>PVJX010000939.1:0-10739 GCA_004027295.1 Dolichotis patagonum
GGTTGACTTGGGGTGCCAGGAGAACAAGGAACTCCTCCCCTCTCTGGGGGGCGGCTGAGAGTGTGGCTGACTTTCGGCAGCCTGAAGGAGAGACCCTGGCACTTTGGGACCTGCACTGTGTGGTTGACTTGGGGTGCTGGGAGAACAAGGAACTCCCCCCTCTCTAGGGGGGCAGCTGAGAGTGTGGCAGACTTTCGGCAGCCTGAAGGAGAGAGACCCTGGCGCATCGGGACCTGCATCGAGTGGTTGACTCGGGGTTCCGGGAGAACAAGGAACTCCCCCCTCTCTGGTGGTAGCTGAGAGTGTGGCGGACTTCCGGCAGCCCGAAGGAGAGAGACTCTGGCGCATCGGGACCCTGCAGTGAAGAAGGATTTCATATGCTGTAGGAAGCAGTGTGACTCACAAATGACTTTATGCTTAAAGAAGCTCTAGACCAAGTCTAGAAGGACCAGATCTAATCTCCAGGAATGCTGGAAAATCTATTTTAGGTTTACAGATCTCTGAACTGATAACCAACTGTGCTGAACTTCACCTTTTTTTTTTTCTGTCTGGTACCTCTGCAGGTCTTAGATTTTTGAGCAGCCATTTCTGTCTTTCCCCTAGGGACAGGAGTGCGCTAAAGACCATTTCCTACAACCCTGCCATAGATTCACTGTTTTGTACCTGCAGTGTTCCTTGCACAGTATTGGCTATTAGAGGAGCTCAGTGTCATGATGATGAAAACTTTGACTCTTAGGTAGATTTAGATTAACAGTCTAAATTATATAGAGTTTGGTGATTTTTCTTTTGTGTTTTTCAGATGAAAAATGATAGAATAAAAGTATCCCTCTCCATGAAAGTTGTCAACCAAGGAACTGGGAAAGACCTTGATCCTAACAACGTTATTATTGAGTAGGTAAAAGGTTGAGAAAATAGTAAATCAGACTGAACTGGGAACTCTTCATTTGTACACTTGGTTGTTATATTGATGTGTTATGCAACATTTGTGATCTTTGGTTTTTTAAGAGTTTTAGGATTAATTGCTAATAGAAATTTAACAGATAAGTGTTCTATCAGCATTTTTGTTTTGTTCTTCTTAATCTGTTTCTGCTTCTGCCCTTTTAGCCAGTCAGTCAACCGGCATTTCTGAAGTACTGTTTGTCTACTTCCTGGTGATTTTTGCTTTGGGACTGAAAAAAGGTAGACATTAGTAAAAGAGAAGAGTAAGATAGGAAGAACTCTTTGTGGGGTTCAGACTTCCACGTCTTCTGAGCACAGCACCTTGCTTTCGTTAGATCTTTTGACCTTTCGTTTAGGAATGGAAGATTTTCTATCTGGAGTAATGTCTGTTGACAAAGAAATATTCACTGTCTCAAATTTTTTCCTCAATTTCTTTTCTGTAAGAACTTCCCCTGCCCACCCCCACCATGGTGAGGATTTAATTCCGGGCCTCACCTAGGTGAGGCCAATGTTATACCACTGAGCTGCCATCCAGCCCCTCTTTCTTGAATTTCTAGCTGGGAGTTCTCGGATCCCTAAGATCCTTTGAGGGAACTTGAGGGATTTATTAGTGTTTCCAATGTTTCAGAAAGCCAGTCAAAAGTCAAAATCATACGTTTATCCTCAGATTAACTATACCTTTATCATACTGCTCTTTTTTTTTTCATGGACAGATGAACCTTTATTTAAAAAAATAGCACTTCAAATAAATTAAAAGGGATAACCGTCAAGTGTTCAAATTGTGAAGAAATAGTTGAAAACCTAGAGACTCCAAGCTGCAGTCTTCTAACCTCATTCTTTGTCCAATGGCAAAAATCCACACATCTCAGTACTCCCACTCCCTTTTTGCCCCACTGAGATGAGGGAAGCAATTGTAAGCAGGAGACCAGACGGAGGAGAAAGCTGCATCTGATTGGAATGAACATTGCCATGTATTTGCTAATACGGGTTTCACTTTATATCATGCTGCTCTTGACTATGAAACCACATTATTTCCCTCATGCTAATTAGACACTGTAGCAGCTATGTCATTGATTAAAAAAAATTAGGAAAAGTAATACATGATATTTGAGTTGGATCTTGGTTGCAGCGAAGTTTTGAAATCCTTATAATTTTGAGTAAAATTATTTTGGATACAAAGGAATTTTATCTGAAAGGAAGGCAAGTGGTATTTATTGAATATATATCATGTGCCAGGCATTATACAAAGCCACTTATATATACTAGTACATGTAGCTCTATACCAACTAGCAAAGTGGGTGTAATCTCCATTTTGTTTTATACTTCTGTTTTCTAGCTTGGTGTTTGGTGGTAACTTACCTGTGGTAGACAATTATAGTGGGCCAGGAACTTGAATCTATGTTCTGATGTTAAAGCTAATGCTCCTTGCGCTATACAATGTTTCTAGCTCTTAAATATGACTTAGAGTTTTTTAAAGTTCTGTAGTTTAGTCTCTAAATATTGTCATATTTTTAAGGCTGATTATTGACAAAACATTTTCAGTTGTAGTAGAAATCTTCTATAACTCAGAAAGGTTATTTAGCTCTAGCACTTACTGATTGCATTACAATAACTTGCTTTCACACCTCCTGCCTCAGCTTCTGAGAGTGCTAGAATTACAAGCATGTACCATTGTGCCTGTAAGAAGAATCCTACACTACAGACTCAATAAGAAACAGTAGTTGGGCTTGTTATGTAACTAAGTTGTAAAAAGACTTGCCTAGCATTTGTGAAGCCCTATCTTTGATCCCAGCACCGTACACACACATAAACACACACCACACACCACACACACAAACACACACCACACACACACACACACACACATGGCATTAAGAGTTCCCATAAGCCCTCTTACAATGGTAAAATATAAAACAAATAAGATAAAAGGGTAGGAAAGAGAAAAGCTCTCCTTATGTAGCTCTACGTATAAGCTATTTCTGGTAATAACCAAGTGGCGGAAGCAGTAACTTTTGTTATAAAATGTGAATGTGATTGTAGGGCTGGGGATTTAGCTCAGCAGCATAAGTGCCTGCCTCGAAAGCATGCAGTCATGAGTTTGATCCCTGGTACCAAAAAAAAAAAAAAAAAAAGTGATTGTAGGTGCATACAGAAAAGGTGGATGACACAGTATACAGATTGTAAAGTTAGAGTCGATTAGGAAGATCAGGTCTGCTTTAAACTAGCATATGTCCTTGACCAAATTAATTTCTCCAGACTAGAGATTCTTTACTATAAAAAAGAATTAATGACACACACATATGTTAAAAAATGATGGAATGATTCAAGTAAAATGTTTTTTAAATTTATTTTTGTTTTTTTGAGATGTGAGTCTCAATATGTAGTTCATGTTGGGCTTGAACTCACTGTGCAGCACAGACTGGCCTCAAATTTGCAGTCATCTTCCTGCCTTAGCCTCCCAAATTCTGAAATTACAGCTATGTGCCAGCATGCCTAACTTGAATAAAATTTTAAGAGAGTCGCAGAAGATTGAATCTAGATGCATACCTCTCAACATCGCTAAACTAAAATCAAAATGGATCACAGATCTAAATGTTTACTAAAACAGAAATGCTTACTTTTCTGAAAAATAAAGTAGATAAAACTCTTGATGACATAGACATAGGCGAAGACCCCTGTACAGCACCCTAGTTGTACAAGAAATAACATAAAAAAGTAATAAAGGGGATCATATCAAATTTAAAAGCTTCTGCACATCAAAGAAACAGCCAACACAGTGAAGAGCCAGCTAGCAGAACTGGAAAAAAATGTTTGCTAGCTATTCCTTGGGCAGAAGACTAATATCTGGAATACCTGAAGAACTCAAAAAATTAGAGCCCCCCCAATATAATCAAAATATAGGCAACTGAAATGAATAAACACTTCTCAGAAGTAGTAAAAATGACCAATAAATACATGAAAAAATGTTCAGCACTTATGATGCATTAGAGAAATGCAGATTAAAGCCACACTATGAGTACATCTTATCCCAGAAAAAGTAGTTATCATTAAGAAATCAAATAATAACAAGTGCTGGTGAGGCTGTGGGGGAAAAGGAACCCTTCTGCATTATTAGTGAGAGTGTAAACTAGTACAACCACAGTGGAAATCAGTAAGGAAATTCCTGAGACTAAAACTAGAAATTCTATTTGACCCAGCTATCCCCCTTCTAGGTATCTTCTCAAAAGAGTTAGAGATACCATATTACAGTGATACATGCATACTCATGTTCATAGCAGCATAGTTCATAATAGCTAAATCTTGGAAGCAACCTATGTGTCCATCAAAAGATGAATAGATAAAGAAAATGTGGCATTTATACACAGTGGAATACTACTCTATTATAAAGAAGAATAAACGAGTCATTTGTAGAAAAATGGATGTATTTTGAGAACATAATGCTAAGTGAAATGAGATCTACAAGTTTAAGTATAACGTTATTTCTCTTATGTGAGAAACCCAAAGTTATAAATAAAGAGCCAAATAAAAGCTAGGTAATACTAAGAAGCAATTAGGAAGGGGACCAAGAGATTTATAGGGGGAGAGACAGGATAAAAAGAGAGTAAAGATGTACATGTACCAACTCATGACCATTATGTACTACAAAATGTACTAACAAAATAAAAATTGAAACAATAAGTTTGAAATAGAGCCCCACTAAATTGCCCAGGCTGGACTCAAACTTGTGATTCTCCTGCCTCAGTCTCCCTAGTAGCTAGGATGATAAGTGTGTATTATCATACTCTTGAAAGTATATAATCCTGACACTAGGAACTGTGTCTTTCTTATTTAGTACCTGATGTATAGCATTTAATTAGTGTACTCACTAATTTCTGAACAAATATAAGGCAGCGTGAGTGGTTTATAAAGAGAAGATTCTAAGGGCTGGGCATGGTGGCATATACCTGTAATCCCAATAATTGGGAGGCTAAGGCTTGTCTGCATCGTTCATTTTGGTAGCTACTAATAGCATGTCTATTTAAATGTAAATGAGTGAAAATGAAATAAAATTATTTTTTCTAATTTGAATAAAATTGAATATCCAATTCTACAATCACACTTGCCACATTTTTCATGCTTAATGACAGTGTATTTGGACAATATAGATTCACAGATTTTTAGACTATCTCCATTGCATTCAGATGGATAACAGTGTTCTAGGCAGTGTGTTTCTTCAGTTCCTACTTCCAGTGTAGAGAGACATGCAAAAAATGAACAAATGGAACAGAATAAAATGACCAGAGGGTAAAATTCTGTAGAAGCACAAAAAAATGTCCCTGTCTTATAGCAGGGGCCTTTTATAGAGGATCCAGTATTTGAGCTGAACTTTAAAGAAGTTCAGAGTTCAAAGAATGAACAAAACATGTGATATCTTTGTCTCCTACATTTCCTCTCTTGAGCCTACGTGGCTCATGAAAGTCAATTAAAATATATGAAATGTTTTGCTTCATTCTGCTTTTATACAGCTATCCTTCATTTTGCTGGAAAACATAGCTGATTTTTCAGGTTATTTTTTCTGTTTGAGGCGTGTTTTCATTCATAATTGCTAATTCAAAGCCTTGTCCTGAAAGAAAAAATATGGGCTGTTTCATGTCATTTCTTCCATTGTCTATCTTGTTCTGCCCAGCATTTTTCCTTTTCTCTCCCTTCTCTATGCCAGAAGCAAAACAAAAACAAACCATAAGTGTTACCCTATAGTATCTCTGGCCACATCTCTTAAGAGGGCCAGCAGTCTATATCTTTTTGATTACAGGCAAGAAGAGAGGAGGAGGCGGTCCTTCCAGGATTACACTGGGCAGAAGATCACACTCGAGGCTGTCCTTAACACTACCTGCAAGAAGTGTGGCTGTAAAGGTAAGGTAAAGCCAGCCATTTCTGTATTTCTCTGCTTGTGGGTAGACCTTTTTACTTTGTGAAGGAAATGGCCCAGTGTAGGTTTAGCTCATTCTCCTTTGTACCTAACTAGAGATGTACCTGCTCATGCTGTTGTTCCTGTCGGACTTATATCAGGACATTTGGCTTGATGCTTTTTCTAGTTACTTTTTTTAATGGTAGCCCTATGAAATATTGTACCGCACTTCACAGTTCCCTCCCTGCACTTCCTTTGCCATAGCTGGTGACCTGCCTAGTTAAGGGCCCCACGAACTATCCCAGGAGGATTAAAGTGTTAGATTGTGATTAACACTCAAACTTTTAAGTTTTATCTTCAGCAACAAATATTGTTCTGCAAACATTAAATGACTGGAAAATATATTCCTTAAAGGCTCAGGTTAAATCCTTTCTTCATCTTTATCTCTTTAACTTCTAAATATCCTTTTAGTAATAAAGAATGTAGGATAGTCACTTCCTTTTAGCTCTGTTTCCTCAGGTTTCTTCTAGTCTTACTCAAATATTAAAAAGCTCTTTCAGCCTGACTTCCCTTGTTGGAGCGATAATGAGAGGGATTGCCAGCTTCTCATTTTCAGAGTGACCTCAATTTGTTCTCTCTTCTCCCTAGCCTTCCATCCCTCCTGCTCTTCATTTTTCTACAAATGGTAGCAGAATTGTGGTTGGGTTGAAATTGTAGGGTTTTATGTTCCTATTTATTAATGTAGATGGAGAAGAAAAAGGGAAAAAAAAGAAAATACCTCGTCGGGGAAATTGTGGGAATTTTTCAGGTGCTTGGAAAACTCCATGCTGTGTTCCATTTCCAGGCACCATCCAGCTTCTGGACCCAGAGATGCAAAGTAGTTTATATCTGGCTTTTTAATTATCTCATGCAGTTCATCTGTACCCCTGAGACAGTTTCTGTCAGAAGCTTGGACACAGCATCTGTTTAAGGGACCACTAATTACTACTGTAGACTCAGGGAGGTTGGAGTCTCCTACCTTCAACTTGTATCCGTTGGGTGCTGAATGAGGCAGAGTAGAATACTGAGATACAGGATTTTCCCCAGTCAGCAAAAGTCAGGACAAAGGTAGATAATTTTGATAAAGCAAAAAAGAGCACAAGGCAAAGGGCCATAAAATCTGAGATAAGATTTAGCTTTGCTGCTGCTGCCTGTGTGACTGTTGAGCTACTTCCTAACTCTAGCCCTTCATATCCTCTGCAAATGCAGGATGCTGGATAATCTGTAAGGCTCTTGCCAGATCTGACAATCTGAATGTTCAGTGCCCCTAGATGACTGCCTCTCTGCATACTGGTTTGGATATGAGTGCCCACTTCCTGCCAGCTAACTACTTTAGGGGTTGGCCTGCCATTCTGCTTCCTCTGCTAAGCATCCTGTTCTCTGGAGCAGACTTTCATTGTCAAGAATGAGTTCCAAAATAGATCTTAAAAATTAATAAACTCCATTGCTAATGGAGGCAGCATAAGCTTGCATCCTCGTATCTTCTGCCATTTCCAAAGCAGCATCAGTGTTTCCCACAGCTCTAAGACCAGCTGCTTACCTGGCTTGTGTGAGTAAGCAATGCCATCTTAAGGTGACAGAAAATCTTCTCTGAATGAAGTGTTATCTCCTGAACCACTAGGTCCTTTTCAGGAGTCTCAGGGGAAGATCTACCTGCTAAGTGGACAGACTACTCCTGTCTTCTATTTCTGCTTCTTTTCTGCAGGTCACTTCGCAAAAGATTGTTTCATGCAGCCAGGTGGGACCAAATATTCTCTGATACCCGATGAGGAAGAAGAGAAAGAAGAGGCAAAGTCAGCAGAATTTGAGAAGCCTGACCCCACAAAGAATTCATCCAGAAAAAGAAAGAAGGTGAGTGTAGTCTTGCTTATATTTATTATATTATTGAGTTTTAAAATGAAAATATGCTTTTTGCAGAAACTTAGAAATATTGAAAAACAAGAAAAAATGTCCTATAATCTTTCCATTAAGGGACTCTCATTAGTATTTTGGGGATAGTTTAATCTTTTTTAGGTGATAAATATAAATATATATTTCTGCGTATATCAATATAAAATTATCTCATACTAAGAACAGTTACATTGTCAGGTGTGGTGGTGCACACCTGTAATCCCAGCACTCAGGAGGGTGAGGCAGGAGGATCACCTTGAGTTTGACACCAGCCTGAGCTACATAAGTAAGTTCAAGGCCAGAAAGCACTACATAATGAAACCTTGCCTCAAAAAATAAAACAAAAAATATATATAGTTATAACCTTACTTTTATTTACTTGTTTTGCACTATTCTTAAGTGTTCATTAAAATCTTGATATAAGTGCAATATAATATTCTTTTCATTAGAACTTAATCAGATTTTTACAGTGTAACTTACTGCTATATAATTAATTACTTTCAACCTAAATTTTTAATTCATTACTTACTATTGTCTTTGGGTGGATTCCAAGGTAAAGTTACTAAGTTAAGACTTCAAGGCTTTTGATATATCTTATCAAATCATGTTCTAGAAAGTACTTACCTGCCTTCAGTAAGAGTATGTGTCCCTGCAAACCTTTGCTCCCTTTTCCTACGTAAAGCAGAGAAATTTATAAAACAAACCTTACTGTGGTGCAGAAAGAAGCAGTGCATTTGTAGCATGCTACATAGAAAGGAAGTAAAAGAGCTATGTTATAATTTGGTCAGAAAATGGTTGTTCTCTTGTGTAGCAGTGTTTTGTGACTAGTTTATTGAGTTTTGTTTTGTTTATAAATCTTTTAACAAATTTGTTGAGTGGTCATTTTGTGACAGGCATTGCAAAACTCTAGAAATACAAAGATTGATGAGATGCTTCCCCTCAGTGGGCATTATCTATGGATAAAATAAAAATTCATTTTGTTAGGTTTCTTTATGCTGTTTTTTTTTTTATGCTGTTCTAAAAATATTTAGCCAATGATAATTTATTGCTCTGTATATATTGATCTGTATATTCTCTCCCTGGGCATTCCTGTTTCACCTAAGACATCAGCATTCTTAATGACTTCCACATCCCTAACTAGTATCCCATGGGAATCTCAAACTTTTGCTTAAGTCATTCAGTGATATTTGGGGGGTTTTTTTGTTTTTTGGGTTTTTTTTTTTGTTTGTTTGTTTTTAGCCATTCTGTTTTTTGAGGCCTTTCTTATGCTACTTACTACCATGCAATTTGAGGCTAACTTCATTTTCTTCCCTTGCAAGGTGGAATTGTCATGATCTTTGGTGACAGTATTTCTGTCAGAGGGGTGGCCAGCTCCCCAAAACAGGTAGAAAGCACTGACAAGTAAGTTCCTAATAATGTCGATGACAGCCGTCATCTCCTTTTGAGTGCTTCTCCCTCCCAAACACATGCCAATACACCCCCACCACAAAACTTGTTTCTATCTTATAATGTGGCTACATACTTCCAGTCTCCCAAGAAGGAGTCCAGTATGCCATTATTTTCTTCTCCTTTCTATTTCACAAGTAGTCACCAAGTCCTGCCAGAGGCTGGCTGGTTTGCTTGCTATCTGTCTGTCTGTCTGTCTGTCTATTTATTTATTTGGAGACAAGGTTTCACTGTGTAATTCAGGCTCACTGTGTAGCCCAGGCTGGCCTCAAACTCAAGGTGATCCTCCTGCCTCAGCCTCCTGAGTGCTAGGATTACAGATGTGTGCCACCATGGCCAGCCAGGGGAACATTTTAAATCAATCTCAAAATTCTGTTCCTTCATTCTACTCCCAGTGTGGCAAAGAACACATAACACAACATTTGCCATCTTAAATTTGTAAGGCTGAGGCTGGAGGATTACAAGTTTGAACCCTGTTTGGGCAATTAATGATTTAGTGAGACCCTGTCTCTAAGGAGAGAAGAAGAGGGAAAAGGAGCCTCCATCCTAACTGTGTTCAAGTGCACTGTTATATTCACAAGGTAGCATTCTCTGCACAATTGTCTGCATGAAGTCCATTTACCTTTTTTTTTATTGCATATACTTCTGGTGTCATGTTGAAGAAACTCCCCTAAAGTTTGTACATTTAGGTATTTGATTGGTTTTGAGTTAATTTTTATATGTAGTAGGAAGTAAGGGTCCAAACATTTTTTGCATGTGGATATTCAGTTCTTTCAGCTTCATCTATTAAAAACAGTTGTCTTTTCTCCACTGACTGGTCTTGGCATCCTTATCAAAAGTCATTTGACCGGGGTTGGGGATTTAGCTCAGCGGCATAAGCACCTGCCTTGCAAGTGCACAGTCGTGAGTTTGATCCCCGGTACCAAAAAAAAAAATCATTTGACCATATCTGTAAGGATTTATTTCTGGATTCTTTGTTCTGAGAGACTATGTCTGTCTTTGTGTTACTACTACACTATTTTGATTAATATAGCTTTTAATAAGGAGATGTGACTCTTCCAACTTTGTTCTTCTTTTTCAAGATTATTTTGACTCTTCAGGAATTTGGGAGATTTTTGTAGGAATTTTAGGAATTTTTTTCTTTTCACAAAAAAAATCGTTAGAATTTTGATAGGGATCACACTAAATCTGTAAATCACTTTGCATAATATAGACAATTTAACTATATTACATCTTCCATTTATTTGTGTTTAATTGCTTTCCTTTCCTCCCCCTTCTTTCTTTCTTCCTCTTTGCTGTTTGTCCCCTTTCTCCCTCTTGTACTTCCTATTTCCCTCCCTTTCTCCTTTCCTTTCCCACTTCCCTCCCCGCTTTTTCTTCTTCCTCCCCTCCCCTTCCTCCTCCCCTTTCTACTCCTCCCTCTCCCCCTTCTCTTTCCGTTCCTCCCTTTCTTTCCTCTTGCTTTATACATGCTGAGCACAGGCTCTGTGGTGAACATGTATATTCACAAGCCCTTGTATCTTTAAGTTCTTTAAAC
>PVJX010000939.1:10839-35195 GCA_004027295.1 Dolichotis patagonum
AACTCATGACCTCGTGCTTGCCAGGTAGGCACTTAACCACTGAGCTAAATCCCCAGCCCCCCACCCCTTTTTGAGACAGATTCCTGCTAGATTGTCCAGGCTCACTTTGAATTTAGGATCATGTTTCTGTCTCCCAAGCAACTTGGATTACAGACATGGGCCCACCACACTTGGCCATCTGTTGGTTGGGGGAGGGGGGTACTGGGAGTCACCAGCCCCTTTTATTTATTTTTTATTTTTATTTTTTTAAATTTTGAGACAGTATCTCTCTAAGTTGGCCAGGCTGGGCTTGAATTTGGTCTGAGCCTCCCAGAGTGCTGGGACTATAGGTCTGTGTCATTAACCCCTGTTCCTTCATTATCTTTTGTCTCATGTTTGTTTAGTACTTACAGTTTATGAAATACTTTCCTATTTACTTTATTTTTCTTTTTCTTTCTTTTCTTTCTTTTTTTTTGGGGGGGGGTGCCAGGTATCAAACTTGTGACCTTGCGACCTCCTGCTTACCAGGCAGGCACTTGAACCACTGAGCTAAATCGCTGGCCCTCATTTCTTTTCTTTTGAAACAAGATCGGGCTGGGGATTTAGCTCAGTGGCTTAAGTAAGGTCGTGAGTTCGATCCCCGGTACCAAAAAAAAAAAAAAAACAAGATCTCACTTTGTGGGTTAGGCTGTAGCCCAGGCTGCCCTTAAACTTGCAGCAGTTCTCTTGCCTCAGCCTCCTGAATGCTGGAATTACAGACGTGTACCACCTTGCCCAGCTGAATTGCTAACAATATTCTTTATACCACACTTCAGTCATTTTAAGTTTCGTTATTCATTTACTAAACAAATATGTATTGTCTACTTCATATTTGTCTAGCATTTTGTCAAGTGGTTCACGTAGCAGTGCTTATAAGGTTACCTTCTGCCTGGTTTTCTTTTTCTTTTTTTGGTACTGGGGATTGAACTTACAACCTTGTGCTTGCCAGGCAGGCCCTTACACCGCCGAGCTAAATCTCCAGCCCCTTGTTTTTGTTACCAGGTACCCTTTGTAGCCATGTGATGTTATCTGTTGATTTGTTTCTGTATGTAACACAGAAATCAGGGTTCTAGGCCTCCCATCTATTTTCTTTTGCCCTTTAATTCTGATTCCAATAGGAGGTTTGCTTTCTTTTCCAGTAAAAGAAAAAGACAACAAAAACCAATAAAAACCCCTCCCACTTGAGATAAAGGTTTTGATAGGGATTACACTGAACCTGTAGATCACCTTGCAGTTTTTGAATGGCAGGTAGATGTGGTCCGGACACCTGTTCCAGCAGTAGTTGGCTCTAGGAGCCAAATGTGGAACTGAGTGCCTTCAGCAGTCCATGCTACCAAATTGGCCGGTGAATAACAGGGATGGCTGGTAAGTGGATGGCATATATGATAGCTCCTGTGTAATAAAGCTTATAGCACCTACACTCAAATAGCTAATTGCTTCAGGAGAAAGATAAGCACCCAAGGTGTGTATGGTGGTAAAGGACAGAAACTCATTTCGAGAAAGTTATTAAATCTCTTGGATATCCAAGGTCAGGAAATTAACTATAGCTAGACTACTAAGACAGACACCTGAAGGTAAGAAACTGAAGCTTTTGAGTCTTATCTCTGTTATCTACAGAATGCTAGGCATGTTGAGAAACTAGGAAATAGCCTAGAGTAAATAATGAATGTCACCTATTCCAAAATCTGACATACAGTATGCATGCTCTTACTGCCTTTAGATAGATAGACCCATAATTTCTGTTATCTGTAGTTTGTTAAATTCCTTTCCTCAGTGAGACCTTCCCCTAGTTTGGAAAGTAATAGATATACTGTAGCTGGGGAATAGTGAAGGGAACAGGGCAGAAGTAAGAAGTCTTCAGAACATGGAACCCTCCTCCCACCAGAGATGCATATGTTGAATGCATGTCCTTATCCACATTATTAGAATGTGTTAGTTTTGCTTTGTGTTCAGTAGCATGACAATTTTTGTCCTAGTATCATATGTTGTTACTTGTTCTCATTGCATATACAGTGTAGGACTCACCTTGTTGTCCTTACAAACAAGTCTGATTTACGAACATTTTCCTCTGGGACCTACTATATTTAGAACAAGAGGAAACCATTGTAGATAATAAATGGCATATGAAGCGGTGAATAAAATAAGAGGTTTTTGTAGCAAATCCCTGGGTAATCTTCCCATGAACCTGTGGTCAGTGCTTTATCACATGTCATCATGGGTCTTTCTAGATTAGTGTGGTATTATGAGGAAACATGTACCTTGGGGAACAGACTACCCACTGATTGTTGTGTTTTTGGACAGGATTTCACTATGCAGTTCAGGCTGGCCTTGAACTCAGTTTGTACCTCAGGCTTGCTTCGAACTTGCCGCAGTCCTTCTGTCTTATCCTCCTAAGTGATGGTTACAGGTATATGCCACCATGCCTGGCCTTACCCATCGATTAGAATGAAGTTGAGCTATATTTGATCCAGAATATAATTTTCTTTTTTTCTGTAATCCCAGCATTTGAGGCAGAAGGGTCACAATAAGTTTTGAGGCCAGCCTGAACTACATAGCAAGATGCTGTCTCAAAAAACAAAACAAGGGGCTGGGGATTTAGCTCAGCGGTATAAGCACCCGCCTGGCAAGTACAAGATCATGAGTTTGATCCCCGGTACCAAAAAAAAAAAAGATTTTGTCTTTTTTTAAAAATTTGGCTACCATAATTGATCCCTGCTTTACTGTGTACAGAAGAATAAGAAATAGAAAAATCATCCTTTGTCTGCAGTTCCAGCTCTGTTCTACTGTCCAGAGCACTTTGGGTGCTTATCTAGAAGGAAATTGCAGTCATTCGTGGTGGTGTACACCTGTGATCTCAGTTCTCAGGAGACTTAAGAGGATTTGTGTGCATTTGAGGGCAGCCTGGGCTGAGCTACATAGTAAGTTCAGGGCTAGCGTGAACTACATAGTGAGACCATGTCTCAAAAAGCCAAAGAAAAAGAGAGAGAGACAGAGATCGCCAGGCCTGGACCCATTCTAGAGTGCAAAGCAGAGAGTTGCCCACTGTAGTCTATTCAAAACTCTTCAGAGATTTCCCTTCTTCTGTGGCATAATGTGTAAGGTCTCATAAGACTCTTCAGATCTGCTCAACTTTCCAGCATCATCTCATGTCATTCCCTTTCACTGAACTCCAGTCTCATTCAGTAATGGAGCTTGCCTGCTATGTGCTAAGTTCTGTTCAACTCACTGGAAGTACAGACCCAAGAGAATATCTAAAATCGATATGTTCATGGCAGATTCTAATGAAGGTGATAGATAAGAAGTACAAATTAATAGTAATATATCAAGTACTGTAGAGAAAAATTGGTTAAGGGAGACAAGAAGTACCAGAACCATTTATGTATTTGTGGTGCTGGAATTGAGTCTAGGGCCTTATGCATGCTAGGCATACACATCCACACCCCTGACTTGCTCCTGTACCCCAGGTGCCTTTTAGGCAAGCCTCTGTCATAAAGTATCATTTGAGTGGATATCTGAAGAAGGTGAGGAAGCAAATTACTCAGATGATGAAGAGAGAAGATTTCAATGAGTCAAACAGATGGCTGTTGGGAATGACCTTAGCCTGATTAAAGAACAGCAAGGAGACCAGTGTGGCTAGAAGAGGAGATTTGAGAGAGCAGACTAAACCAGATGGTAGAGCACTTTCTTGGTGATTATGAGGACTTTAGCTTTCATTGAGAGTGAGATATAGATATTAGAGCTTTCAACAGAGGAATAACATGATCTGACTTATCTTTTAAGACAGTTATTCTAGGCCCTGTATGGTAACTAGTCACAAGGTAAGGGTAGAAACAGCAAACCAGTTAATAGATAATATCAACAATCCTAGCCAGGCATGGTAGTACAGGCCTGTAATCCCAACAATGTAGGTGTCAGATAGATGGTGGGATCACCAAGTTCAAGGCCAGTTTGGGCAATTTAGAGGAATCCTGTCTTAAAAATAATCCAGTGGGAGATGATGATGGTTTGGTCTACAGTGATAGTGGTAGAGATGATAAGTATTTCAAAAGTGAAGCTGACACAATTAGTTGAGGGGGTGGATGTGAAGTAGGAAAAAAAAAAGGAAAAGAAGGGTGTTGAAGCCGGGTGTGGTGATATGTGCCTGTACTTGTAGCACTCAAGAGGCTGAGATAGGAGGCTTACTGTGAGTTCAAGCCTAGCCTGAACTCCATAGCAAGACTCTGTCTCAAAAAGACAAAAAAAAAAAAAAAAAAAAAAAAAAAAAAAAAAAAAAAAAAAAAAAAAAAAAAAAAAAAAAAAGACGAAGAGGATGGCATTGAGATATTTAGACTAAGTAACAAAGATTTAAGAAGAAAATGAATATAGAAATATGGTAGCACACACAAAAAAATAGTAAAATATAAAAACAAATTAATGTTTTATAGACCCTGCGAAAAGAATTTTCAGCAAAGTACAAAAATTTAAAGCACACACAAAAAAAATAGTAAAATAGAAGTATGGGAGCAATCAGGAGTTTGAGTTCTTGTCCATCAAGAAGGAAAACTGGCAGAGACTAAGTTTGAGAGATCTGGAGCAAAAGAAAAGAAAGGAAAAGAAAAGAAAAGAAAAGAAAAGGAAAGGAAAGGAAAGGAAAGGAAAGGAAAGGGAGGGAAAGGAAAGGAAAGGAAAAGAAAAAAAGAAAAGAAAAGAAAAGAAAAGAAAAGAAAAGAAAAGCCTGAGATGGCTATCAGATATCCAAGTGAGTGTGTGTGTGTGTGTATGTGTGTGTGTTTGAGACAAGGTTTCACTATGCAGTTTAGGCTGGCCTTGAACTCACTTTGTAGCCCAGTCTGGCCTTCAACTCACAGTGATCCTCCTGCTTCAGCCTCCTGAGTGCTAGGATTACAGGCGTGCGCCACCATGCCCAGCCAAGTGAACTGTAGAGTAGGCAGTTGGATGTAGTTTGGAATTTGAAGAAGCAGCCGAGGCAAGAGAGATGAGTGTAGGAATCATCAAAATATAAATATTATTTTTGTTCATGAGATTATATGAAATCACCTGGAGAGTAAATATAGGAAAAAGGAGGCAGAGACTGTGCCCCAGTGTGCTGAACATTAAAGGTTATGGAAATGAGGATGAATCAGCACACAAAATGAACAGCCAGAGAAATTAACAGAAGAAAAGGAGAATGGAAATCAGATGAGGAATATGTTGATCTGAATTGATTGATCAAGTAAATCACACTGAAAAATTGACCACTAGAGCAAGGTATGGTGGCGCATATCTGTAATACCAGCGCTCAGGAGACAGAGGCAGGAGAACTGCTGAAAGTTTGAGGTCAGCCTGGGCTACATAGTGAATTCAAAGCTAGCCTGAACCACATAGGGAGACCCTGTCTCAATCATTCAATCAACCAATCAAACAATCAATAAAACTCACCACAAGTGGCTGGGCATAGTGGCGCATCCCAGCTGTTTGGGAGAATGCTGCAGCAGGATCGATATTTCAAGTGCTGTCTGGGCAATTTAGCAAGACCCTGACTCAAAAGATGGGATTGAGGCACTGGGGGTACAGCTTAGTGGTTAAGTGCTTGCCTAGCATTTGTGAGACCCTGGGTTCAATCCCCAGAACTGTGGAATTAGTACCAAGCAGTAGGTTTGGCCATGTGGATGTCTTTAGTAACTTTTACAAGAACTATTTCAGTAGAGTGGTGGCATGATAACGAGATAATAGTTGTTCAGGAGTGTTAGGTTTTCGTTTTTGCTCTTTTCTAAAGTAAATATTAGAAACACTTACTTATTGTTGAGAATGAGCCAATAGAAACTGATGCAGTATAGGTGTAACAATTCCTAAATTGATGTCTAAGTAGGAGAAAAGGGTTAGGGTCTAGTTATAATAAACAAGCCACACACAGTTATTTGTCACTTCTAAAACATATCCTCCTCTCATCCTGTCTTCCTTCTGGTGAGACAGCCCTCACTTCCCTTCCATCAGCACCACCACCACTCCATTCGCCAAATTGTGTTCATGCTTCAAAGTATACACATGACATGTTCTTCTATAACTATTAACTCTATAACTATTTTGTTTCTGTGAGGAATTATAGTGCCTTTGTCATACCTGACATTATTTACTGTGGCCTGCCTAGTGTTTTAGTCTTTCTTTAGACTACTTCGTTTTTTTTGGGGGGGGGGGTTGGTACCAAGGATCAAACTCAGAACCTTGCATTTTCTAGCAGGTGCTGCTTATGTTACTGAGTTATATCCCCAACTGGACTACTTTGTATTTTTGTTTTGTTTTGTTTTTAATTTTTTTTATTTTAAAAGGGAGTAAAATTAAACAACAAAACAGAACAGAATGGGACATAAGAAAGCATAAATTTCAAAGCTAGACAACCAGAGATCGTCACTATCTGTCATATTGTCCTTGTTTTCTTCCAAATGGTTGTCCTTATCTTTGCATATGGAGAGCTCATACTAAATAACATAGCCAATCTTTTCACAAGATGTGTAGTTCACTGGCTCCCACTTGCTAGGCAGGGGGAAGGGAGAAGGAGGACATGGGAGTGGGGACAGGACGACATGAGATGTCTGATTCTCAGCCCACAGGCAGGCATGATCACAGTCATCCCCCAGAGACGGGAAGAGTTCCTTGTTCTCCTGGCACCCGGAGTCAGCCGCATGGTGCAGGTCCCAATGCACCAGGGTCTCTCTCCTTCAGGCTGCCAAAAGTCAGCCACACTCTCAGCCGCTCCCAGAGAGGGGAAGAACTCCTTGTTCTCCCAGCACCCCGAGTCAACCACACGGTGCAGGTCCCGAGGCGCCAGGGTCTCTCCCCTACAGGCCCCCTAAAGTCTGCAATACTCACCTGCTATTTCTTTCTGATGAATTGGCCATTACATTTCCAAAGTTCTGAAATGGCCAACAGACCTCAGAAAGAATTCTCTTTAGGCTCCTGTTTGAAACCAGCAGCTACAGCAATCTGCTGGCCTTGCTTCAGGGCCACTGGACTACTTTGTTACTGAAGGCTCATAACCCTAGGTTTCTGACCTCACTAAACTACTATAAGAGATGAGTTCATGAATATTTTTAGTTCATAAAAGAACTTCAGCAAAAATGTACTGAATGAGAATATCCTGTATAATTACAAGGAGTTACTTTTTCTTCTAAGGAGTTACTTTTACTTTTTAAGATTGGCGCATGTTTGGAGGACATGGTATCAAGTTCCACTGCTAAATGTTTACTTTGTACCTCCTAGCACCTGCAGAGCCTCCTGCATAGTGCTTTACACTGGAAGGTGCTCTCTTTGCCTGAATTATATTAGGAATCTATGTACTCTTTATTACTTAAGCAACACTATATAACTGTGGCTCTCTTACTACTTTGTAGTAGTAAGTAAATATTTCTGAGATTTTTGATGAGCGTTTTTCTTGGAACTTGCTTTTTCCTTTCCAAGCTACAATAAACTGGTACTTTGTACGCAAGTTCTAGCCTGGGTGACATACAGAGGCCTTCCTCACCCCACCCAACCCCTAAAAAAGGTCATAAATTTTGACTCAGATTATTATAATAATAGTATAATGGATACAAAAACTTGAGAAGCTGTAGAATGCTTTTTAGGTGTAAGGCAGTATTCTTTTTTTGTTTTGAATTTTTATTTTAAAGAGAAGGTAGTATTCTTATTCTCACTTCCTTAGCTAAGCTGTGCTAGGCTTAGAAGGGACATGGTGCCAGACGCTCCATTTGCTTATTTACTTTGTAAGGGCAGAACCTGGTGGGCTCCCAAGCCATAATATCCTGAGATGGCTTTCCATGGTCTTGCCCTCTATAAAGGTAGAGTCTCCTAAGCCAAAGCATCAACTTGCTAACTCTCAGCACTTCCTAGCCATGGTTGCTGTAGCCTGGTAATATGGGTCTGAGAATCTTTGTTTCCTACTATTTATTCCACTGGTAATGCCAAAAAGAATTTTGCCTTAATCTCCTTTCACAACTTTGACACATCTACTATATTTAT
The DNA here is from genome assembly GCA_004027295.1 of Dolichotis patagonum. NCBI lineage: Eukaryota > Metazoa > Chordata > Mammalia > Rodentia > Caviidae > Dolichotis > Dolichotis patagonum. The sequence continues at coordinate 18,850 of PVJX010000939.1, forward strand.
TTGGCCAGGCTGTAAGAACATCCTAAGAGTTCTCTGAAATGAGAGAAAAATATTTCTAGCAGGCTGATGTGTAACTCAGCAGCAGAGTACTCGCTTAGCTTGTCCAAGCCCCTGGGTATGATCCCTAGTATGGGGGAAGAACATTTCTAGCTGTCACTTAGTACCTGTAATGTATCAGGCACTATAATTAGAACTTATTTAATTCTCTCAGCATCTTTTGAATTGGTACATATTATTTCCAACATACTGAAAACAGGTTCAAAAAAGTAGTCTCTTCTTCACAGTAGTGACTAAAGTGACAGAGCTAGAATTTGAATTTTAATTGTCTTATCACAGGCTTGTTTTGGCCATCATACCATGAGGCCTGTCATCACTGTGTGAGAAGAGGCCCTGTGCCACATAAGATAACTCAGGACACTCCCTTTCATACCATCTGCATACAGGTCTCACCTCTGCCTGTATGATCTGGGGCAGGTAACCTCCAGTTTCTCCAAGCCATGGATATGTCTCATTAAATCGCCACAGCCTGTGATCTAGGTGCTATTCTTGTCTGTTTTCCAATCGACGAGGCTAGGCCTCAGGTGAGATACCTTGCCCAAGTTAGAGAATAGTGAATAATAAATATAACTCAAGTTTATGTCAAAGGCCTGCTTCATTGTTCTTTCCACTGTCTCACAACTGTTCTTAACACTGGTGTACCCAGGCAGAGTCCTCATCCAGGATGCTGGCTGCAGAAGGACCTCACCTTTTTCTGTGCTTTCCTTTTTGTCTCTTTTAGAAACTTTACCGAAGTAATATACAGTATATGTTTGAAAATCAAGGAAAAGACTTATGCAGTGCTTTAAAATTGCGCAGACTACCTGGTAGAAACCTAGGCAGCTATCTCCTATCCTTAATGTGGATTTGTAGTTTTACTCTAACAGGATGGTATAGAGTGCCTAGTTTTGAGAAAGTTTTTTCTGAGCTATGTTCTTCATTAGTATACTCTTGTGAGGTTGTTATAAAAGTGAGATAAGTGTTTAGGAATAGAAGGCAGGGGCTTATTAATTGATGGTAATGATTTTTCCTGGTAACAGGGTGTAGCAGACCCAAACTGGAAATCAAAAGTCCTAAATTTTGGTTTTTTTGAGACAAGGTCTCACAGTGTAGTTCAGGTTGGCCTTTAATTATATAGCCCAGCCCGGCTTCCAACTCACAGAGACCCTCCTGCCTCAGCTTCTCAAGTGCTGCAATTTCAAGCATGAGCCACCAAACTTGGTTCATATGTATTTTAAACTGAGGATTGAACCCAGGGCCTTTGCAGTGAACTATATTCCCAACCTTTTTCCCTCCCAATGGTCTTGCTCAGTCATTTAAGAAGTCCAGGCTGGACTTGAACTTTTGACTCTCCTGCCTCTACCTTCAAGAGGGCTGGGATAACAGGCATGCACCTTGCAGCCAGAGCTGTGTAATCTTTTAAAATAATACACACAATGTTGAATTTTTAAATTTTCTTTTCAGGAAAAGAAGAAAAAGAAACATAGAGACAGGAAGTCATCTGACTCTGACAGCTCAGACTCTGAGAGTGATACAGGCAAAAGGGCAAGGCACACATCAAAAGACAAGGCAGCAAAGAAGAAGAAAAAGAAAAAGAAGCATAAGAAGAAACACAAGGAATGAGAGTAGGAGAGAGTGGGGGTGGGGTGGGTGAAAGAATATGGATCCAGGAGCTTTGTGTCTTACAGCCCTGGCCCCTGGAAACACTCGGTAGTGAGAATATGGCTCCTCACCCCAGTGACTTCACTCCTATGGGAGTTGGCATCCCCTCATGCAGCAGGCAGGTTTGGGAGTTGAGGTCAAAAGCAGCTGCCTGAATGAGTTTCCTTATTGCACCTGATCCCGTTGCAAGTGACCCCTGCAGCCCACCCATTCATTCACCTAACTTCCTTCACTCAGCAGGTGGTCCTTTACCCAGCTGCCACTGCCAGAGCTGGATTCCTTTGTGGGGATCCTGGCTAAAGCCACAGGTACTGCTGTGGAGGTGAGACTGGCTGTAGTTGAAGGGCAGAGTGATTGCCCCATCCTCAGACTGTCTTGGGCCAGTTGGCTTTGTGGTCTCTGCTGCACCCACCCAGGAGGAGTGGGAGAGTGGCAGTAGGAGAGAGAATGCGCTAAGAAGTGGGGCTCACTTTTTACATTCTCTCAGTATGGTTCTACTGTGCTAGAAGTGACAGCCAGTGGCCAGTCAGAAAATGATCATTTGCAGTGTGACTCATTCTGTGTATGACATTCCACTAGACCACTGAACCAGACATCTGAGGCCAAGATCATTGCTGTAGTTTCTATGTATTCCTGTGAGTCTACTGGTTCTACTTCAAGTCTCTGCTTAAATTCCTGGCACTAAATGGACTTGTGTTGTTTTAAACTTACTGAAAATTCTTATTCCTATAATCCTTATTTGTGGGTATCTGATAAGACTTTAAGTCACTGAGTCTACATTAGTTAAATTATTTTTTTCTTGAGAGGGTCCTTGTGCCTCAGCCTCCTAAGTGCTGGGTCAGAAAAGCTTTTAATATGTTATCTTAGTCCTTGGAGAGAAGCCCAGCTGAGGTACAGAGCTGGAGGCACTAGCAGGTCACAGCTTTCTTGGAAGATCACTTGTAAGGCTCCCTTCTGTAACAATTAGAGGACTCTTTCCCCTGGTTCGGGAACGAGTCAGAATCTGTAACCCTGCATACTAGCCAGGTGCCTAAGTGGAAGCTTAGCAGTCATCTTCACCAGTGATCATCTTCTCCCACTACAATGGCACAAGCATGGATTCTGTGTCCTGAGCCTGCACTGTGGAAGGTATTCCGGAGAACCAGACCCAAGGATGTTCAGTGCAGGATGAGCCTGTGGTGAAAGTTCACGACCAAGCCCGGGGATGTCCCACAGACTGGATGAGCTCATCTGACCATGGGAACAGCCAGGAAAAAGGCCAGGTGTAGGGACAGCTGTTTCATTATTGAATACATAAGGTGACTAGCTGACTAACTGTCCTTGAGATTGCTCCTCACCTAGTGCTGCTTCCTGAGTGACCTTCAGGAAGTCATTTCTGCCCACTGACACAGAGAAACAGACCCTCAAGGTCCTGTCACCAGAGACAAAAAGACAAGTGGCCTTTGCTCTGCTTTATTGACCTCAGAGCACCTTTTGGATACAGTTTTTTTTAAAACCAGACCACATACATAATAGGAACTGGAACTGGATCCAGGCTGGTACCACTTGACCCCCAAAGAATTTCCCAACCAAAGTGGAATTATACAAAATGCCAGAGGAAAAAAAGTGAGGCAAGGCGGTGCTAGACGAGGGGTAGTCACTTGGCAGAGAAGTATTCGGTGACAGCGCTGGCAGGTCAGGTCATGCTTCCTTCTCATAAGTGCGAACACAAACTGCACTGCCATGGGTGAGGGTCTGGAAGGAAAGACAGAGTCAGATGGGGTGGAGAAAAGCAGGAAGCAGGAGAACCTTGTATCCCTTAACCTAATGATTATCACTTAAGTACCAGCTATGTGCCAGACATGTCACACACTCTTTACTGCTGCATACAAGTCTCTGAGATAGGCAATAGAATCTCCACTTTAGAGATTTGCAAAATGAGCTTTGTAAGAGAAAATAATTTCATGAAGATCCTAAAATGTTTCTCATTCCCTTGCACCATTCAGCTTCCTTCAAATTCTTAGGAACTTAGGATGATGCCTGGTACAGAGCAGACAAAAATAGGTGATAAAAACTTCTAGAGACTGTTCAGAAATGACTGCTAATCTACCAACTCCCATTCTGTCCTTAACTCTGGGCAGTTCTAGGGCCAAATCCCTGAACCCCCACTATTTAGTCTGGTATTGCAGAGCCAAGCCCACGGCCTTACCATTGTCTCACTGCCCAATGAATATCTACATCCTTACCAAAGCTAGGTGCTTCCTAAGTAAAGGAACCCCAGCCCCACTGAGTACAAGAATATGGGGAGCAGGTTACACTGGTTCAGGAAGGGCTGCAGAAAACGCGTACAGAGACTGTACTCACAATGCACCAGTGATTGCTCTGTGCCCTTGGGTCTGGGGAAGTTCCATCAAGAACACCATTTTCCACGTGAAGTTCACAAACTTGTCCCTAGATACGCTGACCTTGTTGTTACTTCCTACCCAGACTATAGTCAGGTTCTTATAGGAAGCCAGCTATAGAAAGTACTGAGAGGCAGGACTAGGACAGAGAAGAAAGGATTGTGCTACTGGTTAGTACACCCATCATCACCCATCACCAGCCTGCCCCTCATGGGACAGTTCGGTCCTTAAGAGGGAAGGAAATGCCATGATGGGAGATAGGAACCTCTCCTAAAGAGCCTGGAATCAGATTGGACCTGCTTTCTACCTTTTCTGGGGGAAGGCAGGGCAGAAACAGGAGGAAGCTAAGGCCATAGAACATCTGCTATATTTCTTCTACCTCTGTGATGTTTTCTGCCATGCATACACTATCCCTTTCAGACTTGGCCACAACATGAGCAATGTTGGTATTATTAATAAGCATTTTACAGTTGCACTTGGATTAGGTGACTTGCCCAAAGCCATGCAGCCTCTAGAGTGAAATTGGAACCTAAACCTGCGTGAGACCAAAACAGGACCCTGTGTGCCTCTTTACCAAGTCCTGTGGCACCCAGAGGGCGGCACTGGTTTTAAAACAGGCTTGGAGGCAGTAGTAGTAACCAATTAGGTAATGCTCTCTAGTTGCCCATCTTACCAGGATGAGTTTGCCATCAATTAGTTCCCGAACAAGTGTTGTCTCTTGCCCATCCCACTTCTGCACATGGACAAGTTTTCCTCCATCCAGCGTCACAATGGACTGTGGAAAGACAGTAGACACCTAAGCAGTGATCTGAGCCAGAACTGAGGGGCAGGATGGGGTTAGGAAATTAGCCACAGGATACAATCTCTGATTCAAACTAGTGATGGTGCTGGGACCAAAGCTCAGGCCTCTCACTTCCAAGCCTGCCCTGTGGGATGTCAGTTCACCTTCAGCCTCTGCTGCAGTTGCCTGACTGGGGAATGAGTCTTCAGGTAGGGAACTGCAGAGCCAAACAGCTCGGCTCAGAAGTGCCCAAGACTCCAAGAAGGGCACTTAGTTGAGAAGATAGTTCAGTGGTACAGCATGTACTTCACATGTGTTAGGCCCTGGTTTGATTCCTCAGCAAAAACAAAACCAAAAAATGAGCACTTACGCTCTACTCTAGGAGATGCCTACAACCCCAGTCCCCCTGAAATATATCTTATCCTTAAGGGGTATATATCTTATATACCTTACATCTTTATCCTTGAAAAAGACTGAGGAGGTATCTTGTGGCCATCGTAAATGACTTTTAGTGATGGAAAATTAAACTTCCCTCTCGTCAGTCCACATCATGTAACCCCTTCATCTGAAAAGAGAGCAGCAACTGCAAGGTCCTAGGACTGAGTGGTGTTGAAGTGTGCTTCAGCCTTGGTTCCAGTGCCCATTTAGTCCTTTGGATGCACCCAACCTGCATCAGCTGATTCTCATTTGACAGCTCTCCCAGGTCTCTCCTCTCTAGGAATTTGCAGGTATAAGTCAGGGTAAGAACCTAAACTGAGCAGAGCTCAGCAGGAAGCTGGGAAAGTTGTGTTTATGTGTTAGGGTTGCTTGGCTCTTGATGCCTGTATACCGCCTCACTCCTTATCCTCATTCATCTAGCTTTTTGCCCACTCAGAGCAGATTATTTTTGGCCAAGATATCCCAGGGGACTACTGCCTCAAGAAAGTGACATGTTCAAGGAGGTAGGAGCATGTGTTGGGCAGCCACCTCCATCCAAGGTAGGCTGTCATCTCTGGGCACCATCTGCTGCTCTGCTGCCAGTCTTCTGTGAGCCTGGGCTAGGCTTCAGCTCTTACTCTGCAAGGAGACCAGCCCCTACCCTGTTCTTCCTGGGGGCAGCTGTGAGGAAGAGGAAACAGCTGAGGGGATACTCTGACCCCGCAGAAGTCAGAACCCCTTTGTTCTGTCCCTTGCTGAGAGGCCTGAGGCAAGCGGCTAAGACAGCCACCATGAGGAAAGCGCCTGAGACTGGGGGCAGATGCTTCCTACTCTCCACCTGGGAAAGGGTATAAGGGAAGCTTGGCGGGAAAACACTATAAACACCCGTGGCTGGGAATGCCCACCCCAGCAGAGTAGCTCTTCCTGCCTGTCAGCTGGCAGCACTGAAAGTTGTTCAAGGGGGCTAGGGGTTTAGCTCAGTGGCATAAGCGCCTGCCTGGCAAGCGCGAAGTTGTGAGTTTGATCCCCAGTACCGCAAAAAAAAAAAATTGTTGTTCAAGGACACTGCCAAATCTGGGAGCCGTAGGTTGTGGAAGTGGAAGTATTTGAGGTCTCAACCTCTTGCTCCCAGCAAAGGAGGGAGGTGTCTTTGCTGCTGGAGACCTGGATAGCCTCACTCAGTGTGGGGTCCTGATATCTGGACTTCGCTCCTAAAACACTTCAGGTTATGTAGCCATGACCAATTCACTCCTCTGTATGAGGACGTGGAAAGAAATCCATTGCATGTCTTGCACAAGGTCACCCTACTGGGGCAGGAACAGAGACTGAGGTCAGAAGAACATCCTGGCTCTGGGCCGCCCACTCCCAGATGCAGCTAATTAGATGCTTTCCAAGGGAAGAAAGAAAGAAAAGGACAGAACATAGACAGCCCCTAGAACATTTTAGCACCAAATGGGCTTTATGAGCCTTATTTCACTTAAGTTCCCCTGCCCCTTACAGAGCAGTGTCAGGGAACCAAGACTGCCAGCTTCTGTCCCTTCAGGGTCTCAGCACCCTCGGTCCCCCATTCTCCCTTCTCTGACTCACCTTGACATTCCTGTCATCAGCTGTCTTCTCATCAAACTCCACCCCCAGGTCAAAGTTGATCTCTGTGTTCTTAAAGGTGCTGTGTGTTTTTATGATGATAGTGTCACCCTTCTTTTCGATGATTGTGGTAGGCTTGGTCATGCAGGCCACCTGTCTGGTAGCAAAGCCCACACCTGAGGGCCAAGGGGAAGGTATGAGTACAGGAGCTAGAACAGAGAAGTTCTGAACAAGCTCGAGGAATAACTGTTGGGCCCTGATGTGGGTCGTAAGAGGAAAGGCACTCGTAACTTTCAAAGCCTTGGCATTTTTTTTGTTTGTTTTGTGTTTTTAAATTGAGACAGGATCATGCTGTGTAGTCCAGGCTGTCCTTGAATTCACTGTAACCAAGGCTAGCCTGGAACTCATGGCAGTCTTCCTGCCTCAATCTCCTGAGTGCTGGGATTACAGGCATATGCACCATGTCCATCCAGCATGCCTATTTTTAAATTAAGTCTTTCCCTTTAGCTCTGTGCAGTGAACAATCAATCTCAATAAACAAATGAAAAATGTAAAAAATAGGCATGCCAGAGCAAATCAACAGCTGAAATTAAAATAAGGTACCAAGACTTTCTATGAGGTAAGGAACTATACACAATCCCTCATTCAGTCCTCCCTTTCCTTTTGAAAAGTTGATATGGGGCTGGGGATTTAGCTCAGTGGCTTAAGCACCTGCCTGGCAAGTGCGAGATCATGAGTTCGATCCCTGGTACCCAAAAAAAAAAAAAAAAGTTGATATGGTTGTCTCTCCTTTATGGAGATACTGAGTGTGGGGATTGGGGAGGGACAACACGTAGGATCGAAAGCCCCAGGGGGTCTGACTCCAGACCTCTGGTAACTGCTCAGCCACAGGGATTCCTTCCCAAGGTGGCACTGGGCTGCCTTCTAGGAAGGCCTACAGTGGTAGTGGAGAGTTCTGACTCACATTACCAGCTCCAGATTCCTAAGGCCCTGTGACTTTCCTGACTCTAACATGACTTCCCTGGATGCTCAGCAGTCTTAAGTGTCCTACAAGTAGTGAACACCACAGAACTCTTACGCTATCTTCATCCTAAGGCTGTAGCTTCCCTGGCATTGTCCTTTTGTTACCAGCCTCCATCATGACTGCCCTGTCTCTGCCCTCAGCAGCCTATCTGCTCCAAGGCAGTGGTGAAACAGGAGGCAGTCATGTGGCGGGGTGTTGTCTCCAAAGGCATCTGGCTATAGTCCTTGCTAAAAGTTAGGTACATTACACATGCTCTACCTGGGTTATTTTGATGCTTAGAACAGCCCTAAGAGTAGATTTATTATTACTATTATTATTATCATTTACAATTAAGATTGAGTAGTATCTTAACCCAAAGTCAGAGGTAATTGACTGACCTAGTTTCCTGTGCTATTCTACCCAGCATATACTCAGTCCCACCACCAAGGCCACCAGTTGGGCCTGTGGTCCCTTGGTACTAGGTTGGGATGCCACCTCTGGAGGGCCCCTGGTCTAAAGCAAAGAGGGACAAGCTGTGATGAAAAAAGCCCACCCTGCCTGGCCAGGGAGGGTCTTGCCTTTGCCGTCTGGTGTCAAATCAGACCAATCACACATCTCCCTACAGATCAGAGTCTGGTCATTGCACCCTGGGCTGTTTGCTTAGGACTTATCCAGACTGTGAATCTGAAGGAAACCACTGGGAGAGAGGGACTGAGTCCCAAGAAACCTGGTAACTGGGCTGGCCAGGGGAGCTCAGTGGTACAGTGCTTGCCTAGTGTGTGTGAGATCCTGGATTCAATGCCCCCTCAAACAAACAAACAAAAACAAACTGAACTGACAGAATTTAGGAGCGTCAAGAAGAGATGGGTTCTGCTGGGGATTTAGCTCAGCGGCATAAGCGCCTGCTTTGCAAGTGCCAGGTCGTGAGTTAGATTCCCGGTACCACAAAAAAAAAAAAAAAAGATGGGTTCTACTTAGAAGTGAAGCCAAGTAATTCACTGAGAACTCAAGCAGATTTTCAGTGACCCTCAGCCTTTCTACCATGAGAAAAGGTTGGAATTTCATCCCCAAATTTCCCCTAACAAGTTGTGCTAGGCTACCGGTGTGATACAAGTGGAATATGTGCTTAGCATGCTGGAGGGGTGGGTCAATCCCCAGTAACAAATACACAAACAGCTGTCCAAAGGCCTGCTCCCTATCCAAGTTGGAACAGCACTAGTGAACAGAGAAGTAAGAGGGTTGTTGAAACTCAGTTTAGAGATTCTATTATTCTCAGCCCAAGTGTCTGCTATGGGAGGAAGAACTAAACCTGGGCAATCCAGCTTCCCCAATAGCTGCCTGTGGCCCCTGCTTCTCAAGAATGGCTGCCCAGGACTCACTGGGCAGAGTGCCCAGGATAGGACAGGGCAATGGGCAACTGAGTTGTAGTCCCGTGACCCACACTATGGGCCCCGTTCCAGGAAACTAGAAGCTGAGAGGGAAGGGTTCCCCACATACACCCTTCCCTATCTGCAGCATTGCAGCCCTTCTCCTTGGGAAAAAGGCATGGAACCTAGCTCATTCATGAACACCATCTCAATTCTCCTTGTCCCTGCTGGGTGGACTAGGATGATATAGCTGAGAATTTCACAGAAGGGTTATCAAGTGTCTCTGAGCCCAAACCAGGAGGGGAAGGGCTCGGGCCAGCACTGCTCCCATTCCTAAGGCCTATGGGGTAATGGGAAAAGCTCTGGGCTATAGATCTAACCAGCCTTGCTGTTGGGTTTGTAAGGCAAGTTTCTCATCTTAGGGCTTGCATTTCCCTCTTGAGCTGGACAAATTCCTTACACCTGTAGCATCCTTTGAAACTTCTCTGTCTCAACACTAGACCCCCGTGGACCAATGACCCCTCTCCAAACAGGTCTTGACTTTGCTCTGGGACCCTGAGTGCACCTGGAGAAGTCCAACGGCTTTCTCCAACCTCCCCTTCCCCGAAGGGGCTGTAGCAAAGGCCCAGGTGGCATGGGCCCCTTGCCCCACCCTCCCCCTAGGCTCACTGACAGTGATTTAAGTCCTAGTTATATAGGAGTGTTAAGAGAAAGTCACATTGGTGAGAACGCATCTTCCTGGCACAATCCATTTCCCTAACTCAACCGGGAGGGCAAGAAATTGCTAATTATGTTGAGGTCTCCCCATATCCAATTCTCTGATTTTCCGCCCTCCGTCGCCCACTTGCTAGATTTTTACTACTGCTTTAGTCCACAGTACACTCCCCATCAGCCTCATTTCCTTTCCCCCAACTTGCAGACCTCCTATGCGCCCATTCTCTCCCAGCTGGCCTCGCGCCTTGTGCTCGCATTTTATCCATACTCCTCCCGCCTCTGGATCACACATCCCTCTTCCTCCAAAGCCTGCCTGCCCGACACGCACAAAGCTGACTCCTTCCTCATCTCCCTTTCGCACGTTTCGTACCGGGAAAGCCCTCTTCCAACAACCCCACTCCCTAACCCAGGCGGCCACTGCTGCGTCCACGTCCCGCTATTCTCCACCCTTGGCCGGGAGGGACCGATGCAGCAAACACGCGCGGCACGGCCAGGGAAGGAGCCCTGCGCAGGGCTAGGCACGCGGCCAGCCCCGCCCCACTCGGCATCTGAGCCCTGCTTTTCCACCCTCTTCTGAGCTTGCTCACCCAGTGACTTCATGTAGTCATCAAAATTCTTGCTCTCCACTAGTTTCCAGGTCCCCAGGAAGGCTTCCACCATGATGAAGTTGGACTACGTTGAAAAAGAAGCTACAAAAAGGAAGGTGTGGAGGATTCAGTGAACGGCTGCTTGCGTCGCGAGCTGCCGCTTTAAATAGCCCTCGCATCACGTGATGAACCCACGCCCCCGGTTCCCGAAATAGGAAGCCTAAGGCGGGCGGTTACCCTCGAGGGGTGGACGCCCATCCCCCTCCCCAACGCTCGGGGTCGGGGGTGGGGTGGGGCAGCTGGTGGTAGCCGGCTTGTCGGTCAGCGCAAGTGCCCAGCCGCGGAGTCCCTGCCTCAAGCCAGCCGAACCCGCTCCCTTCCCTGGCTTTGAAGCGCTCTTCAGAATCGGAGAAGGAAACAGCTAGGTTGGGTGCAAGCCCCCTGTATCTTCCATCCCCAGTCCCTCTGTGAGATGTGACCAAGAGGGGAATAGAAACTTGCCCTTGAGCTGGTGCCCTCGCCGGCGCAAGCTCCCATTGACCTTGTGGCACAGGCATCTTTGTCTTCAGTTTATAGGTGAGGTGCTCAAAGCCCAGCAGAAAACTGACAAGGTCACACTAAGTGGGAGGTGAACTGGAGCCCAGATAGCACCCTGGGCTAGCTGGCTCCCAGCCTGCACTCTCCTCCCGCTGCCTGGTGGTGGGGACTGTCACCAGGGCACTGTCTGTGACTAAACTGCCCCTGCGTCCTCACCTCTGGGTGTACACATGACCCTCCTCTCACTGGAGTCCCACACGTGCCTGCCCCTCCCTGCGGAATGTCTCCTGTTGGCGCTTTTCCGCAGCAGGTGACCCCACCCCCCACCTCAGCCGTTCCTGCAAGAGTTTCAGGCTGTTCTGACCTCTGAGCTCCTACTCAGATGGTTTCCCCCTCGCCTTCCTTCAGAAATTCTGTCAAGGGCTGGGGATTTAGCTCAGTGGCCTAAACCTCTGCCTGGCAAGTGCGAGGCAAGTGCGAGGTCGTGAGTTCGATCCCCGGTACCAAAAAAAAAAAAAAAAAAAAAAAAAAGGAAAAAGAAATTCTGTCAATTCAATGCTTTTCAAGGCCAAGGCCGCCTCCCCCACCTGCCGAAAGCTGCCACTGCCATTTACAGCCCTTCCGCCAATCTCTGCATACCAGCCAGCTTGCATGCTGGTAGAACTTGTTACCTCCTTTAAAGAGCCTACTTTTTGCGATTGTTTTACAGTTTACAAAGCACTTTAATAATAAGACCCTCCCCCCAAAACCCACATGGTGGTGCATGCCTGTAATCCCAGCACTCAGGAAGCAGGAGTATTTCGAGATTGAGACCAGCCTGGGTTACATAGTGAGTTCAAGGCCAGTCTGTACTACAGAGCAAGACCTTGGCTCAAAAAAACCACACACACACACACACACACACACACACACACAATCCATCTCACATTGATACTTCCGTCGTGCAGAAAGCTTTAACTATGTTGTCACATTGAACCTTCAAAATGAAATCCATGAAGTGTAGGTGTTGTCCTCTTTTAGCAGAGGAACAAACAAGTTCACAGGAACCCATTCATTAATTCAGCAGTTATTAAACACCTGCTTTGTGCTGGTGCTGCTGTGGAAAATGACAACAGGGAATAAGACACATGCCCAAGGAGACTGCTTCAAGGGAGCAGTGACCTAGGCAGTATGGTGACTGTCCTGGGAGGCTGGGCTACCTCTGGCTCAGGGGAAGACAGGTGTAAATGAATCCCTGATCATGGGAGACTCTGGGGATGAGCAGGTGTTGTGAACTCCTTTTCAGCCCACAGAGGACACGTGGGACTTGGCACTGCCACTCTGGGCCTGGGCCAGGGACCTGTGGTATGGCAAGCCCTCCCTTCTTCCTGGGCCTCTGTTTCTCTATGTGGAAGTTCCTTTCTCCCTTCCCCTGACTGTTCTGGGAAGGAGACCAGGAAGGAAGAGTCCTGCCCCCACCCCCAATTGTTTTTGGATAGTCCAGTTGTTGGAAGACTAAGAGGCCCATTTCTGCCAAAGCAACAAAGACGGGCCTCAGGGCTGGGCATGGAGCCCTGGTGACCTCACTGCCAGAGAAAGTGCCAGGGGAGGGGAGAATGGGATGTTTCAGAATCAAGGTCACTGCCTTTAGACACTCAGCAACTCAGTGACCAGACCCAAGGACCAGAACTGTCTCCCTGTATAGTCCTCACAATGAAGTGGTAGACAGCTATGCTAGGGTGACAGCCACTGAAAGAAAGATCTGTGTTCTGATCCTGATTTCATTAGTACTAGCCTGGCCTTGGGTAGTTCACTTTGGTCTCAGTTTCATCTTCGAAATGGAGATATTTGGGGGTCAATTGAGGTAATACTTTTAAAATACTGAAAAAATAAAATAAAATGCTGAGTTGAGGGCACTGCTGCTGCTGGCATTTTTATTTTTATCTCTATGGATGGTTTAGGACACCAACAGTCTGAATTCTGCCCCCTACTGCCTGTAGGTTACTCAAGGCAGATTGCTTTGCTTTTCTAATCCTCATCCTCTCCCTGCTCCAGAGACAGGATTAGAAATTGCTGCCACTGTGAAACAGGGAGGTAGAGGCCTTTGGGATGGGTGGAGATAGGAGGCACTGTAAGGCAGACCTTTTGTTCTTTTTCCTGGGGCCTGCCCAAAATGAGCAATATGGGGTTTTGAGGCACTATAGACAAACCCTGACCAACTACCTTTGCTGTAGCTACCATGCTCTGACCTGGGTCTCCAAAGCTGACTCCTAATACTCACTTCTCCCTTCCACCCAATTTTATCCTCCTAAATTTATGCAGTTTTCTCTTCATCTCGCTGAGGGCCTTGTTCTTCATTGCCCTGTTATGCTCACTACATTTAGGGGTTGGAGGATGTGAGCCTGGCCCCCTTTCCTGCTCTTCTTTTTGCCTTTGGTAGATTCCAATGTGGCTATAATATGGCAGGCAGCAGAATCAGTGCCTGCCAAGAGCAGCATCTCTTCAGTCCTCACCCTATGGTGATGTCAGTGTCCTGTTTCCATAGCAACCACAGACTGGGATGATGGGGAAGAGGAGAGATGAGTAACCAGGAGTGAGCCAATGAGATGGGCCAGCAGCAACGGATGATCCGTGGGGCCATGGGGAGGGGGGATATTCTCAGCATACTCAGCAGTTTCCTAGATCCTCCCTGCCATCTGGATGCCTCCACTAGGGAATGCACTACTAGCATGAGAAGAAACCTGGAGGTAGAAGCTGAAGAAGCTGAGCTGGACGCTCCGCTGACCTAGGGATATAATGAGACTGTATTTGCCCCTTTAGACGTAAGTCAGCAAATGCTGACACCCTCCGGCCCTCGCCCGTCGGCCAAACCTGCAACTGGGAATTTTTCTCCTTTGTTAGCAAAGGTATCTGGGCTCTGTCTTTGACTGCCATGGAATCATCAGGGCTTAGCCTTTCTCTGTGCACTTTTTGGACTCTTCCCATGGTACATTCAAAAGCACTGGGTTCAGCGGAGACCCAGGGGAAAACCAGAAAGCTCCAGCCTTGCCCTGTTCAGCTCAGGGCATGGGAAGTTTGCAGTTATGGGTGGTGAGGGCAGTGTTCCTTCTGCCAGTAGTAGGAAACCTGTTTCCTTGTCCCTGGGGTTTCTCAATATTCTGGGTCTGAGAGGACAAATGAGGGCAGCAGATACAGGTTTGCTCAACACAGTTTGCTTCTGAGAAAGTACTGCCCGTAACAAATGGCAAACTGTTCCTGGGAAGAACAACAGTCCTTCCTGCCCTGGGGAGTGGGGCAACCCAGGGTGGATGGGCACTCTGCCTGCCCACGAGCCGGGTGTACATAAGCTCTGTTGTGGACAGAATAAAAGCCAAACTTTTGGGAGGTGATATTGGGTATAGAACCCAGAGACTCCCACAAGCTAGGCAAATGCTGTACCACTGAGCTATACCTTTAACTCTTTTTATTTTCTATTTTGAGACAAATTCTTGGTAGGTTGTCCAGGCTGGTCTCAATGCAATTGTCCTGCCTCAGCTTCCCAAATAGTTGCCATTACAAGCATGTGCTACTGTCTCCAGCTTAGAGCCTAAAATCTTTAGCCTTGTCTCATCTGTTTTGTTTGTCTAATTTATTACCAAAATCCTGTTCCAAGAAAACTGACAGGATTCAGCATACTACATGGATGAGAGAATCTAGCTATCTTTGTAGCTTTAAGGGTTCTGGAGAAAGACTCACTTGAGTTCCAGTCTCTCCTCCATCACTTACAGATCAGCGGGGTGACCTTAGACAGGCACGAACTCCTTGGGTCTCGGTTTATTTATATGTAAAAACCATCATAATCCCACCTAACTGGTCTCCCACAGACTCTGAGAAGAAGACATAGGGTGTAGTGGGGAATGCAGGGCAAAGGTTCATTGTTTCTCTCACTGGCTGTGAGGTCTTCAGCGTAGGCCCCACTCTCCTGGCTGTGCCCATGCGCTAGCCCTGCCTGCTCTCCAGGTTCTTCACCTGCCACCACTCTAACCTCCCTATCCCTTAGCTGGCCTTTGCCTCTGAGTAACTCCATTTACCTTATTGTGGCACTTTTCTGGCCCAGATGCAGTTCATGTATCTCCCAGATGTCTTTGCTGTTATGCCAGAGGCCCCTCTAGGGCTTGCCTGGCCTGTGTTTCTCTGTCCTGCACAGGACCTGGCAAATATTTGTGTAGTGGAAAAATTGTCTCTCCAGAGCAAAGAAAGTCACTTTCCCTCTTCAGCGTGCTCTTGGTTTGAAAATTCTGTCCCTCATTTCCACTCCACTCAACTTTTCCTTACCAAAGGATCCTATCTCTTATCCTCTTTCTCACTCCATCCAGGACACTGGGCTGTTTCTGGTGTGTGGTGGGTGCCAAGTTTCCTCAGCTGGGAACTGCCCTTCTGGATGCTCGAGGTAGCCTGGATCTCAGAGGCAGCTTTCTTTGGAAATGGCTGTACCCAGGAAGTAATGAAACCAGATCCCAGGTTGACATTTGTTGCTCCCTCCACCTCCTCAACCAAGTTTCTTCCTCTATAAAATGAAAATTTTGCCTCTGCAAAAAACTAAATAGCTTTAATGTTGGTGAAAGAGTTTTGTCCTAGAATAAATTACTGTATGTTATGGTGGTGGTCTAATGTGGTGGAAGGCCAAAGCGGAAACGCTTACCACTTCCTGCTTCTTCCTCAGCCTTAATTGCAACGCCCCTTCCTGTTTGTGTGCAAAGAAAGTTCCAATCAACTCCTCGTGTGTCATCAATGCCCACCCTAAGCACCACCCCCACTCAAAGGTTACATATGTCCCATACCCCCCATATTCCAGTTGAAGGAGACAGCGCAGCTGCCGTAGGTTGTGTGCCCCTTTCCACATTCTCATCTCAATAAACCTGTTTGTTTTGTACTTTTACTTCTCTATTGCACCAGAAAACTCTAACAGTTGGATTAGGTGGTGTAGAATTAGAAAGGTAAAACTAACACCTTACTTTACACTATGTGGCCTGGCCTCCATTACTTGATGGTTCCACCCACTCTCCTGGCACCCAAAAAATAGCTCAATAGTCATACTTCAGGGTGCGTTGTGTTCAGACACAGCCTGTTTAAGATTCTGGAAGGATCTGTGAAGTTCCTGGAGACATGATGAGCCTGGTTGGTGATGACAAGTGGTCACTGTGTGTCGGTAGATGAAGAGATCTGGCAGGGCACAATGGGAGAGCTGGCAGGGAGTTAATCTTGGCTTCAGGAGTCAAGGGCCAGATGTGTTCCAGGAAGCAGGGACAGATCCAAGGA
>PVJX010000939.1:35295-193500 GCA_004027295.1 Dolichotis patagonum
ACTTTTTTTTTTTTGGTACTAGGAATCTAACTCATGACCTCATGCTTGCCAGCTTATGCTGCCAAACAAAATCCCTAACCCTTTTCTAGGGACTTTTATAGAATCATACCATGAGTTAAGAATGGGTCCAAGATGGGGAAAACTGGGAACTCACAAGGCAGAAGGGCATGAGGTACGTCAGAGTTATGGTCAACCAATAAGATTAACTGTTCAGGTAAAATTGACCAAATCAGGGACAAATGGGAAGAGAGTCACATAGTAAGTAGACATTCTTACAGAGCAGTGATTCTTCCTGCAGGGGGTTGGGATGGTGGCCCCTGGCTTCCTCAAGGTGACCCATACCTATTTAGAATATCAATCTCTGATGTTTATACCTAGGGTGTGGTTGCATTTGTTCTGCCTTTTGTTTTGGGATCTGGCCCACCTCGGGAGTTGTCCATCTCCTCCAATGTCACAAGACATCTGGTCCTCTGTGTCTGCTCCCTTGAGGGCCTAGCCCTGTAGCAGCATATTTTTCTTTCAATTTGTGTGATCTTGACAATAATCTACTGATGCAGGTACTATTTATTGTTTTATCTCCAGATGGGAGCCAGGTTATGGACTCAGGCAGGTGGGTTCCAGAAGTGCATGGTCTTCTCTGCAGCAGTCTTCATCCTGTCTGGCACTGTGACCTCTGGCTGATCTCTTTCCTGCAGTGCTTCCAACTCCATGATAGAGGATAAGGCCAGATGGCCACTTCAGTCCTGTGAGCCTTGACAGTTGATGGGTCAGGAAGGGAATTTCCAAGTGGGGAAGAGGTTGATATGTAGCATAGTGGAGAGAGGACAAATTTTTCCAGTGTGTCTGCCTTAAACCTTCCCTTCATCCAAGGGTAGGCTGGTAGGCTCCCCTTTGCCCTACAAGTAGTGCCAAGGAAGCAAGCAGGTGGTGCTGAGCCCCAGCCCAAAATACTCACTAGTCACTAAGGGTCACCGAACTCTGAGTACCAGGACTGTCTACTTTGGCTAACAGACCCAGAAGGCTGGTGGCCCTGCAGGGCCACAGCTTGCCTGACCCATACTTTTCAGCCTCCTCTATCCCATACTGAGCCACACCTTCTCACACAGGGTCAGATTATGTGGGCACCAGACCTGGTCTGGGGCTATTTCTAGATGTTCTCCCTGTCTCCTTTGCCTGGACCTGCAGCCAGGTCACACTGTACACACACAATCTCAATGTCTGTCTGTCTGTCTGTCTGTCTGTCTCTCTCATTGAGTTTGACTCTCCATTGGCTTGGTGCTTGGCCAAGATTTTGATCCAAATTTTGTTCCTTTCCTCCTAAAAAGATGGGAGAGGTAAATGCATCTACAGGACAGAAAGGTCATAGATGGACCATAGATGACCAGAGGAGGAAACCACTTGCCCAGAGGATCAAGAAAAGCTTCATGTGGGAAGCTTTGGGTTGTCTTTTTTTTTTTTTTTTGTATAGGGGATTGAACTCATGACCTCATGCTTGCCAGGCAGATGCTTATGCCACTGAGCTAAATCCCCAGCCCTTTTGGGTTAAGTCTTAAGAGGTATGTCTCAGTCTTATTGTTGCTAGGACAAAATATCTGACACCCAAAGTTAAAGGGGAGAAGGTTTACTTAGCTCACAGTTTATGGAGCTTTCAGTCCATAACTGGCTGACTCCAAGATAGGGTGGCATGTGGCAGAGGGGCAACAGTTCAAGATGGAGGAATAGAGAGGCCTTTTTTCTGTCCCTTATGTTGTATGGAGTCTGCAGGAATTAGGGTGGTACCAATCCAATCACTGCAATTACTCACCCTTAATCCTAGCATTGTGCTACAAATCAATTGCACATTCTAGATTCAGGCATCTCAGAAAAAACCCTATGACTGCATAAGGCTTTGGGGTAACAGCTAGACACAAACCACAACAGGATACATAAATGTCTGCTAGGTGTGGGGAAGGAACTGGAAGGGCAGAGGAAGAAGAAATCATTGAGGGAAAATGGAATTTTCCTGATTGGCCTAAGGTGAGGGCAGAAGATAACAATGGCAACTAATGAAACCAGAAAAATTATTAAGGGTCAGACCAAGAAAGCCCTTCCCATCATGGAGGAGTCTATTCTTCCTTCTAAAGGCAGTCAAGATCCATCAAAGATTCTGTTAGAAGAGCACATCCTCTGACTCACATTATGGCAGGAGTGGCTATCTGCACAGTCCAGCGGGTTTGTCCACCACACCCATGTGCGGCTGGCCCGGAGCAGGAATGGGAAGAGAACACACTTCTTCTAATTACAGGCTTGACCAGGCAGCCATGCACTGCTCTCTGGGTCACAGAATAGCTGCTGCTTCACAGCTAGCCACAAGGGAGACAGGGAAACTTCGTCAATATTCTACACTGCTTTTTCCTCTAGGAAAAGGAAAATGTGGATGTCAGGGCCCTGAAGGTCTCTTACATGGTAGGTGAGAGTCTCACGCTGAAATCGTATTTGCTGAGTTTAAGTCCTGCTTTGTCACTTACCAGCAGGATAGACAAATTACTTACTCTCTCTGCAGCCTCATGAGCTAACTCACCCGAATGCTTAGACAGTGAGTCCAGAGCTGTTTTTATTTTCTAGTAGGTTTCTAGTAGAAGATGGTGTTGTCTGAGTCCCCAGGTAGAGCTGAGGCACCCCTGTGGGGTAGATGTCTTGCCAGAGATACCAGGACGATGTGCAGTACCATTTAGCCTCTTTTCTCAAGTACCTATGTTTTAGCTGAGGCAGAGGATTCTGGGAGCAGGAAATAGGGATCCTGGGAAAAGAAAGGGAGACTGATTTGGAGGGGAAACTCACGAATGGGTAGCCTAAGAAGTGGTACCCTTACATCCAGGAGCTTCAGAGGCGCCAGGCCTGGAAGCCCTTTCCCCTCCTGTTCAGAGGACAACAGATATTCCAGGGTGTCAGACAGGAGGGACATCTGGGAGCAGGATGGGAGTGTAGAGCTAAGTGGGACCTGAGGTTCAGACTTGGAGCTGCTGCTGTGTGACCTTCAGCCTCCAGCCACCACTGCCCCTCTCTGAACCTTGGACATCCTTGCCTTCCTGTGGCGATGATTGTGAAGAGCAGATTTGCTCTGGGATTGGGTTGCATCTTGGAGGGCTGAACACCCTTCAGAGCTGCAGTGCGCCCCCTCCTGGGAAGAAGAAGCATATCAGCTCCAGCCTTCTGATCCCTTTCCAAGCATCTTGCTCTCTGCTTCATTGATCTATGCTTCTTTCCCTAAACTACTGTGAAACAGGATGAGATAAGACAGGATGTATGTGCATGTGTGTGCACTCATGCATGTGTGACAGAGACAGAAGGAGTGAGAGGAGAGATAGAAAGGAAAGAAAAGGAGTCCAAACCTAGAAGAAGAGGTAGAGAGAAGAGATAGAAAGGAAAGGAGTCCAAACCTAGGAGGAGAGATGAAAGTTGTATGTTGAAAGCCAACATTATCTGGATTATCTCTTAGGCCCTTTACTAGTCAATCACCTTAACTTTTGTATCTCATCTAACATTCTATGACCATCAGGTAAAATTCTTGGAATGTATCACTAAGGTTATCAGACCTCCAGCCTCCATCAACCCTAAAGCTAAGAATGTTACCACATCTGAAACCTGTAGAAGAGATTTCTCCGCTTTTCTATATCATACCTACTTAATGCTCCCACCAATGTAATTGCAATGTGTATTGATTTCTTTTATTAGGTGGCCATGAAAGTTCACGTAGCAAGGTGTGGTAGTGCACACCTGTAATCCCAGCACTCGGGAGGCCAAGGCAGGAGGGCCGCTGAAATTTCCAAGCCAACCTAGGCTACATAAGGCCAGCCTGCACTACATAGTGAGAGCCTGTCTCAAAACAAACAAACAAATAAAACAAACAAAAATTCATGTAACTTCTTCCATGGTTGGAGCACATTATTCAGGGTAATTTGAATCCATGTTCCTAGAACATGGTTATTCATATTTGGGCACAGAATAAACTAATTTATTATTTCTCTTTTAGGCAGTTGTTCCTGATAAAAGGGAGGTGTCTAGAGTAGCGTTGGAGGGATCCCAATTCAATCCCAGATGATAAATTTATTGAGGGCAGGCAGTCTGCCTTATTCCCAGGACACAGTGTAAGGACCCACTGAAAACAACTCTGCTTCCAACTTTGTGGCTGGAACCCCAGTCTCAGCCTCCCATTGTACTTGGAGGAGCCAGCCCACCCTACTCCAGGCTATGCTTGGGGGAAATCTGGAAACACTCTTCACAGATAAGAAAACCTAGTGCGGAGGCAGGAAACTTGTCCTAGGCCAGGCTCCCAAGATACCTTGCTGTGTGACTTTGGACAAAGTACTTGCCCTCTGGAGCCATCTCCCCATCTGAATATCAAGTGAGATTTGAGAGCTACGGTTTACACTGAGAATCCTGTCAAACAAATGGTTAGGTAGAAGTTCAGGAGCTTAAACAAATAAAAGGGAGTTGCACCTGCAAAAGCTGGCCAGGTGCCTGCGGCTGCCTTGTGTGGTCCCCAGGAGGCTGCAGAGGCTAGCTGAAAGAGTGGCTGAGGGGCTGCTCTACTGTCTGGGCCTTTGTGGGCTTCCAGGAGACCTGGCTGACCCCACCCAGCCTGCTCTTCTGCCCTCTGTTCACTTCAGCATGCGGGTCCAGGCAGCTTGGAAGACAGCTTGGGAGACCCTTGCTGACCCCTCTGCCTCACGTATGACTGCTCCCACACTGGGTCCCTGGGCTGGAGCAGAGAAAACCCTCAGATTCCAGGGCCTCTAAGTGCTTAACAGCAGTTGAATGGTGAGTTGGTAGATGGGAAGGGGGAAAATGGGTAGGGGAATTAGATTTGGAGGCTCTTGTTACTCATCTATCTGAAAGGACCAGATGCTTCCAGATCCAGAAGCCAGTGACCACATCAGAAGCGAGAGCCGGGGGCAGGGTCCTGCAGTGGACCAGAGCTCAGGGCCCAGTCCTATTATAGACAGCGAAGTTAGGTAGAAATATTACAGGTAGTCAGACAGGCAGGACCCTCAGGGGAATCAGTGGAGAGGATAACACATTACAACTGTGGCCAGAGGCACATTCCTTGAAGGCTGGCTTCAAGATAAAGATGGAATGACCAGGCCTGCTCCCCAGGGGATAAGCAATATAATTGGTATCAATGAAGTGTAGATAGACATCAGTCTTCCAGGTGGGTGACCTTCTCCATCTGACTCATCTCTTCCAAAAAAGGTCCTTGTCCTTTCCATGTATACTGGATAGGTGACCTGCTTCCCCACTGGAACATTATCTAAGTGGCTATGCTTGTAATCTCATTGGTTGATCATATTTTTGTCCAACATTGTACCCACTTCCTGATTTTGCTCTATAAAACTTCCTTTGAGAAGTGGACTGCTTGTTGGCAACCCACTTTCAGGTCTGCTCCTGTCTCTCAGAAGCTAGCTCTTCCAATAAAGTTTTCCTACTCAAATTCTGTTGTTCTTTAGAATTCATCTCCAGTTTTGGGGGACATGAATTTGGCATATCTGACATCTAGCAGGTTGGAAGTTATATTATTTCCCTATATCACTTGGAGACCCTAGATCAGTCCCACTGTGTAGAGATAGGAATGACTGCCAAAGACAGGAGAAAACTATGAGTCAGGCAGGATATGAATGAAGGGATTAGGGGTGACAACAGCCACTGTTTTTGTTTTACAGATGGGTAAAGTGAGGTCCAGGGGAGAAACTAGTTCTGCAGAATCCCTGGACAAGAAGTGGGCTAGGAGGTACAGGGAGGATTGAGAACAGAGACATTGTCATGTCTCGAGTGGAAAGGGGCAGGTTTGCCTCATAATTCTTGGAACCCCACTTTCTGGTCCCCAAGTGCAGAAAAAAAGACATTCACGTACATACACACACATACAACCACACCCCTCTCAGCCCCCTGTCCCCCCAAGCACATACATGCATATCCCCTACACGAATCATGACTGATGACATAAGTAGACAGTGCCCTGGGCCCTGGGCAAACCCAAGCCCCTGGATCCACAGTAATAAGGCATTTTGAGATGACGACAGCAGAGCATTAAGCCAAGAACTTGTGAGTGCAGGACCTGGTGGACTACACAGATTGCCTTCCCATCTGCCCCCAACATTCCAGCTGATAAGAGAAAATTTCTGAGATATTCAGAGTTTAACCACAGAGCTGAACTTACCTTTGACAAAGGTGACAAACACATTCCCTAGAAGAAAGATAGCTTCTTTAATAAATGGTACTGGAAAAACTGGCTCTGCATATGCTGAAGATTAAAATTGTACCAATATCTTTCACTATGCACTAAACTAAATTCAAAATGAATCAAAGATTTAAAAAAATTTTTTTTTTATCGGTACCGGGGATCGAATTCATGACTGCGTACTTGCAAGGCAGGCGCTTATGCCACTGAGCTAAATCCCCAGCCCCCCAAAGATTTAAATATTAAAACAGAAACATTAAATCTGCTAGAAGATAAAATAGCTAAAATTTTGAAGATACTGGTGTAGGAAAAGACTATGATTGCAAAAAAAAAAAGACTATGATTGCACAGGAACTATCACAAAGAATTAACATCTGGGATCTCATCTTATTAAAAAGCTTTTGCACAGCAAGAGAAACCACTAACAGAGTGAAGAGACAACCCACAATGTGGGAAAAAAAATGTTTTCCAACCATTCCTCAGACAAAAGATTACTACTGAGAACATACAAAGAACTTAAAAAAAATCAGACCTCCCAAATTTAAAAACCCAATCCAAGAATAGGCATCGAAGATACACACTTCTCAGATGAAGAAATACAAACAGCAAATAAATATATAAAAAAAAGGTTCGACATCACTGGTCATTTGAGAGATACAAATTAAAACAACACTGAGATTCCATCTCACCAAGAAAGAATGGCTGGTATCAAGAAGTCAAAAATTACAAATGCTGGAGGGGCTGTGGGGAAAAAGGAACCTTTCTCCACTGTTGGTGGGAGTGTACACTGGTGCAACCCTGTGGAAATCAGTGTGCAGATTTTTCAAAGATCTAGGATTAGAGATACCATTTGATCCAGCTATTCCACCTCTGGGTATCTTCCCAGAAGGATTAAAAACATTACACTACAGCAATATATGGGTACCCATGTTTATAGCAATTATTACAATTTGTAATAGCCAAATCTTGAAAACAACACAAATGCCCATTAACCAATGAATGAATAAAAAAGATGTGATCTTTTTACACAATAGAGTACTCCTCAGCCATAAACAGGGGTAAAATGGAGACTTTTTAATAGATAAATGGATGCAACTTGAGAAACAAATCAGACTCACATATGTAAACAGTGTATTATATCCCTAATGTGAGAGGCTTAAAGAGTAAATAAGATCCAAAATGTACAACAGATATTGTGAAATGGGAAGAAACTATTCAAAAGAAAAGAGAAAAACTGTGTTGGGCGAAAGGAGAAAAGAAGGAAGGGAAAAGCAAAAAATATATATATATATTATGTTAATAATATATATATTATGTTAATATTATGTATATGTATATATATATATATATATATATTATGTTAGAGTATTCTGGTACAATAGAGAAGCAAAAGTACAAAATGAACAAGTTTATTTAGTTGATGATGTGGAAAGGAGCACACAACCCATGGCAGCTGGGCTGTCTCCTAGGACCAGATGCAGAGAGGCGGTTTATGACCTCTGATTGAAGTGGCGCATGGGCAGATATTGATGACGTGTGAGAAACAGATTGGATTTCTCTGTGCGTGCAACAGGAAGGGGAGTTGCAATTAGGGCTGAAGAAGAAGCAGGAAGTGGTAAGCGTTCCTGCTTTGGCCTTCTGCCACATTAGACCACCGCCATAATTACTGTATACATAATTACTGTATAGTAATTTATACTTAGGGCAAGAACCTTCATTCCCGTCTTTGTATTGTTAGGAAAAGGGCAAAGTCTCTCTCTTACTACTTCCTGCTGAAATGGGGCACCATACTGGGGTTCAGAAAAGTTGACAGGTTGATGGTTGATGCCCATGTAGAAGCTGGTACTAGGTATTTTAGCCAGGACAACTTTATCATTGGTGAATACTCACATCCTAGATTGGAGAAACAAAGAGACAAGGTGCTATGAGGAGGCAGGCCACTATCATAATTAAAGGACCCAGAATAGATAGAAGGAAAAGTGCCCTTGATCCAAATGTGTTGTTCCATCAGGGCTATGGTGAGAAAGAATCTGAAAAATAAGCATGGAGTTTGGAGGGGTGGAGTTACAAGAGGTAACTACTTCTCCATCTGAAAGGGTAAAAGTTAAAAGTGTAGGTAGGACTTGTCCTTGCTCCAAGAGTTACGCTGGAAAGAATAAGAAGCATGAGAAATATAAGGCCTGACAGTTGAATCATATTTGGGAAATTATAGAGTAGGGGTGGGGAGGGTCATGGCTGTGTCACTATAAGTGACACAAGATCTTAGGCCTACAGGAATCTCATGTTTAACTAAACAGCTGAGGGTGGAGAGAACTAAGATAGTTACAGTGAAAAAATTAATAGAATATAAAGGATCAGGAACCAAATAGGATTACAAAACATGACCTATCCTGAAAATTGTGGCTGTGGGGCCTTGGTGAGATGGAGACGGAAGATAGGAGATGAGAAGACCTCTCAGAATGTTTAGAGTCAGGGGAGTTAGGGTTAGGAGTGTATTACTTAGCTTGAGTAATGTGGAACCAGGATGGCAGTCCAGCGACCTTGACCACCACTGAAGTTCTGAGGAAGATCAGGTAGGGACCACTCCATTTTAGGCGTAGTCCTGTTGAGAGATCTGAGGAATAAAGGCTGGACCATTATTTGACTGGATATTCTGAGGTAAACCAAACCTTGGAATGATTTTTTGTAATGGGACTTTAGTAACTATATCAGCAGTCTCCCTGGTTGCGGGAAAGGCTTTTATCTATCCTGAAAAAGTACAAAGATGAGAAGATATTTGAGAGTTTTGTGGCAGGGCATGTGTGTAAAATTTACCTGTCAGTTCTGACCAAGGATGTGTTCACGAAATTGATGAGTAGGAAAGGAATGGGGTGGTATGTGTCTCTGAGGAGAGGTTCTAATATAGAGATGATAGGTATGAGTTGCTGAGACCTGAGGGTGTCCGGGTCAGTCTACATAAAATGCAAAGAAATCCTGACAATCAAGGTGTAGAAGGGATGGTAAAAAAAAAAAAAAAAAAAAGGCATCTTTAAGGTCTAGGACTATGAAGTGAGTGGTGGAAGGAGGGATATGAGAGAACATAGTACAAGGGCTTGGCACCATTGGGTGAATTGGAGTGATAGCATCATTGATTACCCTAAGGTCTTGTATCAGACTATAGGACCCATTAGGTTTGAATACCAGGAGAATTGGAGTATGGTAAGGTGAATGGGTAAGTTTAAGAAAACCGTTGTCTAAAAGATACTTGATTATGGATTTAAGTCCCCATAAATGTTTGGAAGCTATAGGACATTGGGGAATGCAAGGAAAAATTGAAGGATCCTTGAGATGAATTAAAATAGGTATGACATGGGTAGCACAGGTGGGGTTGGAGGTATCTTAAACTATGGGATTGACTAGAGAAGAAGAAAAAGGAAGGGACGGCTTTGCAGCACATTGTGAGGGTGTTTGGAGGACTAGAGCTGTGGGGAGGGAGAAGGGAAAGGAGAAGTTAAGCTTTTGAAGAAGATCCCTACCTAAAAGGGGTGTGGGACATGTTGGAATTACTAAAAAGCTATGGGCAAAGAAGAGAGTCTGGAACCTGCATGGAATAGGCCCTGTCTGCAGGGGCTGTGTAGGTTGGCCCCAGCACCCACTACAGAGACTGAGAACTTAATACAACAGCCTGAAAAATCAGGAATAACACTATATATGGCCTCCATGTCTACAAGTACAGAGAATGGGGCTGGGGATTTAGCTCAGTGGTGTAAGTGTCTGCCTTGTAAATGTGTGGTCGTGAGTTCAGTCCCCGGTACCGATAAAAAGATAAAACCAGAAGAACAAAAGCACAGAGAATGTCTTATCTGAGACCTCCAGTGAGACTTGGGGCTCTGAGAAGGATACCTTAATGGGGCGCTGTGGACCCCGAGCTCCATCAATCTTCAGCAGCAAGTCCAAGTAGATTAGTCAGCAATGAATGCAGTGGTGATGAGATCTCCTGTGAGGGTAAGGATTTAGAGGATGGCTTACCTGCTCTCTGGCAGCTAGGATAGTCACTCTTCCAATGGCCCTTGAGATTGCAGAGGGGGCATTCTTTTGCCCACTATTCTTTTTGTTGCACTTGAAGTATGGTATGGGAGGGGCTCGGGCAGTTCCACCTTGTCTTGGTTTACCTGTCTCAGAGCTCCAAGTGTCACTGCTAAAAGATCAGATTGTTATTTTTTTAAATTTTTATCTCTATTATTGAAAACACAAAAAGCCATGTTAAGAAGGTCTCCCTGTGGGGTTTGAGGGCCAAGTTTAGCCTTTTGTCTTGGGAGCTGGCCCACAGCGGGAGGTATCTGTCTCCTCCATGGTCACAAGACATCTGGTCCTCTGTGCTGGCTACTTTGAGGCCCTAGCCCTGTCTAACTGCCTATAATATTTTTAACTGATTTAGCTGCCTGTAGCATTTTTCTTCTGAAGCATTAACCCAAACTGCTGTGAGGGATAATGGGCGGTGACCAATCTGGCTTCTTCAGCCCGAAAGGGGTTGAAGTTGTTGAAAGGCAGTCAGGGATACTCTGTAGAGCTTTTAACTAGTGGCCCTCAGTAGATAGCAGGCATTTTTATCTTGGGTAGGTATATAGCTTTAAGTCTAAAGGAGACAAAAGTGAAGAATCAATTAAATATGCAGGAGCCAAATAATAGGATCAATGGGATATTTATGAGTATAATTTTTAGTAATGGCTTCCCATAAGGAGGATAAGGTCCAAGGAATTTTAGAAACTGACATATCATTCATTTGTCATACATACATTTAGATTTTATAGTTATATAAGTACCTCCTGTGCTGTTAGAATGTCTACTGTCATCTGATTTTGGAGGATAGCCTGTTTTATTAATTTTACCTTTTTTTTATTTAGGAGAGAGTTGAGCTGCAGTGTCATTTAAGGCCAGTTGAGTATAGTTAATTATGGCCCCAATATGCATCATATAACCTTTTTCTAGAAAAGATCTGGTGGATCTCAGTAAAAGGAATCTAAAAGGAATTTCTAATTATCTCTTACTTTTTGTTGTTGACCATCCAGAAGAAAAGATTGATAACAGTACAGTGTAGTAAATTCAGTAAGCTTAACATAGAACATTAAATGGAACTACTATTTTCTATTAACCATGGATGTTTTAACATTTGAGCACTGAAGAAATTTGTGACATCATTTGGACTGGTAAATACTTAAGCAATTCTAAGTATAACATATACATTACATAATTTTTGTTTAAAATTTATTATTTGATTGGTGACCTCATGTTGGTTTGACTTGAATCTCTTGGCTGGAGCATAAGAAAAAGGCAGATGTCTGGATCTGAGAGAAAATATTTGTCATCATAAACAGTCTCAACTTTATATTTGAAGGCATGAATATACCATAAGATCAGCAACAGATCTTATCAGCAATCAGTCTTAGCCCTATGAACTTTAGTTGGAGTGTCTCTCATAAGGCTATGGAGATTACTGGGGCCTCCGATTAATGAATAAGAGCTGGTTAAAGTTACCAGGTGGCCACTTTCTTATTCACCAATTGTGCAAATCTACACATGAATTTCTTATTCATAAATTGTGCAAATTTAGCTGGTTAATGTTACCAGGTGGCCTCTTTCTTATTCATCAATTGTGCAAAATTGTTCATGAATTTTTTATTCATGAATTGTACAAAATTGCAGTACACTGTCCAATCTCTCCTCACCTCAAGGGATTTTGTTTAACCAGTTTTAGCATCATTTTGACCAGCTGGCAACCTAGGTGGAAGCATGCTTTTTAAATCTATAACCCAGGGCCAGGGATTTAGCTCAGTGGCTTAAGCACTTGCCTGGCAAGTGCGAGGTCATAAGTTTGATACCTTGTACCCCCCCAAAAAAAAACTATAACCCAAATAAACCTTGATAAAATGATCTGAAACACCTGTTCCTCTTCTCAGCAGTCACCAAAGAGTGTGGGGCGGGGTGCCAGGGAACAAAAATAACAGTTTTGCCTCAGGCTCTACAGCCTAAGGAGTGTGAAAACTCACCAGACCCCTTAGATGATGCATCTCCTGTCTTTACGGCTCCTCTCCCATATCTCTAAGACGAGATCCCACAGCTTTCTCAGCCAGAGGTTTCCATGTCTCCTGTGCCCTCCTCTCCCTCTTCCTCATCCCCAGTGGCCTCTAATCCTTCCCTTAGTTTCTCTCCCCAGTCTCAGATTTCTCAATCCCCTCTACCTGAGCAATCTATTCCATCAGACAGCTCTGGTATCTCTGTCCAGGGACAACAGGATAGTTTTCTGATGCACGCTTGTGAATTTTAGGAATGGAAACAGAAAACCCCGGTTGGCAGCTCACTTGTGATGAGTGAGGAGGGTCAGTGTTGCGTGCAGATTAGCAGCAGCAAGTAACCAGTCCTGGAAAATAAAGGTGTTTCATAGGCAGGGTAGCTCAAACTGGGAGTGACTCCCAGGAGCTAACGCACTCTGCCATCAGAGTCACAGCACCATGTTAGAGTATTCTGGCACAATAGAGAAGCAAAGTACAAAATGAACAGGTTTATTGAATTGAGGACGTGGAAAGCAGCACACAACCCATGGTGGCTGGGCTGTCTCTTTCGACCAGATGCAGAGAGGCAGACCTCTGATGACCTCTGAGTGAAGTGGCGCATGGGCAGATATTGATGACATGTGAGGAACGGATTGGAATTCTCTGTGCGTGCAAACGGGGAGGGGAGTTGAAATTAGGGCTGAAGAAGAAGCAGAAAGTGGTAAGCGTTCCCACTTTGGCCTTCTGCCATGTTAGACCACCACCATAACTATATAGTAATTTATACTAGGGCAAGAACCTTTCAGTTAAGATGGTTATACTACTAATTTCTCTTAGTTTATTGAAAAGAAAGATCTGGGCTAAAATTGTTTGGACCTATATCTTGTACTCTGAGTAACTAACTTAAAGATAACAATACACAATGCATTAACCATTTGTTATCTTCCTATTATCTTGTTTTGAAATTTTGTTTGAATTTTGTTTCATTTTTTCCTCTTTAAAATGAAATTAAAAAATAAATAAATAAAAATTAACCACAAAAGCCAGAAGATGGAGGGGGAGAGGGAAGGGGAAGTTAATCAGTAAATAACTATAGGCAAAACTGACAAAACTACTTTATGTTGACATCTTGACTTACATTCCACCATGTCTGCCCACTGGGGCCACTGCACTATATTTGTATACAAACTGTCCAGACTGTTAATCCCAACCAAGCCAGAAGCAATGCTTTCTTCTCATGAATGGCCTTCCTGTTCCAGAGCATTTTCTGCTTCATGCTACCCTACCCTCTTAGTGACAGCCAGTGTAGGTTATAGTGCTTCTCTGCCCTGAAGTTCAGAGAAAACGCTCTTAGTTCTAATTGTACAGACACCTTTCCAACTGCTGCTGGTCATGTGTGCAACCTGCCTCAGGACCTTGTCCTTTTCTGGCAAGTGTCTGCAGCAGTTCAGTAACTTTTTTCTTGTTTTTCAGTTCCAGGAATTAAATGAACTCAAGGCCTCTGTGCTGACTGAGCTAGATTCTCTGCCTTCTTGTATTTTACTTTGAGACAGTGCTGAGGCACGAGGTTGCCCACATTGGACTCAAACTTTTCATCCCTCTGCCTCAGCCTTGCTCATGCAGCCCTCACCTGGGCTCTTCCACACAGCCCCTCCCCTTAGACACAGTGCTGGGTCAGGGCAGACGACAGCGCTTATCAAGTGGTAGAATTGTGCGGGCACATGGTGACTGTTCAACAAGTGGTAGCATTATTACTATTATTATTTTTTGTAGTACTTGTCATTAAAGTATTATAAAATACCAGGCCCTTCACACTGAGCTATGTTCCCAGCTCTTTTTTTTTTTTTAATTTTGAGACTGTCTCAGTAAGTCACTAAATTTCCCAGGCTGGGCTCAAACTTGCAATCCTTCTGACTCAGCCTCCCAGAGTTATAGGTGTGTGCTATCACACCTGGCTTATTATTATTTTGAGATGGGGGTCTTGATATCTTGCCCAGGTTGGCTTCAAACTAGTGATCCTCCTGCCTCAGTCTCCTATATAGCTGGCATTATAGGCTCATACCACTGTGCCCAGCTGCATTATTATTGTTGTTATCATCTCCCTCTCAGCTGCCCCTGCAGGTCTCATGTACAGAGAATGGAGGAACTGGCACTGGTCCCTCCTCAACTCACTTAACCATAATTGTCTATGAGGTAGATGTTGGGTTTTATCCTCAATTTACAGATAAGTAAACTGAGACACAGAAAAGTTGAGTCACCTTCCCTAGATCACAAAGCTAGTAGGAAAGAGATCCAGGATTCAAATCCAGGTTGTCTGCTCCAGAGAACAGCAACAAGAGCTGTTGGTGCAAGTGAGGACCCAGTGGCTTCTGGGCCTGCAATGAGCTTGGACTGCTTATGAAGTGAAAAAACTAGATTTTGATGCATCACTTGGGCCAGGATCCGTGGACAATCCCTGGAGTCCCCAAAGGGCCACCAGGCTGGAGGAGAAGAGATGATTTTCTCTTATTACAAACTCAGCATGCAGAAGCTATCTGTTCGAGAGGCATCCCCTTTCTAAGTGTTTGTTTGTTCTGTAGTAGTGATGGCAGTGCTGGTGGTACTGGAGATTGAACCCAGGACTTTTTACTGAGCTGCATGTCCTGCCCTTTATTTTTTATTTTGGGACAGGGTCTCATTAAATTGCTAAACTGGCCAAGTTGGGCTTAAACGTTTGACCCCCCGCCTCAGAATCCTGAGTGCTGGAACTGCAGATGTGCACCTTTACTCCCAGCCCTCTCTAATCTTTCTACAAACAAAATTGTGATCTGAGATATGTTCATGCTCAGATCATGGAAGTCCACGTGGTGGCCTGTTACCTACCCCGGCTAGAGGACTTTCTCACTGGCAGGAGGGAAGGAAACTTGCCTGCCGGTGTGTCCTGGGTGGCCAACAGGCAGGCCTTGCTGATGACCCAGTTTAAAGTCACAGACTCGGGGGAGCCCCACTATCCAGCATCCTGTCCATGACCAGTTGATCCAGCAATGCCTTATCTGATCCAAGGCCAATCGGAGCCTCCAGACTGATTGTTATCAGTCTGGGCCTGGGCTCATCTTTGCCCTGCAGCAAAGAGTCACTTACTTCATTAGCTGCCTGGGTTCATCCCAGGCACCCAGAGAAGCAGAGCTTATTGTTCATTAGATTTTTCTATTCCTGTCACAGTTTGCTTGTCCACTTTTTAAAAAAAGGACAAAGAGGCAAAATTGTTTTTAAAAAAATGGAATGCCTGTTACACGGCTACTCACTCCTACAGACCTCACTCAAGTGTTTCCTCCCTTCTGAAACTTTTTTTCAGTGCTGGAGATCGAACCAGGTTTTCACACACGGCGGGCAAGTGCTCGACCCCTAAACTACAGCCCCTTCCTTCTGTCCCTGAACTCATCCTATAGAGATAGGATAACGGGCTCAGAGAGGAGAGAAGGGGCTGTAGAACCAGCACCTAGGGATTCTTCTGGCTCACCCAGGTCTCCTCAGAACCTTCTCTTCCTCTGGAGTCTAGAAATGAGGCTTGTGGGCGCCGCCTCCACTGAGCGGGGACCAGGGCTCAAGACTGGAGAATTACAGTACAGTACAGTACAGTACAGGACTCCCAGGTCCTGCCTGGGAGCTGGTGGAGGCACACGGCAATGTGTCCACCAGGTGGCGCTACGGAGCCTCGTCTGGAGAGTGTCGCGGCTCAGCCACACCCGCCAGGGCGAGAACCGAAATCCTCAGAAGTCCGCTGCCGCTGGAATCACCCTAAGAAGGGCAAGCAGAGCTGGCATTCCTGACACCAGCCCTGGGGCGGCTGACGGCACCCGTCGTCTGCCGCTAGGGAGTGGTGACCCGGGCTCATGTGCGCTGAGGCTTCCCGGGCCTGGCTGTACTGGCCTTGCCCTCTGCACCCCCCAGCCCCCCAACTAGTGCCCATTACTGAGCCGTCCTCTCCTCCAGCCCTGTCCAGGACCCCTGGCTTCCCTGCCTGCTCCCCAGTCCAAGCAGGCCTTTGCGGTGTACGGGAGGGAACGTTGTCACCTGCTGCTTGCCTTCTGATCAGCGTAGGAGTAGGAATGAAGAGGGCGCTGGGCTCACCAGACCAGTCACTCAGCGTCAGGCCTGCTCACACAGCCGCCCTGGGCCTCAGTTTCCTAATCTGTGAAGCGGAGATGACAGTAGTTCTCATCTGCAGGGTGTCGAGGAGATGAGACAGCACACTGTGTCGTTGGGACCTTTAAGGGGAAACACCCCCTCCCCAAGCACACATCCAGGAGAGCGGGGAGGTGGCCTCTTCCAACAGGTGACATACTGAGGCTCAGAGCAGTCTGGCCTCACACGGAGCTTTCTCCTGGGATGCCCTGCGTGACTGCCAGGCTGTGACTCGAGGGCATAACAAACAGAACTTTCTTTGTCTTCAGTTCAGGGTTGCGTTCCAGTGGGGTGGGACATGGATTTATGTAAAGCTAGGACTGGGCAGGCCCCCCCTGTCTCCTCAGTGGCT
The DNA here is from genome assembly GCA_004027295.1 of Dolichotis patagonum. Lineage (NCBI taxonomy): Eukaryota > Metazoa > Chordata > Mammalia > Rodentia > Caviidae > Dolichotis > Dolichotis patagonum. Next base: position 52,058 of record PVJX010000939.1, read on the forward strand.
CACTTTAGTGACACCCAATCAGACTGTGCTTTGAGTGGCCCTTCTGGGGCTGCATTTCCCTCTACTTCTTCTGGGTATTCATGGAGGACATAAGAATTGCACTGCTTGGGGCTAGGTGTATAGCTCAGCAGCACAGCACCTACCTGGTAAGCGCAAGGTCATGAGTTCGATCTCTGGTAAAAAAAAAAAAAAAATTTGCTCTGCTGAGTCACAGTCACACTGTGGATAATGGTCATCTGGTCAGTCCTCATTTGGGCTCTGGCTATTATCTGAAGCAATCTCCAGCAATGACTTTGTGAACTCACTATAGGTTCCAACCTTCTCCTCCTCCTGGTCTGTGGAAGCCTCTGGACTGATTTAACAGATTACCTGCTTGGTTTGGAAGAAAGGAACGTGGGAAAAGGGCAAAAACCCAGTCAGAAACAAATAGGTCAGTTATTTCAGTACATATTTCTGGAGCACCTTTTAAGGGTCCCAAGCATATTCCAGGACTAGGGTTAGAGGTATGAGCAGGTAAACGCTGCCCTTCCTCTCCAGAGGAGCCTGCAGGGCAGACAGTGGTGGGTACATTGGCTGCCATGATGAAGCCCTCCTGTGTGCCAGCCCTGTGTTATTTCACACTTTCCAACAACATAATAATACAAATGCTGCTATTGTCCTTGCCTATTTATTCATTTAGCAGTGCAGGGGATTGAACCCAGAGGCTTCACACTGAGCTGCACCCCTATCTCTTTTTAGTTTTTGAAAGAAGGTCTCATTAAGTCACTAAGTTGCCCAGTCTGACCTACAACTTTTGATCCTCCTGCCTCAGCCTCCTGAATAGCAGAAACCTCAGATGGGAGCCACCACACCCAATCCAAGAAGTTTTTAACGTCATAATGGGGTTCCAGTTGTTCCTCTGTTGACAGATGGAGAAATGGTCAGGCTCTGAATCGAGGTCATTGTGGCCACAGCAGTGATGAAGACAGCTGTTAACACTGAGGGAAAAGGGCCCGAGGATGACGTGGTGCGAATGTGGACGGGCTTATCGAAGGACTAGAGTAGTGGGTGTTCATAGCAACAGCAAATCCTGTCGGTTTATAAAACCAGTGAGACTTCAAGACCAAAAGCATTTTTAATGAAGCAGTTTGACTATTGGATGACACATTTAAAAAGCCATTCGGCTGAATGTCTCCTCTTCCTGAGGGACTACTTCCTGGGTCCCTCAGCTGCTTCTAGTGTTTGTTTGCTTATTTATTTATTTATCTTCTGGTGTTTCTGATCACCTGAAAAACTAAGTAAGCTTTCATATGGGCTGTGAGCTAAGAATATTTTTTACTTTTTTTTTTTTTGCCATGCCAAGGATCAAACCTTGATATGCTAAGCTGAACTTCCCTCTACTACTGCCCCATACCCCCTGCCCTAACACACTTTGTTTATACACAAGATTACTAAAAATATCATATAACAGAACCTTCAAGATGTGTATCTATGGTGTGTGCTAAATCATGAATGGATTCCACACTTAGACATGTTTTCCATCCCCAGGGGATCTCACTGAGGCTATGCAGTACCCTAAGTCTGAAAAATCTACAGTCTAGGATACTTCTGGTCCCAAGCATCCTGGCTTAGGGAAACTAAACCTGTATAAAATCTTCATGGCATTCAGAGCCATCTAGGCCTCTTTCCTGTGCTGGCCAGAGCCTCACCCTAAGCCCATAAACTCCAAGAGGTCATTATCTGGCCATACCTATGACAGTGGCCTCCTGCTGTAGGAGCACTAACCTCCCTTGGATATGCTGGTCCTGGGACACTGATGATTCCCCAGTTTTGGGGATGGGGACTAGGTGACTGCAAGTGGATGGCTGGGGGACCTGTGATTGAGGCAGGAGGGATTCTGAGTCTGAAGCTAGGGGCAGCAAAGGTACTTTCCTGGTGGGGGGTGTGGCGGTATAATTAAGGTCACAAGCTTGGATGGCCTGATCCTGAGGTCCTGTCCTGCTGACCTCCCTTGACTTCCTGGCTTGACTTCTCACCACTCTTTCTCTGCTGGATGACAAGAGAGGCCACTGACGGTACCAATTAGCACCTCCTCTGCTGGACTCCAGGGCTTTCTCCTTTGGCGAGTCAGGCAAGCAGCACCTTCCAGAGATCCAACCTGTCTCACTGTCCAGCTTCAATGAAGGACTTCAGTGGAGTCCAGGGCAACAGCTGTCCCAGTCCCTGGTCCTGCCCCTGGGTCTTCTCACCAGTGGCAGCCTTTGCCTGTGCAGTGTCTCCTACTGAAATATGCCCTCCTTTTACGCTGAAAGTTCCTCCCACCTTACTCTGTATTACAGGCTCCCTCCCTTCCTTTCTTCCTTCTTTTCTTTCTTCTTCTCATTCACTCATTCCTTCTTTTTTTTTCTCTTTCCTCCTTTCTTGCCCATTCATTCATTCATTCATTCACACATTTGGGCATCCACCCATCCATTATTCATTCACTCTACTTCTGCCAGGTAGGAGGGGTGCAAGAGGGGCTCAGACAGCCTCGAGGTCAAAGAGCATATGGTGCTGAGTGAAAGGCAGAAGCAAACAGGCAGGGTCTGCTCCCTAATGGGCAGGTTCTGGTATAGAGTGAGCCTGCAGAGCCCCTTATATAAAAAGTGGTATGCATTTCAAAGCAGTGACAGCAGAGCCTTTCAAACCAGAGGCCCTTTCAAACCAGAGGTCTCTTCAGGAGCTCTAGGTGCCCATAAACCTGGCCTGGACTAGTGATTCTATCAGCGATGGGGTGGACGGAGCCTGAAGGTCACTGGGGAGGAAGCTATGTCCACAGTTGCCAAAGGAGGAGGGTTGCACAGTTATTTTTGGAAAATGAGGTTGTCCAGACAGGCTGGTTAGGAAGTCAGATCTTTGGTAGTGTTAAACAGGGAGTTTGGTGTTTTGTTTTGATTGGTTTTTGGAGACAGGTTCTTGTTATGTAGCTCGGGTTGGCCTCTAACTCTTGATCCTCTGCCTCAGTCTCTGGAGTGCTGGGATGACAGATGTGTGCCACCACGCTCAGCCAGAAGATGACTTCCAGTGGAGGACGAATGCTAACAATACAGAGTTACTCTCAGGGCTCTTACAAAAACATCTGGACAGGGCCGGGGATTTAGCTCAGTGGCTTAAGCGCCTGCCTGGCCAGCCCGAGGTCATGAGTTTGATCCCCAGTACCAAAAAAATAAAAAAAATAAATAAATAAATAAATAAAAAAAACATCTGGACGACATAGAGAAGTGCTTATGGGAGCTAGCATAGCTCTGTTCACCTGTAATTTCAGCTTCTTTCAAAACTGAGGCAGGTGGGTCACTTGAATCCAAAATTTTAAATTCAAGGCCAGCTTGGGCAACTAGTAAGACTCTGTCTCAAAAATAAAAACACAAACAAAAAACGTGGTTGAAATGATAAAACTATTCATGTCGTGCGATTCTGATTATTTCTTAGAAAACATTTCATTTCTTCTTCGGTTACCAGGACCAGTGCACCGAAGCAGGCAGAGGAGTTCCCAGCACGCGCAGGTGGCCAGAAACTGTATTTATCGAAAAAACCTACATGACCTCATGGAAACCCTTCCGATATCCTGCCTTGAGCGAGAACCAAAGTGATCACAAGTAAAGGCTCTGGAGCAAGCAAGCGAGGTCAGTTTGATGGGGGCGGCGGCCCACAAGGTGCCAGGTGCTGGACAGAAGGGCTCGAAGTCTCTGTGTGAAGGTAGCACCATCCCGCTGGGCTACCTCCTGGGCCTGAAGGTGGAGTTGTTCGTGGAGAGGCACCTGTAAGCCCCAGGCTTCAAGCTGGACCTGGCCTAGCCCATTGCCAATGCCGTATCTGGGTCCACAGGCAGGTGGTAAACATAGCAGCTTCCACTGTCACCAGGGCTCCCACCCAGTATCAACTCCCCCTCCACACTCCATGTGGGGAAGGCTGCCCAGACTTCAGGAAAAGGGGAGAAGGGCAGGGTGGGGAGGAGCTTGAGCTGAGGGGTAGCCCTGCACGCCTGGGCTGCGGGACTCTCTTTTTCCAGCCAGATAATAAAACAGGATTCACACCTACGGTGGAAAATACTCATACACCAAACTTATCCTGTTCCTAGGTATGTAGGTAACAGCTATCTGTGAGTGTGTGAGAAAAGCCTGATCAAACAACACAGAAGTATCTTCCATAGTAGGCAAAACGTGGGAGAAGTGCCATCTCCATTAACAGTGGTTGGGACAAAAGGCACTTGTCTGTGCACGTGCCCTACCCTCAGTTTCCAAACACCCCTGTCCAGAATCAGTTAACCATAAATTTCAGACTTTATTTTCACACTCTTAATATTAAATTTACTACTATAGTGTCTTAACCACTATAACTTTCATTTTGAAATGAAGAAGGGTCTGTGTGCAAAATTTTTTCATTACTTTTCAAAATTGTCTTTAGCTATTCCGGGTCCTTGTAATTCCATTATGACATCTATAATCAGCTTGTCGATATCTGCAAAGAAATAACTGAGCTAATCTATTGATACCTCTAGGAAATACTGACACTTTAATAATACTTTTACCTATTGATATAAGGTGTCTTTCCATTTAGATAAGTCTTTATTGTTTCAAAATGTTTTGTAGTTTTCAAAATCTAATACTTGTTTCTTTGCTAAATCTATTCTTAAGTACTTTACTCCTTTTGATGTTATTACACATGGAATTGTTTTCCTAATTTGACTTTCTATTCCATTACTCTCTAGTCCCTTTTCTGTCTTATTTTGTATGAGGCATATGTATAAATACACTAGATGAATTAAATTTTAAAAATAGGACAAGCAATTCATGGGAACAAAAAAGTGTTTAGCAGAAGAGATTAGGACTGATAAAATATAGGAAAGGTGAAAATCCACTTTTATTTTTTGGTACTGGGGATTGAACTCATGACCATGTGTTTGCCAGGCAGGTGCTTATGCTGCTGAGCTAAATCCCCAGCCCTAAGAAGGGTGAGAATCCACAGGTAAATTATTTTCCTGTCCTCCTCTTTTCTCCTTTTCTTTTCAAGATGGGCATCTCACCATGTTGTTTTTGGTGGTCCCAAACTCCTGGTCTCAAATAATCCTCCTGCCTCAGCCTCCCAAGTAGCTGGCATCACAGGCATGTGCTATCATGCCTAACTCTCTCTTTTAAATTTTTAAAAATATTTTTGTATTTTTTAAATTTCTAAAATTCATATATTCAACCCATGCATTGTCCTGCCAGATTTAGATCTGAAAGTTAGGACCCCAAGGGAAATCACACAGATGAAGTCCCAGCTGTCCTGGGACAGGTGGGATTTTACAACTGAGGGAACTGAAATCCAGAGTAAAGTAGTCAAGTTGTGGTTTTTAATACTTAATTTTATTTATTTATATATTTCTTTATATATTTAGGATCTTACTATGTAGGCTGGACTTGAACCCACTATGTAGCCCAGGCTGGCCTTGAACTCACAGTGATTCTCCTGCCTCAGCCTTCCAAGTGCTGGGATTATAGGAATATATCACCACATCAGGATTAAGTAGTGTTTTAAAAAGACCATCGTAGGTCAGGGATGTAGGTCAGTGGTGCAGCTCCTTCCTAGCAAGTGTAAGGTCCTGAGTTCGAGTCCCAGTATCCCCCAAAAAAGAAACCATAGATTTGGGGTTGTGCCCCAAAACTATGGGTAAGCTAGAGCCCACTTAGGAGGCTGTGGAAGGAGCAGGAGGCCAGGGAAAGACTCTCAACATTGTCCACTGTGCATACTCTGGTCGGTCTCTTTCTCTGCTTTGGCCTTAATTTCCCCATCTGTTATACCACAGGTGGCACAGGTGTGTGTGTTGGTGTGAGGCTGCATGTGCATTTTCTTTTTGTCATTCAGATCAGAGAACTTTTTAAGATTTTTAAGAAGGGTTGTTAGGCATGGTGGCACACACCTTTAAATCCAGCACTTGGGAGGCTGAGGCAGGAGGATTATTGTGAGTTTGAGACCAGCCTGGGCTATAAGTGAGCTCAAGGCCAGCCTGAACTGCATACTGAGACCCTGTCTCAAAAAGACCAAAAAAAAAAAAAAAAAAAATTAACTGGAGCTGGGAAAGTTGCTCAGTAGTAGAGCACTTGCCTAGTGTGACAAGGCCCTGGGTTTAATCCCCAGAACAGCATAACAAATTAAATTAACAAAATTTATACCTTTTTGGGTTGGAGATTTGGTTCAGTGGTATAAGCACCTGCCTGACAAGCATGAGGTCATGAGTTCAATCTCTGGTTTTAAAAATAAAAAAATTATATGATGTACAATGTGATTTTTTTTTTTTTTTTTTTTGTACCGGGAATTGAACTCACGCTGTGTGCTTGCAAGGCAGGCGCTTATGCTGCTGAGCTAAATCCCCAGCCCTTGTGATTTTTAAAATTTTTATTATTTTTATTTTTTTGGTGATATTGGGATTACACCCAGGGCCTTTACACTATGCTACATCCACAGCCACTGTTTTGTTTTTTATTTTGAAACAGTATCTTACTAAGTTGCCCAGGCTGCTCTTGCAATTTTCCTGCCTCAACCTTCCAGAGTGCTAGGAGTATAGGTGTGTACACCCAGAAACATGATGTGTTTGGAAATATGTACACACTGTAGAATGGTTAATTGAGCCAGTTAACACATAAATTACCTCAGAGGCTTTGCTTAGTGACTCTGTGTGTGTGTGTGTGGTGAGAACACTTAAAAATCTTGTCTCACAGCAAAATTCAAATATTATAATGCTTTGTTAATAACTTTAGTCCCCATGTTGTGCAATCAATCTCTCAACAGATTCTTAACTGAAATTGTGTGTCCTTCAGCCAGCATCTCCTCTGTCCCATCCCCTTCCGCCTAGCCATCTACCCTCCACCTCTGAATTCAATTGTTTTTAGATTTCACACATAAAGGAAATCATGCAATATTGTCTGGCTTACTTCAGATTGCAAAACATTCTCTAGGTTTATCCATGCTGTTACCAGTCATAAGATTTCCTTCTTTTTTTAAACAAGGTCTCTCTGTAGTCCAGGCTGGCCTTGAATTCACTATGTATTCCAGTCTGGCACCGAATTTATGGTGATCCTCTAACCTCAGCCTCCTAAATGCTGGGATTACAGTTGTGCACCATTACACCCAACAGATTTTTTTAAAAAGGCCAAATAATGTTCTGCTGTGTGTACACATTTTTTCTGTTGGTGCATATTGTACCGGTTGGTGGACATACAGCTTTCCTTTCCTGTGGATACATACTCATCACTCAGGGTCCAAAGTCCCCAGATGCTCAAGTCCTTTACAGAATATGGTGTAGTGTTTGCATGTAGCCTGCATACACTCTCCATATACCTTGTATTGTGAGATTGCTTATGATACGTAATGCAGTGTGGCTGCTGTGTAAATAGTTGTTATATTGTGTTTTTAAATTTGTGGGGTTTTGAGCCAGGTATTTAGCTCAGTGGCTCAAGTGCTTGCCTGGTAAGTGCGAGATTGTGAGTTTGATCACTGGTACCAAATCAATCAATCAATAAAACCCTAAATTTGTGGGTTTTGTTGTATTGTTTTAAATAAATTTGTTTAGTTTTCAAATATTTCCATCCGAAGTTGGCTGAACCCACCAGTGCACAATTTACTGATGTGGAAGTTTAGCTATATCCCCAGAAGTGGGATTTCTGGGTCCCTTGGTAGTTCTATTTTTAACGTTTTGAGGACCCACCACGCTATTTTCTGTAATTCACATTCACAAAGTATAAAGAATAATTCCCTTTTCTTCACATCCTCTCTAATGCTTGTTGTCTTTCATTTTCTGTTTTTGTTTCTTTCCAGGATGAGGATTGAACCCAGGGCCTGGTGCATGCAGCTTTTGTTCTTTGATGACTGGCTTACTTTAGCATAATGTCCTCAAGGCTCATCTGTGTAGCATGTGTCAAAGTCCTTCCTTCTTAAAGACAGTATTTCATCTCCTGTGCAGTGCATACATTAGACAGTTGGGGGCTCCCTGCAGCTCAGAAGCTGTGGAGGCTCTGCTGTCTTTTGTGACTGACTTCTACACTGCGGGCAAGCAGGGCCCTGGCTCCAAGGAGACTTTCTTTCCCACTTGTATCGCCAGGTACCTTTCCCCAAACCTGGGCCTGGGGAGAGTGTTGAGGAAGGTTCCCTGGAATGACAGGCTTCAGTAGCTGGGCCATCCTGGGGTGGCAGAGTGAGGAGTTAATGAAGGAGCTAATGATGGCCTGCAGGGGCTTGGCTGTCCAGATGAAATGCGCCCTGCACCGAGGCCTGGCCTGATTACAGGGAGCTCTGTGCTTCCCTGCCTGGGGCCCGAGCTCGGCCTCCCAGCAGCCTCGAATGCCCTGCTGTTCCGAAGAACCTTCAGGGACAGGCAGGGCTGCAGAATGTTGGGTAGTAGCTGCCCAAATGGCATTAGCTTTGGGGCCTGGAGCATCAGATAAAAGGCATGGTGTATTTGGGAGGTGGGGTTCTAAATGGCTCATATGGGGGTAGGGAGTCATAACAGTTACTGTAGCTTGAAGTCGTAATACAGCCACCTTGTACCCAGCACTGGACACAAATTGTGTCACTTAGTTGTTACACAGTCCTAAGAGGTCGATATTGTTGTTCCCATTTTACAGATGAGCAAGATGAGACTTGGAGAGTCTTGCCTGGGTCCATGCAAGCAGAAAAGGGCCCAAATGGAAGTGGTACTGGGCTTGAGGCTGGTCCTTTATCCACAGGTTTTTCTTTTTGGTGAGGTGAGAGGGGTTGGGTGGTGGAGGTCCACCCACATGGACCAGGGCAGTTCCTCTTGGCATTGCCTAGGGGTTCTGCTTCAAAACCTCATGTGAAAGGCACTATTGTGGTTCAAGCTGTTGATTTTACAGATGGCAAAACTGAGAAGGACAGGGAGCCATCAAGGTCACTCTGACAGTGTCCATGACAGAGCTGGGATTAGGACCCAGGCCCTAATTATTCTGGTACCCACCTGGCCTCCTGGATCCTACACGTGACCTGTTCAGGTAGAAGTGTACTCTCTGGGCCTCACCCCCAGGTATGCTGGGTCTGGGTTCCCTTTTGAGTGTCCCCACAGGCTGTGGGTCCATGCTGTTGCTGACTTCCTGTGTGGTCTGAGCACCTGCAATCTCTCTGGGCCTCAATTTTTCCATCTGTAAGATGAGAAAGTATTGACCGATTTGTCCTAATGATGGCTGCCGATGGCCGAGCTGGGGAGGCAGGAAGTAATGAGTATGTGTGGGGTGCCTGGGGGGAGAGAGGAACCTCTGTGTCCTAGTGTTTGCTCCACCCCCCTCCAGGAAATGCCCGAGTTTTAGCCACCCACACCTTGCTGGCCAGCAGACGCCGCTTGGGCCTGTGCGTGTCCAAGCCACAAATGACAGAGTTCCTGGTCCGTGGTGCTGCCCTCAGGCTGCTGGCTGCCCTTCCTCCACCCCAAGCCTTCCCCTCACCCCAGGAACACGGGTAATTTCACGGAGACTTCAAGGAGGCTGTGCTCCCAGGCTGGGGACTCTCATGAGTGCTGGCCTGACCCACCTATGTGTGCTGACCCCCGACAAGGGCCCCTGCCCAGCGGGGTTCCTGAGAGAGGCCCAGGCTACTTCTGTGTTTTTGATGCTCTCGGTAAGTTAAAGATTAAGAAAGGTCTAAACAGAATGGCCACAAATGTGGTATGTTTTATGTATTTTTATTTAACAATTAACATTTTAAGCACTTATGCACACACAATCCAATGCAATTAAGAGATTCACAAGATAATTACAGGAATTATCAAAAAAGGGAGCTCATGGTGCTGTGTAGTCTGGCAGTAGGTATAAGTCTGGGATTCACTGATGGACATTGTCCTCCATCTGGTCCATGAGTCTCTGGCTAGACCTCCAGCTAACTTGGAGTGCACACTTTACCATAAACACTTTGAGCACCCAGAAAGGATAAAAGAATTGTGCAAAGAACACTTACATACCCTTCACTTGGGCCAACCATGAGCACTGCTTCCTCACCTCTCCAGCTCTCTGTGCAGCCCTCCAGCTGTCTTGCTGTCCGTCTGTTTCCCTGGGCTTCACCTGTCTGTCCATCCTTGTCCGTCTGTTTCTCCTGCCTTCACCATTCATTTCGATTTTCTTTTCTTCCATCTTGTTTGTTTTCAGAGTGGGGGCAGGTTTGGTTTTATGAGACAGGGTCTTGCTATGTAGTTCAGGCTGGCCTTGAATTCATTATGAGGTCCAGATTGGCCTCAGATTTGTGGTGATCCTCCTGCCTCAGCCTCCTGTATACTGGGATTACAAACATGTGCCATCATGCCTGGCCTCCATCTTGTTTTTTAGATGCATTTTTGAGGCTTATAAATGTGAGGCCTGGGCTAAATGACACCTTTTTTTGTCCTTCTCCCCTTCCCCCATAAGCCCTGTGCACATCCATACAATTATACATACAACTCACATGGATGCAACCACATCTGATTTACTCATCTTCCAAATTTAAGGATGCACCCTCTGTGCACCCAGCCATGTGTGTCCTCATTGCAGACACCACACGCAATGCTTTGTACACATGCGTGCACACTCACATGTGCGTTCATGGCAGACTTTTGACATCTGTGAGGGAGGCCTCTGGAGGGACTTTAGAGAATCCTCATACCTAGGCGTTCTCACCCCAAGTGTCCACTTTTTCCATCTTTGCCACTCACTTCTCTCTCATGCCTGCTCACTTCCTACAAAGAAAGTGGATTTCTTTGGCAGTGTTAAGTTCATGTGGGGAATGGAGGACATCATGCCATGCTCTCTAGTATCTGGGCCACGATTGGGGCCCAGTAACTGTTGGTTGAAAGCAAGGCACAAAAGCAGTGTGGAGGACCGGAGATACAGCACAGAACGGTACCTGCCTGGCTAGTGTGAGGTTGTGAGTTTGATTCTCAGTACCGAGAAAAAAAAAAAGCAATGAGAGGTGCAAACACTGGGCAGTCACAGGAGCATCTGTGCTTACAGCTGTGCATGACATCTGTGTGTGTGCATCTGCACATGTGTGCACACACCTGTCTGCCTGTCTCCATACTTCTGGTGAATGAAATCACTTTTGGGACCTGGGTTCTTTTTCCAAGACCTTGGTCAATCAAGACCACTATAGACTCATCTGTCAGTACGTGGGGTCCAAGTGTGGCCTCGTGACCATATGTTCAAGGCTTGCTTACGCATCTGAGCCACAGGGATTAAAAGCAACAGTTCTGATGTCCCATCCTCTAGACAAAACATGAGTTTCATCCTGCTGTGTACATAATCACTGGGCACATTCCAGGTTCGATTGCTGTATGAGTTACTTAACTTCTGCTAGCATCAATTTTCTTCTCTGCTAACTGGGGAAAATAAATCCTACCTTAAATGCATCTCACAGGAGGTGCTTTTAGCTGGGTGCCAGCATGGTGTAGGTTCTTAAAATTGATTGTTGTGGATATTATTGTTGTCATTTCAGTTTTTGCCCCAAATGCCCAGGTACTCTCTGGGAGGAAGGACAGCTTTGGTTGGGGTTTGTAAGGGGTGGCCAGGGTAGATGATGATGCCAGATGCCTCTTCCCAGATCCTCCCCATCCCAAGCTCTCATTATCCTCCATGCATATTCATAAGGGACAGCCTCAGCTCTGCTCTGTAAATGGGTCAGAAGCAGGAAGTGGAGGCCAGTGCAGAAAGTAAAGCCCAGGGGACAGGAGGCTCAAAGCAGGCGTGCATCTGAGTCCCCATGGATAGGAGGATGGTGAGAGGGAAAGGGGCAAGATTGGTTGAGGGACACTGGGGGGACTGGGGACTTGGACAGGGTTTTGTTCTTATATTGTGGATCTGAAAGGTGAGGTCCAGTGAGGTAAGACTAGAAAACTCGGGGGGTAGGTGGCCCTTTGGGACTGAGCAGTTGAGCATCTGTCTGGGATGAGCATGGACCCCCTCTTTCTCTCAATGGGTATGGCTTATATGGCATTGAGTGAGAACACTGGACCTTGAACCTCAGCCCCCCAGTGAGGCTTGGAAAGGTTGGTGACTTACACGGATGTGATCTTGTCTCTGGAAGTGTGAGAGACAGAGTTATTCTGGCTCCATGCAGGAGGTTCCAGACTGGGGAATAGGTTGGTGGGCTGACTGGAGTGTTGAACAAGAAAGCCTCTGTATTACTTTGTTTCATCTCCTCAATAGCCCCCTGAGATAGTCATGCAAAAACAATTCTCTCCATGTTACAGATAAGAAGCATGAGGCTGAAGGAGGAGGAGCTACCTGGACAAACCTACTCAGTGAGTTACCCACAGAGCAGCGAGGGAGGGGATGCGGGGGCCTAGCTGGCTTGGTCTTGGGCAATGGTGGGACATTACCTTGTTCTTAGAAATTTCAACCTGAAACCAAAGGGACTCTCTACACTGCAACCCTTCATTCCTTTTGGATAATAGCCTACTTCTTAGGATGCATCCCTGGAAGACAGAGAACAGCTTTAGTTCAGAGGAGGGCTGGAGTAAGAGAGGTGAAGTGTTTCCTCAGATTTGGCATGGGTTATTGGAGAGGGGGGCAGAGCAAAAATTCAGGTGAACTGGGTATGGTGCCATACACCTGTCACCCCACCATTCTGGGAGGCTAAGGCAAGAGGATACCAAGTTCAAGCCCAGGTTGGATAACTAAGTGACTTAGTGAGACCCTATAAAAAATTCGAAAAGGGGTAGAGGTATAGATCAGTGCAAAGACCCTGGGTTGAATTACCAGAACTATAAAACAAACAAACAAACAAACAAACAGACAGATGTCACTATATTACTCTGCTGGGTCTCTATCACTTTCTGCGTGCTACTTTCTTTACTTCTGAGTCTTAGTTTTCTCACCAGTAGATTGGGATGGGGAATTAATCTACCCCTCAGGCCAGCTGTGGGACTCCAACAGGGCCTTGTGGGTGAAAGAGTTCTGTACTTGCTCCAGCTCTGAGGTAATCTTAGTTATGTGTGTGACACAGGGAGGTCCCATGGCTCTGGAAACCCAAGGAAAGTAGAGGGTAGGGCTAAAGCAGAGGTGGAGAGATGGAGTGGTGACTGTGGTTCTTTTCACTGAGACAAAATGGTGTGTGAGCAAGGCTTTGAAGGGAAAAGGGTGAAAGAGAATCTTTAGGAGCAGGGAACCATGTAGACAAAGTGTGGCGGAGGGAAAGTGCAGGGTGTGTCTGTAGCACAGTCCTTAGAACAGTTACTGGCTATGCCTGGCACCCTGAGAATCTCCCAAAGAACTGGCCAGGTTGGATCTGGCCAAAGGGCCCCTCGAGCCAGCAGTGAGGTGTGCAACTACCTTCCTTAACGTTAGCGGAGCTGGTGGAGGGCACCTCTGGAGGGAAGAGGAGTAATTATAGAGCCCTGCTGCAGGTCTCTCATACCCACCCCGGGGGGCCATCTGCCAGGAAGACTCTCCCTTCTGACCTCCTCAGCTAGGTCCAGGGTTTGGGCATCCCTAGGAAGCAAGGAGCCACCAAGCAGGAGTAGCTGTGGGAAGTGTGTGGCTCAGGACAGGCTGCTCAGGGTCAGTAGAGGTTGAAGGCCAAGTGGATGGGGAAGAGTCAGTGAGAAGCTGCGGTCTTAGACAGGTTAAAGACGCGGTGGAGAGGGTTAGAGAGGAGCTCACCCTCATCAAGCACCTACAATGTGTGACAGCAGTCCTACGGGTTAAGTATCTTTACCTTATAGATGGGGAAACTGAGGCTCAGGGAGGTGAAGTGACTTGCCCACGTTTATCTAGTCGATCATCCAACACCCATGTATTAAGCAGAGACTGTGTGCCAACGGCTGAGGAGGCAGCGGTGACCATCTCTTGGATTCTGCCCCTAGGGGTGACAGTGTTCAGAAGTCACACAGAGGCCTTGCTGGAGCTCACACCCAACTCCATTTCTAAGCCCTAGCTTTGGACGAGCACATAAGCCTGGTCCAGAGTTGGGGTCGGATCCTGCGACTCGCGAGGCCGCTGGAATCTTAGGTCGTCCCTTCCCCTACAGTCCCGCCCCGCGCACCTGCGCCAGGTGAGTCCGGGGAGCCCCCGAGCGCCGCCGGAAAGTGTCGAGCGGCCTCGGCAGGTGGGGCGGGATAGGGGCGGGGCAGGGCGGGGCCGGGGCGGGGCCGAGCCTGACACTCGGAGTCCGCAAGGCCCCGGATCCGCGCCCGCGCCCCGCGCCCCGCGCCCCGCGCCCCCGGCCCGCTCCGCCGCCATGGGGGCCTGCCTGGGCGCCTGCTCCCTGCTCAGCTGCGTGAGTCCCCGCTCTGCGCCGCGGCCCTTGCTGGGCACCCGCACTTTTCCCTGTCTTCTTCCTCCAGATAGTTTCTTCGTTTTCCTTCCTCCAAACTTGTCTTTCTCTCCGCGCGGGTCCCGCGTCCTCCTCGTCCTGGGCTCTTGGTCGCCGACGCTCGACCTCCCGCACCGGGCCGGCAGGCGGGCGCCCGGGCAGCTGGCGCCGCGACTCGGGTTACTGCGAGGGTGGGGCGCGCGGCCCGGGCCGGGGAGCCCTCGGCGCGCGCAGCTCCGGGAGCTGGGGAGACCGCGGCCGGAGGAGCGTGCCCCCTCCCCGCCGCTGGCCGCGTCGCGCCAACTCGGAGCGGTCCTGGCGCGCGCGGCTCCCACGGGCGCTCTCTTTGTGTCCCCTGCCTGTGCCGGCCCCTCTGTCGCGCGCCCTCCCTCTCGCAGTCTCTCTGGCCGTCTGCCCGCCAGCCTGTTTTTATGGCTGTGGGTCCGCTTGTCCATTCGCATCCGTTCCCCGTACTTGTTTCTGAGGCGCGATGCCTGTCTGGCTCCCTGCACCCCGCCCCCTGGCTTCGTGGGGTCCCGCGCTTGCCCCTGGCACTTTCCTTCGGGGCCCCTAGTGCAGATTGACCGGGACTACCTGGGCCAAACTTTGGGTTGGGAGACCCAGAAACTGAGGGAGGTTTGGGTGCGTGTGCCCGATGGCGGGGTTTGGGCCGGGGGAGGGGCGGGGGCCGCCAGCCCTGTTTTGAAGGAGCAGCCAGCACAGAGAGTGGCTCCAGCCAGACCCCAGCTGGGAGGCCCCTTCTGCTTCCCCTTTCCCAGCCCCTTCTTCTGCCTTCTTCCCTTCATTAAATGAGGTTCATTCAGGCGGCTGCCTCCCCCGAGGGTCCCACACAAAGAGGGCCGGGGAGGAAGAGGGGCTCTAGCGGCTGTCGAAGGCAAGCTCAGGGTTTGGTTTTCTTTGTCTCCAACTTGCGCGTCGTGCTGGGAGAGGGGCGCAGGGCCAGCGCTGGAGATGGGAGATTTACTTTGTAGCCATTCTCTGAGAGTGAGCTCAGCGCAGGGCAGTGAAGCGTGGGTCCCTGGAGGCAACATCCCTCGCCTTCTCCTGGCCTCCATTTCTCTCTGTGAAATGTGGGTGCTTGTAAGTGTGTCCTGGACCAAGGGTCACCTGGTTCCTGGAGTCCCTTCCTGCCCAAAGTGTGCCAGTTTGGGCCGGTCTTTGCCCAGCAGCCTGCTTCCTCGTACCTGAGGGAGCGCTTCCCCGATTCGCCCCATTCCCACCTGGTTCCCCCTGGTTAGTCACGGCCCGCGGGGTTGGGGGATTAATATTGAGGGGAGGCTGTCAGTCCCTTGTGCCTCAGTCTCCCCACCTGCAATATGAGGATGCTAGGCAGCGCTGTTGGGAAGATGAAATGATAAGTCCCGGAAGGTGACCAGTGCCCAGCGAAGGTCCTGGAATATAGTGAGTGCTTGTCAGAGCCATTCCAGTGTGAACCAGTCAGTGGAGAATTCCATCTCGGGGAAGTGCAGAGCCAAGTGCAGCAGTCCTGAGTCACTGACTCCCGCAGCGCAGACTCCCACAGTGCGGCCGCGGAGCCTGGCAGCTCAGAGGGGTTAGCTCACTTGCCTGAGGCTGCACAGGGACTGGGTGGGAGAACTGTATTTTGTTTTGTTTTTTGTTATTTTGAGACAGGGTCTTGCTGTGCAGCTCAGGCTGGCCTTGAGCTCACTTTGTAGCCCAGGCTGGGTCCTGAACTCACAACAATTCTCTTACCTCAGCCTCTTGAGTGCTGGGATTACAGACATGAGCCACCACGCCCGCCCAGCGAGGGTGGGAGAACTGTGAAGTCGTGATTCAGATCTGGTTCCTAGTAGAAGTGGGAGGTGAGTGGGCATTGCTGTACTCTGCACTTCAGTGCCCTCCCCTTGGGGTTTGGACTCAGATGTGCACTGCTGGTTCTTTCTGCAGCTCTGTGACATCATCACCCATTTTACAGATGCCCACACCAACAATGGCCACCATTTGCTGTGTCCTCACCGAAGGCTCAGCATTTGTGGCATAGAGCTGTCCTGCCATGGCTGGCACAGGACCAGCACTGCAGATATGTATATGTCTGCCTCCTTTCACTCAGTCCTCACAAAGATCCCAAGAAGGCAGATAACATATTTCCATCCTATAGATGAGGAAATAGATCAGAGAGGGCAGGTGATTTCTCCAGAGTGACACAGCATTAAGTGGTACAGTGAGTTCTACTGGACACCAGCAAAATCCTGTTTCAGTGGCGAGTTGTCCCATGGAGTAAAGTTTTGATGAGAGATTCCCAAGCATCTTTAGGAAAAGTATTTCTGGGAGCCTGGGCTGGGGTGGAAGACTTGTATCCCGCCTCCCATCTCCCTTGTGCTTCTCTTAGTATTTGGCTGGACAGAAGGCACCCTGAGTGGGGAGCTGAGCTGTGTCCCTAGGGGATGGGGCCTGCAGTCCTGGCGCTGGGTGGGGGAGTGGGTATCCCCTGAGTGATTCTGGGCCACCTCTCAGTGTTGGGTGGGCAGCTCCTGGGGCTGCTCAGCCAGTTACAGAGTTGTTTGTCAAGACAGCAAGATGCATTCTTGCTGGGGACAGGTGTTTTTTTCTTTTCTTTTTATTGTGACACACTAATATTTGTATGCTAAAATTTCATCGTATCGGTGCCATCATCAGAGGAGCGAGGTTTGTCTAAGGCACAGGACAATAAAGGTACAATATGCCCCCGCTCCTTCCTGTCACTTCTCTGGTCCTGTAAACAGTGCGGAGCCCTCTCCCTGCTCCCAGGGTCCTGCACACCACCTCCGCCTGTCCTCCAGGTGGTGGCCAGTGATCCTGCTAAAATGCAAAGCTGATGTTGCTCCTCCCCTGTGGGGGTGGCTCCCTGCTGCCTTCGGGGTGAAGTCCAGTCTCCCTGGCACAGTCTCCAGGGACACTGGGTACGGCTTCCTGTACCGCTACAGCCGCTGTGGAAATCCTGTGTTGACTGAGCTGTGCTAGGACCTCCTCACCTGGCTCACTTCCTTCTGCTCCCTGCCCTGCTCTTTTCCTGTGATGACACAGACATCATTTAAAATGTGCCATTGTAGCCTTTCATTTTCCTTTTTTTTTTTTTTTTTTTGTCTTTTGGGATGGGGTTTCCAGGCTAGTCTTGAACTCCGGGGATCCTCCTGCCTTGGCCTCCTGAGTAGCGGGGACTACAGGCATGTGCCACCACATCTGGCTTCTTTTTGCCACTTTTAAGTTGTGCATTTCAGTGGCGTTCAGTACACTAGCACTGGTGTGCCGCATGACCACCGCCCCTATCCACTTTTCCATCTTTGTATTCCCTGGCAGCTACAGGTCTACCTTTTCTCTCGATGAATTTGATTCCTCTAGGTTCACACAGTGTGTGTCCTTTTGTGTCTGGCTTGTTTTACTTAGTATCGTGTCCTCAGGGGCCATCCATGTTATAGCGTATGTCAGAATTTCCTTCCCTTTTAAAAGTGAGTAATACTTTATTGTATGTCTAGGCTACATTTCACCTTGTGAGTAATGCTGCTGTGTACATGGGTGTGTGAGTATGAGTTCCTGCCTTCATTCCCTATGGCATACATCCAGAAATGAATGGCCTGTTTGTTTTAAGCAAAATATATTAAAGCTGTGGTCCAAGGGGACGTGATGTTGCATACCTATAATCCTAGCTCCCCAGGAGGCTGAGGCAGGAGGATGCCAAGTTGGAGGCCAGTATGAGTAATCTGGGACCCTGTCTCAAAAATAAACAAACAGGGCTGGGGATGTAGCTCAGTGGTAGTGCACTTTCTAGCATGCTCAAGGCCCTACATTCAATCCCCAGTACCATAAAACAAAGTAACACACACACACACACACACACACACACACACACACACTGTGGCCCAGTTCTGAGCTGCCTCTGTTACCTACCCAGTACCTTTGGAGTGGTTTTAAAAACCTCTATTGCTGATACTGGGGACAACTAGGAGAGAGTGTGATTGAGTGAATGACACCTGTGCCCACCATGCCAAACCACTCTGGGCTCCAGAGCTGTGCACCTCCTTGGGAAGGAATGAGCTGTCTGTCACTGGCAGTGTACAAGCAGCCCAAATTGGCCTTGAACTTGTAGTGATCTTCCTGCCTCAGCCTCCCAAGTACTGGAATTACATGCATGTACTACCATAGCTGGCAAGGTGATTCTTCTTTGGAAGAGACTAGATTGGCTGAATGGCAGGAGACTGCACCACTGTAAGGCTGTAAAGTCTGGGGCTTCTTAAATTCGGAGTCCTGCATTCTGGCCTAGCCCCTGGCGAGCTCAGGGTTGTTCTGTTGCTGTCTTTCCAGGTGCAGGTGTGGGTGTGTGGTGGGGAAGTGGGGAGTGGCTGTATTTCTGGGCAGGGCCAGTCCCGTGCCCTGCCTGAGCCTTTCCCACAGCCTTGTGAGCACTGGCCTGTGTTGCTGTGGGCTGGAGACCCAGCTTCCCCACTCTAACTCTGAAGTGTGAGTGGGCTGCTGCTATCCCCAGGTGATGGACATGCTGGTTACCTCGGCAGTTTCTTGAGATTCTAATAAGGTCACAAAAACCAAGACTTTGTTCCTATTTTAGCTTTCTCTGTAAAATCTCAATCTTTTTATAGTGGTGAACTCAACTGGATCATGGTGTAATTTTTACACCATTAAAATGTGCCTCTGTCAAGGGTGACCTAAGCCCTCATGGTGGCTGCAGGCGACTGGTCCCCTCAATTCCTGCTGTGAGCATGGTCTTGGCACACTTCTGTGTGTGTGTGTGTGTGTGTGTGTGTGTGTGTCTGTGCACGTGCACGTGCATGCTGGAGAAAGGGGTTCATGAAGGAGCTGCCTGGGGCTGAGGTGTGGAAGCAGCAGTGGCCGGTGCATTTTTCCACCCTTCCCATCTCTGGCTGCTGATAGCCCCTGAATCTTCAGCCTCAGGTGTCAGAACACCTGGATTTTGAACTTTATGAACCAGAGTGAATTGAAAGGCAGGGCTCTGGGGAAGTGGGGCAGCTTTACTTGTCTTGAATATCTCTGACTGAAGTGGGAGCAAGCCAGAGTCAGGGCTGGACTGGCACTAGGGTTCTGGTCGGAGCCTCTTGGGCACCTTGCTTTCCTCTGGTCTTGGAGGGGTTGTTTCTGCACTGGGCATTTCTAAGGGGGACTCCTGTATGAGATAGTGGGCTGGGAAGCAGTGTGGCTACGTGGGTTGAGCCTGGCCCTTGCCACACCAACCTGAGTTCAAATCTCAGCCCCTCAGTTTCCATGCTTTATGATCTTAGATACACAACTTTTTTGACTCTCAGCTTCCTGATTTAAAAATTAAAGGTTACAGAGTACTTCATAATGTCAGTGAGGCATAGTATGGATAAATGCTTACCACTGTCCATGACTAGCCCTAATATATAGTAGCTATCTCTTTATTTATTATTTGAATCTCCGTACTGTTATTGATTTGCTATGTGACTGCTGGTAAGTTTCTTAACTTCTCTGGTCTAAATCCACATCTGTGAAACGGAGGCTGATAACCCGCTCTGTGATGCTAGCATACTCCTTATGGTTGACAAAACATTTTTTTGCCTTATTCCTGTCTCTGCTAACCCCACCCCCACTCTGATGGCTGTGGGCTTGAGTTAGCAACTTCGGGATGTAACCAGAATAATTTCATTCCCCAAGTGTGTATTGCATTTAGAATTTATGTTGTACTTGGCTTTGTGGGTGAGAGCAATGGAAGAGACAGAGCTTTTCCCAAGCAGGGCCTGGTGGCAGTGCCTGTAATCTCAGCCCTCCAGGAAGCTGAAGCAGGAGGATCACAAGTCTGAGCCCCGCCTAGGCAACTTAATGACTTTGCAAGATTGTGCCTCAAAGTAAAAAATTAAAACAAACAAACGTATAGATACAAAAAAAAAAAAAAAAAGCAAGCACTTCCCCAGTCTGGGGAAAAGGCGCACTGATGAAGGCAGCTGCACCCCGCTACACCCCACTGTGAGGGGTCTGGGGGAGGAAGGTCTCCTCCCTCCTCGCCTCCTCCCTGCAGAGCAGATGCTTCAGTGTGGGGGAATGGAGGGTCCTGCCAGCCCCTGTCACCATCCCACCTTGGAAGCCTGGCGCCTCCGCGTCCCTGCCTAGGCTGGCCGCGCCTTCTCCCTGCTCCCCAGACCCCGGGGCTGCGGTTTCCCTCTCTTGTCGCCAGGGCCCTGCGTGTGCGCGTTGAAATGGTGCAGGGCTTGTGGTTCTCGCTCTCCAGGCTCTCAGATATCCCGGTGAGGATTTGGGGCCGCAGGATTTGGGAAGATAGTGTGTGCCCGAGGGAGCCGGGTGCGGAGCCTGTTTCTTCGGAGCTGGGCTGTGGACGGGCTCCGGGAGCGGTGAGCCTTCTTTGGTCACCAGCTGTGAATGGTGTGGCTTCACGGCCCCTGAGGAGCCTAGGCTGCCCGCTAGGCCCAGGACCCACGAGGGAAGGGTTAGACCGCCACCTGCTGTCCAAACCTGGAACAGCCTCCCGGTAACCATGGGCGGGTTTTAATTCCATGCGTGCAAGATATTCACAATGGGCTTTATTCTCCTGCTCTCGCTCTCCGCTTCCCCTTTCTTTGTCCTGCTCTCCTTCACCTCGTCCTGTTCTTCTTCTTCCTCCTCCTCTTTTGTTTGTCTTCCTTCTTTTTTTTTTTTTGAAGCATTGGGACTGAAGCCAGGCCCTAGCACAGCTTGGCAAGCCTCGTAACACTGAGCTGTATCACCAACCTCTTTTAAAATGTTTTTGTTTGGAGACACGTTCTCCCTAAATTGGCTTGGGACTGGCTTGGGACTTGAGATTCTCTTGCCTCGCCCCCCTGAATAGCTGAGATTATGGGTGTGCACCACCACTCCTGGTGTGCTTGGTGTTTTCACTTTTTTTTTCTTTTCTTGAAACAGGGTTTCACTCTGTAGTTCAGCTTCCCCTTGAACTCACTTTATAGCCCAAACTGGCCTCGGACTTGCAGCGATCCTGCTGCTTCAGCCTCCTGAGTGCTGGGATTCAGGCGCATGCCATACACCCAGCTGTTTTCAGTTGACATGTGTCTAGTCCTACACTAAGCACATTATATTCATTCCACAGATAGTACACAAACTCCCGCCAAGTGTCAGACACCATTTCTGTTTCTAGGAATTGCCCATTGAACAAAGCAGATGGAATTCCAGGTCCTGCTGGAAAGGGGAGGCAGACAAGCAAGTAAAATACAAGGCACATCAGGCAATAGTCAATTCTATGGAGGAGAGACAATCTGAGGGGTCACAACTTAGAATCCCCTGTTTGGTCCTTAAAGTTGCCTTGTGAGGAGTAGGTTTAATTAGGTTCCTGTTTTATAGAGGAGGAAACTGAGGTTCCAAGCAATCGAGTGAGTTGTGTAAGGTCACACAGGTACTCAGGACCGAGCTGGTGTTCTTCTTTTTATTTATCTGCTCAAAGTGGGAAACACTTAGTGAGCCCCGCTCTGCCTTTCCAAAGCTACAGTAGCACTTGAGATGGGACTATTCTTTCATCTGTTGCTTACTGGCTTTGCAAGTTACTGGGTCCTGTGTGGCCCAGCTTCCTGTCCAGCTTGGACGTTGGAGGGGGTGACATCTGGGGGAGATTCAGTGGGACTTGGAGACACCAAGCGGGCAAGTGGTAGATGGGGAGTGACAGTGCCCGACATCCCTGTCCCCTACAGGCCTCCTGCCTCTGCGGCTCTGCCCCCTGCATCCTGTGCTCCTGCTGCCCCTCCAGCCGCAACTCCACTGTGAGCCGCCTGGTCTTCACCGGCTTCCTCCTCCTGGGGGTGCTGGTGTCCGTCATCATGCTGAGCCCTGGCGTGGAGAGTCAGCTCCACAAGGTGGGTGGAAGTGGGGCAGGAGTGGTGGGAGTTGGGTTCACTATGATCTGTGGGTGGCGGCGGTGGGGAGGACAGCTTGAGCCTCATACTGGATTCTCATTTCTTAAAAGCCACCGTCCCCTTGGGAAATGCTATAATCATTACTTGGGGATCCCGTCTACCTCCTCTCTCCCTCTGTCTCACGGCCTGGCACAGGGCTGTCCCATCTAGGTGTGGACCCCCGGGGAGTATGTGGACATGTTGGCTCTCAGACCTCACCCTAGAGACCCGACTGCAGCAGAGCCAAGTCCCAGGCAGTGGCTGTGACTCAGTGGTGGGTGAAGGCCACACAGGGAAACCCTGCTTTGACAGTGCAGCATGGCACCGAGGCCCCGGGGTGACCACAAGGTGGTCTATGATTGATCTTGGTCTGCAGGGAGCCTCACAAGGACTCCAGCTGGGGCCATCATGCCTCTGTCTGTCGGTTTCCACAGCTGCCCTGGGTGTGCGAGGGCACCGAGACCCCCAGCGTCCTGCAGGGCCACATCGACTGCGGCTCCCTGCTGGGCTTCCGCGCCGTCTACCGCATGTGCTTCGCCACGGCCGCCTTCTTCTTCCTCTTCACCCTGCTCATGATCTGCGTGCGCAGCAGCCGGGACCCCCGCGCTGCCATCCAGAACGGGTGAGGGAGCAGCCCTCCCCCAGGACCTTCCCTGGTGGCCTTTCTCCTGTGCCTCTCTCCAGGGATCCCTAGGCGCTGCACTCAGGCTCAGGGGCCCCTGAATCTCAATGGACGT
Source organism: Dolichotis patagonum (assembly GCA_004027295.1). Classification (NCBI taxonomy): domain Eukaryota; kingdom Metazoa; phylum Chordata; class Mammalia; order Rodentia; family Caviidae; genus Dolichotis; species Dolichotis patagonum. The sequence continues at coordinate 74,958 of PVJX010000939.1, forward strand.
GGCACAGGGAACTATGTGTTTGGTTAGCCCCTGTCTTACATGTGGACAGAAAGCTCAGGAAAGGGCGACAGGATGCCTAAAGTCAGGTGGTGTTAACGTGACACGGTCGGGCTAGAAAGCAGGCAATCCTGCCCACTACTTGTTTCTTTCCTCTTTGCCCCTCTGGCCTTTTTCTGGGGACAGAACAGACTTTCTGACCCCATCAGAAGATCCTTCCTTTCCTCTCTGTCTGTTTGTTCTTTAGGCTGGTGGTTCTGGGCCCTCACCTGGCATCTGGTGGCCCAGCCTCCACTCAGCTTTCTTGTCTCTCACCCCACTGTAGGTTTTGGTTTTTTAAGTTCCTGATCCTTGTGGGCATCACCGTGGGTGCTTTCTACATCCCTGATGGCTCCTTCTCCACGGGTAGGTGGCTTGGGGGGCAATGTAGGGCTCGAGGGGAGGACAGCGGGGCTGTGGGGCCTTGGTGGGAGGAGTGTGGGGCACCGCTTTTGTCCCTGGCCTGCTGTCTCCTGCCATGAGGCAGCTGCTGGTGCTGGGACTCACGGCTTTGGGCATCAGGGTGAGGGGCTCACCAGGCCCCAGCCCATTCTGTGCCACACTATGACCTGCCTGCTGGCACTTCCTGAGGCAGCCTCAGTTTCTGCCAGTGTCTGCAGGGCAGAGCGTGGGTGGCTGAATGGAGAGATGTGTATGAAGGGCCAGGGGTACATACACCGTCCCAGGGCTCCAGCACCTCCCGGCCTCACTCCCCTCTCCCCACACAGTCTGGTTCTACTTCGGTGTCGTGGGCTCCTTCCTCTTCATCCTCATCCAGCTGCTTCTGCTCATCGACTTTGCGCACTCCTGGAACCAGCTGTGGCTGGGCAAGGCTGAGGAGTGCGACTCCCGTGCCTGGTATGGAGGTCAGTGCCACCAGCCTGCCCTCTGGGGCCTGCGGGATCCAGGGCCTGGGGCAGCTGAGCCCTCCCCATCCCGGGGCAGGAGCTGAACCTGCCCAGGTGGGTAGGCTGGGGAGGCGGGAGGCCAAGTGCGGAGAAGAGCAGACTGAACAGGCCTGGGGGCTGACAGTAAGTCAGTGGCTCTCACGAGACTGGTCTCACAGGGCCAGCCATGCATGAGGCTCTTCAAGAGATGCCCAGACTGAGTTCTAGGGACACCTGGTGATGGCTTCTGTGAAGTCTCTTTGGGTCCTTGCGAATGCAAGAAGAAGAAAGGCCCCCCTGAGTGTGGTGTGGCCTCACAGCTCTCAGCCTCCTCACGGCCAGGCACCTGGCTCTGTTTTTATACGTTGGTTTTGAGTCCATCGCTTGGATGCTGGGGCCCCCTTTGTGCAGTGAGTGAGCTATTGTAGCTCACAAGGGGGGCAGAAGCACACAGAGGTCCTGGGGGAAGACACTGATGCCCCTCCTGGAATGAGGATTCTGAGGTTTATAGGGGACCAGGGATTGGGGTCCCCGAGCCTCCCACCCCTGAGGGATCGGGGTCCTTGTGCCTACTGCCCCCCTGAGATGGTCTCTTTGTCCCTTCCACCCAGGCCTTTTCTTCTTCACCTTGCTCTTCTATGCACTCTCCATCGCGGCGGTGACCTTGCTCTTTATCTACTACACTCATCCTGGCACCTGCCACGAGGGCAAGATTTTCATCAGCCTCAACCTCGTCTTCTGTGTGTGTGTCTCCATCGTTGCTGTGTTGCCCAAGGTCCAGGTGAGCTGCCCATCAGCATGGTCCCTTGTGCAGGGCAGTTGTAGGAACCACAAAGCCGGATGTGGTGACGCACACCTATAATCCTCGCACTCGAGAGGCTGAAGCAGGAGGGTCACTGTGTGTTTGAGCCTGGGCTACAATAGTGAGTATAAGACCAGCCTGAATTACAGAGTGACACCCTGTCTTGAAAAAAAAAGGAAGGAAGGAAGCAGGGCTGATGTCCCACGGTGTTGTGGGCTCCCCGATGGCTCCCCAGGCTGAGTCTTGGTTCTCACAGCTGCATGCTGGGTGTATTTTGGCAAAGTGTCTTAATCTCTCTGTGCCTCTCTCTCTCCACAAATATAAAGCAGGGACAATGATAATAACACCTGATGCTTGTAATCACTGTCGGGATTAACACTTGGAGCGGCATCTGGCAGATAGGTGCCAATCAGATGGGCGGTGCTGGATTTATTGATGTCTTTTTTTTTTTTTTTTTGCTTTCTTGCAAGGCAAGAGAGTGTTAGGAAGAGTCAGGGAGTGGTGCTAGGAAGGGCTAGGGGCCACGGTGTCCCAGAGACAGTGGGTGATGCCCCCGGAGGCACCATTTGTCCTTTAGAAGCACCTGTAGGCCCGCTCTCTGCCCAGTGGTATTTCCAGTTCCACCTAGTGGGTCTCCCCGGAAGCTCAGGGGTTGTCAGAGTCTAGCAGGAAAGTCAGGAGCCTCCCCTCTGCCGTGAGCATCCCCTTCCGGGTAAGAAAGTCGAAGGCCAGGGCGGGCAGGAGTTGTCCAGTCACACGGCAATCGGGTTCATTCAGCGAGGGCCTCTCCAGTGCCTCTGTGTCCCAGGCCCCTGGCTGGGGCTGGGCATGGACTGTGAGGAGGGAGAGGAAGAATGACAGTGGCAGCTGACAGCTCTCGGCATCTGTCCTGTTTGTCATCTGGCCCACATGCCATCACCCTCCCCACTTGCCAGACACAGAAGTGGAGGCTGAAGGCAGTAAAGAGACTTAGCCAAGGCCCCGAGGCTGTCAGTGGGCGAGCGGGAACTGAGCCCAGGCAGGCCGCTCTGAGCCTGTGCTCTAATCGTTTCACCTCCTGTCTTCAAGCACATGTGGGGGGTAAGGAAGGACAACGCTGGGGCACGAGGCCAAGCAAGGGGCCTTTTGGTCTTACGTGTTGTGTGGAAAAGAGAAGTAGGTGTGGGCTACTGGGGAACTGCGGTTCTCAGGGCTTCATTGGGGTGCTATTTGAGGACTAGGGAGGGGTTGCCTGCTGGAGATAGCGGGAAGGAACATGTCAAGAAGAGTCACAAGCAGGCATGGTGCCACATGTCTACAATCTCAGCAGCAGGATGAGGCAGGGGAATTGCAAGTTCAAGTCTTACCTGGGCAATTTAATTTAATTTAATTTAATCTTGTTGGTACCAGGGATCGAACTCACGACTGCACACTTGCAAGGCAGGCGCTTATGCCACTGAGCTAAATCCCCAGCCCCAACCTGGACAATTTTAAAAAGGCCTAGGGATGTAGCTCAGTGCAAGGTGCTGAGCTCAACCCCAGTACTGCATGGAGGTGGGGGCTGGGATGGGAGAAGCATTGGTGGGTTCCTTGGGTGGAAGAGGCAGAAGGGAGGGGAGACTGGGCAAACCAGGGCTGCTTTGACTCTTGGATGCCGCCCTTGGGGGTTTTCAGAAGGGAGGAAGTGGAATAATCCGAGAGGCATAAAGATGCATCCTGTAATCCCAGCACTCAGGAGGCTGAGGCAGGAGGATTGCTATGTGTTTTGAGGCCAGCCTGGGCTTCTAAGTGAGTTCAAGGCCAATCTACACTGCATAGCAAAATCCTGCCTCAAAAACAAAAGACAGGAAAAGGAGGGTTTTGAGTGACCTACATGGGGTGGGGAGATATCCCTAGGTGTACGGGGTTTCAGAGGAGTTACTTATGGTCGGTGGGAGTGGGCTGGGGCGGGGGTTGTGCCCATCCGGCAAGGGTCTCAGCAGCTATGGCTTTTGCCAGGAAGCCCAGCCCAATTCGGGTCTGCTGCAGGCCTCCGTCGTCACGTTGTACACCATGTTTGTCACCTGGTTGGCCCTATCCAATGTCCCTGGTGAGTATGGGCCCAGGTCTGGCCTCCAAACAGCCTACCCGAGGGTTTGGGACCCTCTCTAGTGAAGGGGCCTCCCAGCTCCCACATGTCCTGAGTCTCAGTCCTGCAGGGAGGTGGGGGGAGTTGCCTGGGCTGGAGTTGTCTGTCATTTGTCTGCCAAGTGCTACCCACTGCTGGGCCTGGTTGGCCAAGTCTGTCTGTCTGTCTGTCTGTCTGTCTGTCTGTCTGTCTGTCTGTCTTCTGGGCTGGCTCTGGCAGAAAGTGACGGTGTTCCCATTCCCAGACCAGAAGTGTAACCCGCACCTGCTAACGCAGCTCAGCAATGACACCGTGCTGGCCGAGGGCTATGAGACCCAGTGGTGGGACGCACCCAGCATCGTGGGTCTCGTCATCTTCATCCTGTGCACCCTCTTCATCAGGTACTCAGGCTTTGGTCCCTGGGGAGGGCCACAGTGCGGGGCCGGGAGCCGGCAGTGAGGGAGGACGTGGGAGCTGGGCAGCACAGTCACACACGTGCCTCAGCAGGCAGTGTCCAGCCCCGGCCTGTGCTGGTGAGGAAACCAGGTCCTGCCAAGGACACAGCTTTGGTGGACAGCAGAGCAGGTCTGCACCCAGGCTGCAACTCCAGCTCAGTGGGGTTCGGACATCTGTGGGGTCAGGGAAGTCCTTGCACTGGAAACAGTTGACCTAGGCTTTCTTTCTCACCTGCTGTATAGCCTTGGGTAAGTGGCTTAACCTTTCTAAGCCTTAGTTTCCTTTTCAGAAAGAGGAGGGTGAGCTCCATGGTGGTGGACGTAGCTAGGATTCCATAGTCTCCCCTGAGAGAAGGCAGCTCCTGCTGCTGGAGATCACAGAGTGACATAATGACTTTCGTGTGTGTGTGTGTGTGTGTGTGTGTGTGTGTGTGTGTGTGTGTGTACTGAACCCAAGGAAAAAAGCAGAAAGCTATAGCTTTAGCTTTTTTCTCCCAAATTTTATTTAATATTTGCTTATTTATTGAAAGAGTAAGGCAGGAGGATTGCTTTGAGTTTGAGGACAGCCTGGGTTACATGGTGAGTTCAAGGCCAAATTGAGCTACATAGGGAGACCCTGTCTCAAAAAACCAAAAAAGCTGGACATGTGGTGTACATCTGTAATCCCAGCACTTGGGAGGCTGAGGCAGGAGGATCACTATGAGTTTGAGGCCAGGCTGGGCAACAAAGTGAGTTCAAAGCCAGCCTGAATTGCATAGTGAAATCCTGGCTCAAAACAAATAATAACAAAGAAAAACAAAAAACCCAAATTACTTACGTGTTTCTTTGAGATAGGGTCTTACTCTATATCCCAGAACTTGCAAGTCTTCTATCTTCTCAACCCCAAATACTGGAATTATAGATGTGTTTGAAGTTTTTTTTTGGAGTGGGGGTGGAGACAGGGTCTCAGGAAGTTACCTAGGCCAGCCTCAGACTTGTGAGCCTCCTGTTTCAGCCTTCTGAGGAGCAGAGATCACAGTTGTGAGGCACACCCAGCTACACTGTGGCTTTTTCAGAGGGACATTTTAAGGAGTGCTTAAGTGCTTATCAGTGTGGACTCTGGAGCCAGACTGCCTGCCTTTGACCCTGGCACTACCACCGTGCCAGCAGGGTGATCACGGGGAAGTCACTCACCCTCTCTATGCCTTGGTTTTCTCACCAGTAAAGCAGGGATAAAAACAGTGCCTGCCAGCCCCACTGCATTGCCAGAGGGTATGAAGAGTCACTGTAGGAGACCTGGTGAGGAGCTTGTCTGGGAGTAGGTGCTGCGTAGGTGCTGAGTATCACTGCTATAGTCTGACCACTCGCACCGCCAGGGCAGTGTGAGCGGCTGTGGTGCCTCACAGGACCTTGGTCTCAGGATCCTGGTTTGTCTCAGTGTTTACCCTGACTCTGGCAGCCCAGAGTGCGCCTCCTGGGCCCAGCACTTCCCCAGGGGCACCATGGCGCCTGCCTTGTGCTCTCTGGAGGGCGACTCAGCGCCCTTCCCATCCCCTGGCTTTCTGTTCTGCCCCCTCCCTGACAAAGATTTCTCAAATTTGCACCTCCCTGGCCTGCAGCCACCCTGGGGGGCTCTTCTGGTACCCCAGGATGCTGTCTGCTCTCAGTGTAGCTTTTTTGTTTGTTTTCAGTGCGGGGGAAGGAACCCAGGCCCTTTACACTGAGTGACATCTCTAGCTCTTTTTATCATTTTTTATTTTGAGACTGATTCTCACTACACTGTCCAAACTGGAACTTGAGAACCTCCTGCCTCAGTCTCCCAGAGTCCTGGGATTACAGGCTGGCACCACTGCACCTGGCTTAGCGTAGCCCTGAGAGCTCAGGGAGGCGGGGTAGCTCCTGTGCACCCAATGCCTGTAGTTGTTGGCGGTCAGAGTCTCCTGAAGCTCAGCCAGTTTTGTGGGGTAGGACTCAGCTCCAGTGCTGCTTTTTCATCTTTTTTTTTTTTCAAAATATAAGTTGGTTTCTCAAAATTGTGTATATCTCAAATTGTTAAATTCTGTTTAAAACATCAAAATGTCATCAAAGCAAACTAATGACATGCAATCATAACTATATTCCCCTTTAAGTATAAACATGAAGAGAGGTAATTGATAAGTTACCTAAAACTAATAAAACTTAAAGTTAATGGTAAATGAGCACTATCAATTATTAACCTTATTAATTAGTAGCACCTGGCCTGGTGCTTTACAGTACTAGGGACTCAATATGTTTGTGGAAGTGACAAATGAACAATCATAATAATAGTGATTCGTGGGGGCTGGAGATTGAATTGAGGGCTCCTAATCTTTTTTATTTTTTATTTTGAGATAAAATGTTACCAAGTTGCCCAGGCTGACCTTAAATGTGTTATCCTCCTGCCTCAGCCTCCCTAGTACAGCACCCTGGGGTTATAGGTGTGCTGCTTTGTACCCAGCACCAGTGATTCTTTAGTTTCTACTCTGTGCCTGCCACAGCACTTGGATCTTCACGTCATCATTCCATTTGGTTTTCCAGCATCCCATGAGTAATCATTATTCCCAGTTTTACAGATGAGGGCCTAGTGGCTCAGAGAGGCTATGTCTTAGGGCTGGGGATTTAGCTCAGTGGTTTAAGCACCTGCCTGGCAAGTGTGAAGTTATGAGTTCAATCCCCAGTACCGGAAGAGAGGCTGTGTCTTATTCATGGTCACACAGGGAGTTAGGGTAAGGTTGAGTCAGAATGTTTTGTTAATTTTTGGGCCCATGCCAAACTCCCAGGTCACTGGCCTTCAAGGCTCTGAGCCCATCACTGTCCAGCACTGGGCCAGTGCCACGGCTCAAGAGGCCGCCACTCCTCTCTACCCGTGCACCTCCGTGGCAGTAGCCCCGACCGCCTCCTTTTCTCCGCAGTGTGCGCTCCTCTGACCACCGGCAGGTGAACAGCCTGATGCAGACCGAGGATTGCTCTGTTGCGCTGGAGGCCACACAGCAGCAGCAGCAGCAGGTGGCTCCTGAGAACCGAGTTTTTGACAACGAGCAGGGTGGCGTCACCTATAGCTACTCCTTCTTCCACTTCTGCCTGGTGCTGGCTTCCCTGCACATCATGATGACACTCACCAACTGGTACAGGTGCGCGCAGCCTGGCGGGCAGGGATGGCCCAGTGTGCCAGGTGCCCCTCCTGGTAGCCTGGTGCTGCTTGAGGATGGGGACTGGGGTCTGTCTTGGACCCTCCACAGAGCCTGCCCCTGGCCTGCTGCGGTTTCCCACATGCCTTAGTGTCTGCTCAACCCCCGGTGACTTTACAAAGTGACCAGGGGGGCGTCCCAGGAGGGGCCTGGCCTGTGCAGGGTCACTGGCTTTGCAAATCAGGGGTGGATCATGCAGTCACATTTGGGATTCATGGTTGGAGGTTTGGATTATAGTGTGGAGCTTAGATTCAAAAGCACAAGATCAAGAATAGGAGTCATGAGGTCCAGGGCTGGTATTACAGCCGGACTCTTATTCAAGACTAGTGGATAACAATCATTTAGGTGGAGATACACATACACACACACACACACACACACACACACACACACACACACACACCCAGGGCTGAGTCCTTTGGTTAAAATTGGGTTTTGGAAGTCATAAAGCCAGTGTTGAAGTGGCAGGGTCAAGGAGTTAAGATTAGGGCCATTAAGTTCAGAGGTCAAGGCTAGGTTGTAGGATCAAGGATCAAAGTCAGAGTTGGAGAGATCAGGACTAAGGTCAGGAGCTGTAGGGTCCCAAAGTCAGGGACTAAAGGTGAGGTCCAAGAATTGGGATCACAAAGTTAGAGAGCAAGGTCTCACCAAAATCAGAATTTTCAGCTGGGTGTGGTGGTGCGAGCCTATAATCCCAGCACTCAGGAAGCTGAGGATTGCTAGGAGTTGGAGGCCAATTTGAACTACCTAGCAAGAATGTGCCTCAAAACAAAAAAAACAAAACCAAAAACAATAACAAACTAAAACAAAAGATCAGAATTGAGGTCAGAGTCAGGTCTGTGATACACGAGGGATGGCTTTGTCCAGGGTCACAAGGCCAAGCGGCTAAAGCATCAGAGACAGGGACTAGAGTCCTAGGGTAAGAGCCAGTGTGGAAGCCAGGGGCCCCAAGTATGTGGTCAGGTCAGGGGCTAGGACCACGGTCACAAGGAAGAAGGAAGATGTGTGTTTCAGGCCCGGGGAGACGCACAGGATGATCAGCACGTGGACCGCTGTGTGGGTCAAGATCTGCGCCAGCTGGGCAGGACTCTTCCTCTACCTGTGGACCCTGGTGGCCCCCCTGCTCCTGCCCAACCGAGACTTCAGCTGAGGCCGCCCCTGCAGCCCGCCCACTTGGTGGTATCTTGGGCTCAGTGACAGCGGACCCATTGATCGCTCCCCACAAGTCCTCAGCCAGGCTGAGCTGCCCCCTACAGGACTGGCCCCTAAACAGGGTCCCCATTCCCAGTGCCTTCAGGTCTGAGGCGCAGCAGGCTCAGCTGAGCCCCGCCCTCTCACCCCCAGGCCGCAGAGCTGCCTCTTCCTTCCCTGCCTGGTGACCCACACCCCGGGGCTGGAGGAGAGGTGCCCGAGCCACACAGAGGGCAGCAAGCACTCTGGTGTCCAGCACTGAGCCTGCCCTTCCCACCCCAGCCCCCCTAGACCATGTGCCTTATCGAGTCTCTAAGACTTTGCCCAATAAACACGAACGTATGTGTGCCTTCCCACTTGCTGCGTCCCTTGCCCTCAGTGCAGGGCTGGAACTGGAACTCAGGCTAAGGGGCAGGGGCCTGGGCTCTGTCCTCTGGGTGGGGGGGCTGGGGGTCGGGGCCAGGAGGAAGGAGGGGCCAGCCAAGGTGTCAGGAGGAGGGAGGCTGGGCCCAGAGAAGGAGAGGCGGAGGTGGTGGGACCCTTAGGGTCCATTCACATGGTTGGTGCGAGCACAGTGGGGTGGGAAGCAGGGTCGTGCTGCGGTGGCTCATTTCCATGGTGAGAAGCCAGTCACACCCTCACCCTCTGGCTGCAGTGCACACTGACACCGAATTCTGAGGAGATGCAACAGAGCCTCAGGCCTGGGGCCCCTGGGGAGCTCCTATACCCCAATGTCACCAAGTGAGCCTGGCTCCTCCACATCGTGGGAGCTGTGGGGCTCCTGTGTCCTTCAAGTGGGTCCTGTCTTCTCCATTCCTGACTCCCCATCAGCAGAGGGCTCTTGTGCTCTCTGCAGGGTGGGTGGCTCAGCAGATGCTCAGGAGGTCACGTCAGCTCCTGCCTCCCCAGGGTGTGACTTGGTCATGAGCACAGCTGAGGGCTGTTCGCCCCTTCCACTTGTGGGTGACCAAATAGGCATGGACATGGTTTGGGTGTAGGGGACAGGTGGCTGCATGCCTGGGTCATGGGGTGAGTGCAGGAAAGGAAGCAGCCCAGGACTCTGTGGGGCCATGGGGGAGCACCCGATGGGCCAGGAGAGGGCATGGACAACCTGGAGCAACAGCAAGGGAAGCTGGGTCCAGAGAGAGCCCAGGCAGAGGGGACAGCACCTGGGGGCCAGGGGCAATGAGAAGTGCAAGGTGGACGGGTGCTGAGACGTGTGAGCTGGGGGACAGGCTGGCTGGGTCAGTAGACCTGTGGGGCCCCTGGAGAGGAGATGACACCATCCTGCAGGTGGAGGACCAGGAAGGAGCACGAAGGCAGAGGATGGGAGCCTGGGTGCTTTAGGGCTGCAGGGGCAGGTAGTCATTTCAGGACAGTTTCCCTGGGTGAAGGGACAGAGAGAAGCCAGAGGTGGGCAGGCCTGAGGTAGAGGGTGGGCACCTGCAGCCGGGCAGCGGCTGAGGGAGGCTTCTCTCTGCTAGGATGGGTCTTGAGGATGCCCTGTCCCCTGGGCCTCCCAGCTGAAGAGACTGAGCTCCATGGGGCAGGCCGGGCACACAAACTTCTTTGTATTTCTCCTTTGGTGACCTTTTTATGCATTTATACAAGTGACTCATTTTGTCCTTCGAGTGCAGGCTTGTTGCTTTATGGCTTTCAAACTATTCATTCAGCAAACACATACTGAGCAGAAGTTATAAGCCAGGGGATGGGCTAGGGCAGCCCTTGGATGGACTGAAGGGCCCCGGGTGGGGGTCTGCCTCTGTGAAGCTGCCTGACCCCTGTGTCTCCATGGCCTATTTTTTCTCTGCAAGGACTGTCGTACTCGTGAACCTGGTGTTGGGGGGAGGTGACATCAGGCCTGGCCTACTCCCTAGCCTGCCCATCTTCTGGGTGTCCCTGTCTGCTGCTGCCCAGCATAATGGCTCCCTCATGTCCTCTCCCCTTGTCTCCCAGCCCCTTCCATCCTCTGTCTCCTCTCTCCATACGGCTTCCCTGTCTCTCCCTTCCCTTACATTTGCTTTGCCACCGGCTCTGTCTCCCTGTGGAGAAGGCCCATGGGACCCCAGCTGTTCTGTCTGCTGGCCCTAATGGACTTGTAAGGGAGGAGCTGCCCTTGATCCTGAGGGCCTGTGCTGTGCCTCTAGAGAGCCCGGGCCTGGGCTGCTGTTACTGCAGAGGTGCAGGGTGCCTCAGCGCTACCTGTCCTGAGCATCTCAGTGCCCAGGCTGTGGGATGCTATCCAGGCAGAGTGAATGCAAAGCTCATAGATCATGTAGGGAAACAGAGGCAGGTGGCGCACTGAGGTGAGCCTCAGACCTGGCTAGTTCCGTATGCATCACTCTCGCTGTGTGACCTTAGGCAGGTTGCTTGCTGTTTGTGGGCTTCAGTTGCAGTTTCCATAAAATGGCAACAGTAGCTGCTTTGTAAATTGTAAAGCCCTGTGCATTGGTGCATGGACAGTGAACCAGCAGACATTCTCAACTCCCTCTCCCCGTTCCCACCTTTGCCACAAAGGCGGAAGGAACCACCTGGTCACTTTGCAGCTTCCCTGAGAGTCAGAGGGGACTCTGGACAATAGTTGGGCTAGTTGGATCTACCTGGAAATGCTAAGGAACATTTCCACAAAAGTGTCTGCTTTCCTGTTACAAAGCACTGCTGGTTCTCCCATTTTATTGATGTACTGATTGATTGATGATTGAGGTATGGGGGATTGAATCCAGGGCCTTTATAGTGAGCTACATCCCCAGTCCTTTTTTATTTTAAGCCAGCATGTCACTAAGTTGCCAAGGCAGTATTGAAATTTGCAACCCTCCTGCATCAGCCTCCCAGAGTGCTGGGTTTGTAAGTATGTACCACCACACCAGGCTCCTCTCTTCTCAACATAATATGGTGCTGAAGTCACAGCAATCATCTGGAGAAAATGAGGCAACAAACTTGGGGGGAAAATCAACAACATGATGGTGACGATTCAGAAAAGGAGGCGTGTGGATCCTTGGTGCACCTAGGAGCTGCTGCGCCAGCTCTGCTGTGCCAGCTTCTGAAAACAAACCCCATACATTTTGAAGCCCTGGTAGCTGGGTAGGAAGTTTCTTGCAGCTGAATGTATTTATTACTAATATAATTAATGAGATGTCCATTAATTTTAATGATAATAAAAAACAGTAAATGAGAAACTTGTCTGTTACTCAGGACAATGGGTAGCAACAGTATCCAGTGCACACACACACAATACAGTCGTATATGCTCTTGTAACACAAGCGTGTGATTACTAACAGGACGAACTGCACAGAGCATTTGAAGAAAGTCTGGGACTTCTTGTCCTAGGGGAGCAGGGAGCTGCAGAGATGTTACCTGCAGAACACACGGGTAACCCACTTCCTCTCCCACTCTGGTTACCACTCTGGGTGGTGGGGACCCCAGAACCCAAAGGGAACTTGAGCCCACTGGGTTCTTGAGCCCACCTCAGTGAGCCACGAGGTGTGGCGCACTGTCCCCTGCTGAGCCGGGGCTCAGCTGGTGAGGCTGCGGTAGGCCGGAAGCATCTTCCCGTCTGCCCGAGGTGCTGTCCTGGTGCACGGCCTGGCAGCCTGTGGCCCTGGTGGACTGTGGCAGGAACCAGCCAGCTGGCGTCCAGTGACACTGGCCTCTCCCTGCCTGCCCACTGCTCTGCTGCTATGTGCAACTCAAGGACTTTATGGCCCTGAGTGGGAGAGGGGAGGCACGGAGCACGGCTGAGGTGGACTTTGCTGGCAGCCTGATGGAGGAGACTTTGCATAGAAAGAAAGTTGATCTAAGCAAATAAAAGATACTCTTGTTTCTTGCACATCTATGAGTTGAACTTCACACTCATTTTGTAGTAATTTTAGATACAGTACATACTTATGGTTAAAAAATTCTAGTACAGGAATATGGGTGACATTAATCTGCATTATTTTTAAGCAAGGGCATAGGATTCTATTGAATGAGTATTCTACTTTTTGTATGTTGGTACTGTGAATTGAATGCAAGCCTTTGCATCCATCTATTTATTTTCATTTATTAATAATTAAAATATATAGGGCTGGAGATTTGGCTCAGTGGCATAAGTGCCTGCCTGGCAAGCGTGAGGTCATGAGTTTAATCCCCGGTACTTTAAAAAACAATAATGATTAAAAACATATTATTTTTATTTTGACACACCTCACTAAGTTGCTAAGTTGCCCGGGTTGGCTTGAATTTGCAATCCTCCTGCCTCAGCCTCCCAGAGTGGTAAGAGTCTAGTGTGCACCACTGTGTCTAGCTGAATATTCTACAATTTATTTAATAAGTCTCAACTGATGGGTATCTGTGTGGATGTCAGTGCTTTGTTATTCAGTGTTTGCTGCCCCCAGCCATTGGCTTCTTCTGGCCATTTGCTGGTGGCAGGAAGGACATGGGTCCAGGGCCCAGCTCCTCTGGGTTCTTATCTCAGCATTGTCCCAGTCTGCTGCCAGTGCTCTGGGTCTTAGTCTTCCCAGCTGCAGTATGGGCAGTATACTAGCACCTGTGCCCATGGGCTGTGGCAAGGGTCAGTGAGGGCATCTGTAAAGGGTCTGGCACTGTGCTGGGCAGAGTAGGGGTAAAGAAAGGGTGGCTCTTCCCTTTCTGTGGCTGCCAGTCCTTGTGCACTCACAGAGAGGCTGAGCAAACAGTTGAAGTCATCTCCGCCTTCCCTGTACTTCCGGGACACCTGCCCTTTGCCAGGCGGTAGGAGGTGGGGAGAAAAAACAATGTCAAAGCCAGTGTTTACCATGCATTTCCTGTGTTCTTAGCCAGTAGCAAGTTTTTATTCCTGTCTCCATGGGCTCATGCATAGGAAAGAGTCATAAGAGGAGGGCAAGGTAGAGGCCTTGAAGCCCAGGCTGAGCCCCCACCGATTGCTTTAGTGCATGCTGTATTTCTCTATGTAGTTCTCCTCCTTCCCTCCCTCCCTCTTTCTCTCTTCTTCCTCCTCATCCTTGTCCTCATCCTCATCTTTCCCTACTTCTTCTTCCTTTCTCTCTGTTTGAGACAGGGTGCCTTGAACTCACAGCAGTCTTCCTGCCTCAGCCTCCTGAGTGCTGAGACTATAGTGTGTGCGTAGCCTTTATTACTGGGAGTCACTATGCGTCCACTAGTGTGATCTTCAGTGAATCCTCTGATAGCCCCTAAGTTTAGTGAGGACAAGACCCTACCCTTGTTGCTTATGGTTTGAGAGAGAAGGCCCTCAGTAAGGGGTTAATTAACTGACTGATCATCTGAATGAGCATTAGTTGATTCTGGAGCAGCCATGGGAAAGCCCTCCCCGGTAGGAGCTCTTCCCTGTAGTTAAGAGGCCTGAGTTACTGATGCATGAAGTCAGAGGAAAATCCCAAAGAGTGACAGAAGCTGGGCTGGTAGGACAGAGGCTGGCCAGCTGTGGTGAAGAAGACGGGGAGAGTGGTGGACGGGCAGTGGCTTGGGCAGAGGCACTGAGGTGCAGTGAGGGGCAGAGGTGTCACAGAGCTGAGGAGCCACAGAGAACCATGGTGACAATGAGGCAGCAGGGGAGGAGAGGGCTGTGCTGTGTCATTGAGAGTCAGATGGGGACAAGAAGTTGTGTCCTGAAGGCTGGTTGAGAGCACATGTCCCCCCTCTCCCCAGTTTCCGCTGCAGTTCACCTGAGCTTGGTCCTTTCAGTGACCTGCCTAGGGGGAGGGCAGGGAATCTGCATTTGCAAGCCCAGGTGCAGAGCCCAGCAGGCCGTGACCAGGCTGTTGGGAACACAGATTTTGTCCTGCAGATAGTCAAGGGCTCCACCCACACTTTTCTGCAAAGCACCTTTCCCTGTCAGGTCCCACAAAATCTCTTGGTGGTGATGCCCTGGCTTGTAGGTTGGGAAGACTCTTGGGAAGGGCAGGGCCTGGCAGTGATCAGAGCTGTGCTGTGGAGTCGCGCAGCTCTGGGGCCCTTCCTGGCTCCTCTGTTCATGCTGTAGCAGAAAATGCGCCCCACCTTCCCAACCAGCCAGTATACTTCAGTTCCTGTTACTTCTGTCTCCCAGAAATGGCTGATCACTGTGATATACATTGTAAGAACCAATCCCCAAATAACAAGTCACTTTGCGTCTGTACTTCTACTTTGCAACCCCCTTAAAAACCTCCCTCTCTGAGCCTTTGGAGCCCAACTCCTTTGGGAATGATCCAGGTTGGGTCCACCAGCGGCGTAAATAAAGTTGATTCTTGTCTCCAAACCTCAATGCCACTTGGATCTTGGTCAGAATTTTGCTGTTACAATGCCACCTCTCTGCACCTTGGCTTTATTGCTAAGAGCTCCCACCCTCCAGGTGGGGCAGTGCAATAGGTGCTGGTTGGAGGGTGGGACAAACCTCACTTAATGTTGACTATGAGCTGTCAGGACAGTGTATTCGCTCATGTGTTCAGTGTGCCAGGGTGCAGGGTTTTACCCAGCTCCCCAGTGTAGAGGGAATATAGTTCACAGGATCCCTCACTTCTTTTTGAGACAGAGTCTCAGTATGTTGTTGAGGCTGGCCTCAAACTCACAGTGATCCTCCTGCTTCAGCCTCCGGAGCGCTGGGATTACAGATGTGCGGCACCATACCCTGACACCAAAACCACCTTCAAACTTGATTGTTCACTAGAAGAGTACACAGAACTCACCAAACTCTATTTTAGTCATAGTTACAGTTTATTTCCAGGGAAAGGATGAAGATTGAAATCAGTCAAAAGACAATGGGCATAGGGGTACACATCTATTATCCTAGCTACTTGGAAGTTTGAGCCAGGATAATATGGTCAAGGTCAGAGCTCCAATCAGAATCACTCATCACATTCAGCCTATGGTATTCTAGGGCTTCTCTAACCAGCATCTCCAAGGTCAGCCTGGGCTACATGATGAGACCATATTTCTTTCTTTTTTTTTTTTTTTTGGTGGTACTGGGGATCAAACTCATGACCTCACACTTGCCAGGCAGGCACTTTGGCCACTGAGCTAAATTCCCAGCCCCAATGAGACCATATTTCAAGTGAAAGTAAAAAAAGTTAGGGATATAGCTTCATGTGGAGCACTTGCCTAACACACAAGAGGCCTTGGGTTTACTCCCTAGCACCAGAGGGAAAGAAAAAAAAAAGAGGAAGAAAGAAAAAAAGAATAAGCCAAAGTATGGCCACTTACATGAACGTACATGGGGTACTGTAAACCCTGAGGTTCCCCAGGGTGTTGGTGTGCAGACTTTTTACTAAGTGAGATGTAGGCACGATGGCCCATATCAACTGATACTGTGGGTCTCAAAGTCTCTATCCTAAATCACATGGTTGGTTCCCCCACCCTGTATTTGTCAGCCTTCCTGTTGCTGGGACAAAATGCCCAGTACTCACAATTTAAAGGAGGAGAGTTTAATTTGGCTCACAGTTTCAATGTGATTCCACAGTTGGCCAGCTCAAAACAAAGTCAATAGAGTTTTCACACCCTTTAGCCTGGCAGCAGTGTTGAAGCTATAGCGTGAATGTTGGGTTGCACTGAAATTTCTTTTACTAGGTCAATTAGCTGTCTTTAAATTTAACCTCACTAAAAGTCTTAGGACATGGATGAAACATAAACAGCTTCTGCCACAGTGAAACACGCATGGCCTCTAGTCCTGTTTCTAATACAGGCATTCCCGTCTGAAACGTCACGGGTCTGGTCTTTACTGTCTGTATTCCTATCAGCTATGAGGTCCAACCAGACTCACTCAGAACATTCAACCTATGGCATTCTAGGGCTTCTCTAACCAGCATCTCCAAGCCTTCCAAAGTCCTCCAGTTTCAAAGGGTTCTGGTCCACATGGTGAAATATATTCAGAACAGTGATGCTATTCCTGGCACCAAAATCTGCATTAGCTTTGCCTTTGCTGGAACAAAATATCCAACACGTGAAACTTAAGGGAGGAGTTTACTTGACCTCACAGTGTCAGTGGCTTCAGCCCATGGTCTGCTGGCTTCCAAGCAGAAACCGCATGGTAGAAACAGCTGGCAGGAGAAAGCTGCTGACATCTAGTAACCAAGAAGGGGAAAGAGAGAGAGAGAGAGAAAGAGAGAGAGAGAGAGAGAGAAGGGAAGAGCTGGAGACAAAATACATCCTTCCAGGTTATGTTCCCAGTGACCCACCTCTTCCAACGGGACAGCACATTCAGCTATAAACTCATCAATGGATCAATCTACTGATGAGAATAGCATCACTATGACCTAATCAGTTTTCCAAAGCCCTACCTCTGAACAGATGACATTTTGGGAGACATTTTAAATCTAGCCCATAACACACCCTATGTCACCTAGACCTCTAGGCCAACATAGATTACCTGCTAGGGGCCAAGGGCACAGGCCAGATCTCTTTTGGGCAAGCTTAAATTCTTTCCTCCCCATGAATTCAACCTGGAAAAGGATGTGACTTCCAGCCCTTGGAAGAGCCTCCTTGCCTCTGTCCTCACAGCCCAAGCAGCCCGGGATTGGCAGATCAAGGACATAGGTTAACAAACCTCACACTTACTCAGGACTTGTTATATGCCAGGAGTAACTCAACGTTTCCATCCATTAAGTCACCCTGCTCTAACGCTTAATAATGAAAGTGAGTATATTATTTTGATGGGAGCATGGGAAATGTCTCATTCATTCACTACACAGGGATGATAGTCACGTCAAAGGGTAAAATCCCACTTCTTTTATTTTTATTTTTTGTAAATCTATCCAGATATAATCATCTACATGATAAATGAGGGAACCTATAAAGTTTACATTTTTCACTCCTCAAGTATACATTTTCACTTCATCAGCTAATTTATAGTAAGATGGCATTTCAATAAACCAAAATGAGCCCCACAGACTACTGTAAACAAAAGCTTCCAGTGGACTAAGGACAGTTAGTCAAAAGATTATAGCTGTTTCTTAAAGAGTACAAGTTCCATCTGGAAATATGAGGTAATCATTTATATTAATTTATAAATAATCTCACTTAAATTCTTTATCCATTATAACCTATGAAAATAGCCTTTCCACAAACAAAAATTGAGGAAATAGTTTAACTAGCTGTTCAGATTCCATAGGCTTCTCTTGGAAACAGGATCTTGCTGGACAAAATCCTTTCATTTCATTTGCTTTGCATGCACTTATCCATGTGTTGTTCTACGCGCTCACCAAGACCTAGAAGCTAAGTTGCACCATCTTGTCTGACAGTATGCGAGCATATCTGCATCAGGATGTTCATCAGTAGTCTGTCAAATACCTCCAAATAGGATTGCCAGGAAGGACATATTGAGACCCAGAGGAAGCCACTCTGCTGCACAAAGAAACCTAACAGGAGAAAGCGTGGGGGAGGGGCTTGGGAAGCACAAGAGGATTCTGGTCTATAGGATTCTGCTGATCAGTCTTAAGCCAATCAAATGGTACAATCTGCCAGATGCAAAGATGAGCATGCCAAGGAGCAGGAGCGCCAGTGTGTAGCAGAAGGCAGGGACTGTGAATGCCACTGCTGGAGTAGAAAGGCTCACAGTGTCACAGGTGCCAACAGAGAGAAGTGGCATGAGGCCTGCTGGGTAAAACATCACCTCCCTGGTCCGAGTCATCACTGCCCTTGTGACCCCAGGATGTGTAATGTAACCAAACCCCAAGAACAACAAAATAGAGAAGCGCAGGCTCTGCTAACTCAGCAAGAAGACCAGGTAATATATTTCTCCATGTAGTCAGTATCCAAATGTGGAAAACTGGATCGAGCTACATGGAAGACACACAGCACAGGAGGCACCTGAAAGGCAAACAGGTTTATGTACATCAGTGGGCTGGTGGGAATCAGTCCCTGTTATGGTTTGAGTCTGGATGTCCCCTCAAAGCCTCATGCAGTCATGGGGGCAGGCTTCTAGGATTTGTGATTGATTCATGATCCACTGCTGGGATTATGGCTATGAGTGCTACACACACCTTAGGGTGGGTGTGGCCTACATATAATATAAGGGACAGGAGGAGTCTTCTATCCATGCTCCTCCTCTTTTTTTTAAATTTTATTTTAAAGGGGGTAAAATTAAACACAACAAAACAGAACAGAATGGGACATTAGAAAGCATAAATTTCAAAGCTAGACAACCAGAGATCTTCACTATCTGTCATATTGTCTCTGTTCTTCCAAATGGTTGTCCTTATCTTTGCATATGGAGAGCTCATACTAAATAACATAGCCAATCTTTTCAAAAGATGTGTAGTTCACTGGCTCCCACTTGCTAAGGGGGGGAGGGGGGACACGGGACGGGGGACAGGACAACATGAGATGTTTGATTCTCAGCCCGCATGCCAGCAGGCTCACAGCCGCCCCCCAGAGAGGGGAGGAGCTCCTTGTTCTCCCGGCACCCCGAGTCAACCACATGGTGCAGATCCCGAGGTGCCAGTGTCTCTCTCCTGCCGGCCACCGAAAGTCTGCCACACTCACCTGCTATTTTTTTCTGATGAATTGACCATTACATTTCCAAAGTCCTGAAATGGCCAACAGACCACAGAAAGGATTCTCTTTAGGCTCCTGTTGGAAACCAGCAGCTATAGCAATCTGCTGGCCTTGCTTCAGGGCCATCCTCCTTCCTTTTTTGACTTTTGTAACTTCTGCTGTCTTCTGCTGCCATGAACTGTTGCCTCTCTGCCATGCCACCCTGCCTTGGAGCCAGCTGATTATGGACTGAAACCTCCACAAACTGTGAGCTAAATAAACCTTTTATTCCCTTTGGGCATCAGGCATTTTGTTCAGCAATAAGAGAAAAGTAACTAAGACAGTTCTAAATCACCAGCCCTGTCTTGGGGTTAAACAGACATTTACATAGGTTGTTAGCAGAAAATACAAAAAGGCTGATAACAGGATATTTTATAGTTGGTTACACATTGTTTTGTCATAGTTGTTAGACAGATTTATTTGGGGCAAGTTTAATTGTGGTTTTGTATCCTATAACAGGAAGGTCAGGGCTAGGGTGATCAGAAAGAATCGATCACTGTCTTTGACAGCCAAGCTGTCTCTGGGTGCTAACTCCTTGAAACCTTGGGGTGGGTTAACATACCAAGATGCGCTTTTTGTCTGACTGCCCTCATCTTATATTCTGCAGCTAGTGTTGGAATTCCAAGGCTAGCTGAGTTTTTCCACTCTCTAATTATGGGAGCCTGTCTTTTCTATTCTTGAATATAGTGGCAGACTACAAGTTTTAAAACTTCCTTTACACAAATACAATGGTAAGATTGTGTTGACTAGTGGAAGCCCATCCTATATTTATAGAGGGTGAAGGGATTTTCCTGTCATTTAAAAAAATATACCTAGGAACTGCCAGGCATGGTGGCACAGACCTCTAATGTCAGCACTCAGTAGGCTGAGGCAGGAAGATTGCTGTGAGTTCAATGTCAGTTTGAACTACATAGTGAGATTCCCCACCTCTGAGCCCCAGGCCCCCCAAAAAAGAGAGAAAGAAAAGCAGAAATAAAAGAAGGTAAAGATAGATAGGAATTCCCCCTCTTACTCTTACCTGTGTGGCACTTAGCCAACCTACTGCTATCAAACATAGTGGACCCTAGCGCAGGTTTAGTTATGCTTTTTTTTTTTATACCAAGTGAAAGACATGCATTTAGTAAGTCACTAAAAGAAGGTAGGTTTAAGCTCCAGTCTATAAGTAGCTGTGCCTGGGAGCATTGGATGTTGTGCCTGCTTAATACTTGCTTTAATTGTATCAAGCCAGTTACAGAGGCCATGGGAGAATCATAAAGGACAGATACAGAGCACTGTATGCCAATGATTTATTCAGTTACCAGGCTACTATCATATACCTGGCTTTGTATTGTTTTTGGTCCCCAGAATTCATTTTAGTGTGAAAAACCTCAAGATCTGGGTTTTTCTTTTCTTTCTGTCTGTCTGTCTGTTTTTTTTTTAACCAGGGATCAAGCTCACGACCTCACGCTTGCCAGGTAGGCACTTAAGCCACTGAGCTAAACACTTGGCCCTTAAGATCTGGGTTTTTCAATGGCAGTTTTTTAAAATCAGGCTCAAATTGACTCAGGACAAACATATTTTCGGCAAAGTCCTTTGTAATAGTTATCATAGGCATTCATGTTTAATAATCTTTTTGGTTTTGTTTTGTGTTTGGTGTGTGTTTGGTGTGTGTTTGGTGTGTGTGTGTGTGTGTGTGTGTGTGTGTGTGTGTGTGTTTGAAGCAGGATCTCACCATGTAGCCCAGGCTGCCTAGAACTCTCCGTAACCTTTCTGCCTCAGCCTCCTGAGTGCTGGGATTACAGACATGTGCCACAATGCTAATTTTTTTTAAATAACCTCTCAGCTTTACTGTTTTGTAGGGATGACCCAACTCCTTGATCTTGATTTTGACAGCTCTCATTTCTTTTAACACCATCTCTTGTGTCTCTCTGTGTCTGTTTTTGTCTCTCTCTCTCTCTTTCTTTCCCCCTCTCTCTCTCAGGATTGAACCCAGGGCCTTTGCAATGAGCTATGTCCCCTGTCCTTTTTTTATTTTTTATTTTGAGACAGGGTCTCACTAAATTGTTAAACTGCCAAGGCTGTGCTCAGATTTGTAACCTTCCTGCCTCAGTCTCCCAGAGTGCTGGCATTATAGGTGTGTGCCACCACACCCAGCTCCCTCTTATTTTTATACCATTTTCTTTTCTGAAGGCTTCGCTGATCAGTCATTCTGTAGTTAGGTTTTTTCCTTTGTGCTGTGATGCCAGAATGCCTTTTTGTTGTTCTGATCTGGCCCCAGGTTGGAGGGCAAATGACTGATGGCTGAGAACAGTATTAACCCTTTCAGGCACACTTGAGTAACAAAGAAGTTTATAAAGATTAGTTCTTATGCTAAATTTACCTGGAGTCCATTGTTAATTTTAATTTTAATTTTTTGTGGATGCGTCTTTTTTGCTATGTGTAGCAAGGCTGGTCAGGCTGGTCTTGAGCTCACTTTGTAGCCCAGGCTGGTCTCGAACTTGCAACGATCCTCCTGCCTCAGCCTCCCAAGTGCTGAGATTACAAGCATGGGCTACCAAGCCCAGTTTAATTTTAATTTTTGTAGGTGATGGTTAACATCTCAAAACATTGGATCAGATCTCTGTTAGAAGTTATACTTTTGTAGGATTTTAAGAGACAAAACAAAAACAAAAACACCCCCAGAATTTTAAGAGCCAATAGTTGCAAAGTTTGGAAAAGCAACTATGAAACAAAACCTGTGTACAATGGGACAATGGAGACATTTCTCCTTACAGGCCAGACCATGGGACCATGTGGTGGATTGGTAACTGGTTTGCTACACATAGCAAACTTAAGCATCACCTGAACTGAATCAGGGCGGTGCTGAGCACGGCTGGCCCACCTGAGGACTGTAACCAGCATAAAAAAGGGAGACCTGGGGGGGAAGAGTGGCATTGTGGGTTCTCCGAAGTGTTGTGGTTGTTGTTTGGAGCTGTGGTTCTCCGAAGTGTTGTGGTTGTTGTTTGGAGCTGTGGGTTCTCCTGGAGGAGCTTGTCATGCCTGCTCCCCTGACGTGCATTCGGCTGTTACCATCGGAGGAGCTCCGGACCCTGTTGTTGAGCGTGGCTGCGGTTCACTTTGGGGGAGCTCTGGGCCTTACATTGAGCGTCACTTCCTGGCTTTGGTTGGGAAAATGTGTGATGTTCCAGGAGAAGCTTGTCAGGCTGGCTTCCTGATACGTACTTGGCGGTTCTCATTGTCAGAGGAGTTCAGGACCTCGTTGTCGCTGAAGATGGCTGTGGTACTCTTCAGGGGAGCCCTGGTCCTTATTTTGAGTGTCACTTTTTGGCTCCAGTACAGAACCCTCAGCCTACTGGTACAGATCCTTCACCCCACTGGCATAGACTTTCTAGCTTCCACCGCTGACCTTTGGGCCTTCCCAGCACAGATCTATGGGATAGACTTGCATGGGTCATTGTCGTGGGCTTTAGCTTTTCAGCTGAACTCATGCAGGTTATTGGCATGGGATCCAAGCCCTTGGCTGGACTTTCTAAGTCTTTAATGTTGTGGACAGATTTCCTGCAGTTTTGTTGTATTTGACTCCTTGGGTGACCACTGTAAATAATACTATAAATTACGTGCCCTGTATGTAATTGTTCTCCTTGCAACCCCTGACTGCAACAGACTACAAGAACATTTCTCATACTTTGGGTCTTCTCTGTTGCCCTTCACAACTGAGGATGGCAGCCCCACTCCCACCCCGGCCATAAGGAATCCCCTCTTGGGTTTAGGGGACTCCCTCTCCTAACTACCCCTGTCTCTTACAGGGCGCCCTTCAGTAAATTTCCTTGTGTTCTTACTCTATCCTTGCTAAATTCTCTGACCACCTGCGTCACTGGCCTTCCAAACACCACATTTTAGTGGCCTACAAGGAGAATCTCACTCTTGCATTTTTGACTTCTCTTTGCTGGTACCTGTGAGTGGTTGGCGGTTGAGCGGCTGGAGTGACTCCTTGGTGAGATCCAAGGGTCTCCAGACTGTGACCCAGACTACTATAACCTGAGTTATAGCAGAGTACAAGCTAAGGTGTCCCCTTAGAGCCCGTGTGGAAAGCTGTGCTTCTTGCTTGCAACTGAGGGACCCTGGCAGGCGCTGTACCCCAGTGGGACCGAAGGCACTGGAAAAAGGAGGACAGCCTGCTGGAGTCCAAAGGGAGCCACTTTTTCTTCCTTTAGGACTGGTCGTCACTCTCAATGCACTAACCGGTGGGCAGCAGAAGCTCATTCAGAGGGGTGAATCTGTGCGTATGGTGAAGACACCGTTAGCTGTTTTGCCGCCTCTCTCTACTCATCCTCTGTCGCTCCTGGCCTCCAGCTTTGCCCTGTCTTGGTTGAGCTCCCTGACCTGGAAGACACCTGCGCTTTTGTTGTATTTGACTCCTTGAAGAGTGAAGAGACTTTTCATCTTTCCGGGATGGTGAGTCTCTCTTTTCCCTCCAGCTGATCGGTCACCATGTCTCCTTTCTGAGGTTGGTCTAGTCTGACTAACCAGAAGCAGTAGGCCCAGAGCCAATGGTTCACTCCAAAGTGCAGTGGTTCATATAGCTCACACTGTGCTGGGTGTGGTGGCACACGCCTGTAACACCAGCACTGGAAGGCAGGAGGATTGCAAGTTCAAATTCAACCTGGGGAAGTTAGCAACTCAGTGAGACCCTGTCTCAAAAATTAAAAAAAAGGTGGGGTGGGGAGCCTTGGGATGTAAGTTAGTGTGTAGGCCCTGGGTTCAATCCCCAGTGATTCCTTCCCCGGTGACAGCGGCTCTGGGCCATTGGCCCCCAGTGCCATGGGTTCCTTCACTTGAGTTTCACTTTCATGATTTGGGAGCTTCTCTTTCTTGGGGCTGCCCCAGATTGCAGCATTCAAGTTCCTCTGCAGATGGTGGGAGGTCTGTCAGCCTCTAGGGGTGACACTGGGTGGACACTGCAGTTGATGGTGGGTCTCAAGTCTTGAATCCTTCCTAACTGACCTCTGGGCTGTGCTCTTTAGAATTGCTCTAAATTTGATCCTCTAGCCCTCAAAAAAAAAAAAAAGTCTCATTTTCCTATGCAACTGCCTGGTCTCAATAAAAGCTCTCAGGACAGGAACTTTGGCCCCTTTGATGGGACCCTAAATTATGATACTATAGTACAATGAGATCTCTTCTGTCACAATCAGATTGAAGACTCTGAAACTCCTTACATTCAGGGCTTTGTGACCTTGCCAGAGGCTCCCCAACTGCAAAAGGACTGTCACATGTCATTTCTACATTCTTGCCTTCTAATCCTGAAACTGATGTTTTTAATGATCCTTCTTTGTTTTTTCTCAGATCCCAATTTCCTATCCCCCTCTTTCCCTCCATGCTTTGGTTCCTTTCTTCCTTTTGAGTCTTACTAATATAACTCTACAGTATTAAAGTAACAAAGATATTATAAGAGAACTCTTATAATTTACATAAAAATTAAAATGCTAATTGGAACCCACTAGGGAGAAATCTAATTGAATATTCTATAGCTATAAGCCAAAGAGTAAAAGAAAAAGGATTACTATAATCCAACTTAGACTATAAATCTAAAAGTGTACTGTGATTTAATGTAATTGTTTTATGTGTCTTCTCAGTCTGTTAATCCGTGTTTATAATTATTGGCCTTGGGCTATTGATAAATCCTTCTCAGTGGCTGAAAAAGCAGCTTCCTGAATCCATTTGCTTCAATTTTGCCACAAAGGGTGGCTTCTCTAGTTTATCCCAGAGTCTTATTGTGCCCCACTCCAACTCCCAAGATTAGGGTGTCCCCTATTGTTTTGTATTGTGCAGGATCAGGGAGGCTGCAGGGTACTTCCCCAACCCCCCACAGCAGTACCATACTCTAAACTTCAATTCAAGTTTGTGCCAAGCAAGTACAAGAGGAAGCTAAGTGGGATAAACCTGTTTAAGTGCCAGGGATGGGTAAACACTGCCAGAAATATAAAAACAAAGACCAGAGGTCTAGGCCACCAGATTGAGATTAAGCTGATCTCGAGAGTAAGTCAGGCAGCAAAGCTAAATACCAGGTGGGAAAAGTGGCTCCAGGGTTCCATGCAAGGAACCTGGGTCCAGGCAGGTAATGAGGCTGGGGTTGAAGCCTGTTTCAGGGTGCCAAATGCGGGGAAAACACACCTTCCAGGCCTCCAGTCCATGAGGAGTCACGGATAGCCCACTGGGAAAAATCCTGACTCATTGGTAAATTTACTTTTAAATTCTATGGTTTAAATTAACATTTTTATCTGGTTTACATGCCTAAAATTTTTCTTATGGGCAGTTTTTCGATAACTGCTAAACTGTAACTACAGGTTTAACTTGTTCTTTGGCTATTTTCTGCTTGTGTTAATAAAACTTGTGTTAATAAAGGTTTGTCCTTCCTAGCTAAAATGTAGCAACTTTGCTCTCCTTCCTATTTTCTGCTGGTACTAAGATAATATACTGCTCAAGACTGCTTGAAAGTCTGTTATTCAGCCAGTCCTAATGAAATGCAAACATCTGTGAGTTAACTCTGAGATGAATATACCAGGAGCATTTAAACCCATGTCAGTGGGGTCTGTAATGAAGGGAACTTAAAGTGGTAAAGAGGAAATATAAAGGAATGGGCATGAGGATCTTTTTTGATAAAGGATAAAATGGATAAACATAAAAAATCCAGATCTTGAGATATTAACCGTCACCTGTAAAACAGGTAAACTCAACAATGGATGACAGGTAAACTTGGCCTAACAGTGACCCCTTTTAAACCTCTTTACTGCTCCAATGTGGCTGAAAGGGGCTATGACCCTAACTCTAAATTGTCACTCACTTCCCTGCCACTGTGGGAACAGTCAAAACCAACAGCTGGAACAGCATTCCAGCAGTGAGGGATGATTAAAATGATGATTGACCAGTGATGCCTTCAGAGAAAAACAAGACAAAAGGAGCTAAAAGGAAAGCACGAGAGCTGTCAGAATCATAATGGAGTCACTAGTATCAGTCCTACCAAAAGTTAAATAGAGCCAAGAGGTTAAAAGAAAAGATTCTAGGTGTAAGTGCCTGGTAGTACCTACCACAGAGGAGTCTGCCAGAATCATAAGTTTGTCCTGAGTCAATTTCAGTCATCAGATCACCCACTTGCCCCCATATAGAGCCCTCAAATATTTACTTGTCTTTGTAGATACTTTCAGAGGGGTAAAAGTCTTTCTGATAAAAAGTGAAAGGGGCCTCTAAAGTAACTACAACGCTCTTGGAACATATGACAGACTGTCAGACCCTACTTTGGACTTTCCTGATTTCTACAATTAGACAATGAATGGACTTGCCTTCGTTTCAGATATAACTTGAGAGGATAATTGTAAGCTCAAAAGTTCAAAATGTGCCTTTAAACCCTGTTCCCTTTTTGTGAGGACTTAGGTGATTGCCCCTGTCTGTAAGATTTGTATAACTGCCATTCAACTTGCAACCTTGTAACTTACCCAATGTGCAATCCCTTCCACCTCCCTGGTTCCTATGGAGACAAACTGATCTTCAAGTTTTATACCCCCTCCTCTTTCGGTCTGCAACTTTAAAAACTCTTGCAACCCCCCCCCAGCTCTGCGCACACTTCCCTGATCGGCTCCTGGGACAGTGTCGCCACTGAGCTCAGCTAATAAAGCGCTTTTCTTTTTGTTTTTGGAGTCTGTTGTTTTTGGCCAACACATTTGGGGGCTTGTCTGGGATCCCACCTTTTTGGGGTTTACCCCTTGGACTCCTATTTCTCTATTCCTCGGGTGAATCAGACACTTCCGAGGAACAAGACGCCAGGATCTTTTTGAACGCGGCTTCCTTCTGCCGGCAGGTACCTCTTACTTTCATTTCGTTTTGAATCCTCTGTCCTTGTTCTATTCTTTGTACCTGTGTCTCAGTCTATGTTCTGTTCTTTGGGTGCACCCTGTGAACTTTGGGGGATTAAGTCTTTAGGCTTATTCCCATTTGTGGCGAGATGTCACTAAAATTAGGGCAGGTTACCGCCCTTTGAGGGAGGAATTGACCTCCGTTTGGTGCACTGTACTTGGGGAGTCAAGTTTTCTGGCTTGCTCCCGTTTGAGCAAAATGTCGCCAAAACCTTGTCTTAGCTCTCATATACTTTCATCCTTTCGTCCTATTTCTGATTCATCTGTTACTGAAAATTCTTATAACCCAAGCTGGACCTAATATGTAAACCACCTCTTAGAAAGTTTTTTTTTTAATATATCAGCTGATTAACTTGAGTTAACTCAAATCAGATGATTTGGGGGGGGCTATTGGGTTATGGTAAAACCCTTGGATGGATCTGTGATTGACAAACAGGAGAATGGACACCTGGTAATTTTAACCAGCTCCTGGTTGCAAATCAAGGACCTGCTCCAGTCTCCATAGCCTATTTGGGTGATTCCTTGTCTCTGTGGCAGGCTGCTGCCGTCTTGTCTTTGTTCATCTGTACCCCTGCCTCGTGTACCTGCCATTATGGGTCAATCTGCTTCTTCCCCTATGTCACCCTGCAACTTGTTCTTAATCATTTTAAGGATTTTAGGAATAGAGCTGCCAGATATAGAGATTCAGTCTACCCTAAGAAGCTAAGACACTTCTGTGAGCTCCAGTGGCCTTCCTTCGGTATTGGGTGGCCACCAGAGGGAACTTTTTACCTACAAGTCTCTCAACAGGTCCATCAAGTCATCCTCAGACCCCCTCCTTACCGTTGTGACCCTCCAAACTCATCAGTGTCTCCCCTTCAAACCCCTACCCCTCCTCACGACGCTGAGAGCGCCTGCTCCTCCATCCCTCCCCATTGTCCCCCACCTCCCTCTTCTGCACCTATCCTCCCTCTTCGAGGTGCCCCTCCCTCAGACTCCTATCAGGGCACCTTTTTTACATATGTCACTTTTCCACTAATGATTTATATAATTGGAAATTGCAAAACCCTCCTTTCCCCAAAGACCCACAGGCACTAATCTCTCTTCTTGAAACATTTGTTACACCCATCGGCCAGCCTGGGATGACTGCTAGCAGCTTTTGCAGACTCTTTTTACTTCTGAGGAGCAAGAAGGAATTCGTACTCTGGCGCATCGATCTATCCTTGATACCAATGGGGAGCCCACCTCGGATCCGATAAGACTTAATGTTGTTTTTCCCTTGACTCGCCCCTGTTGGGACCCTAACACGGATGGAGGTAAGAAGGCTCTTGATTGGTATCACCAGACTCTTCTTGCAGCTCTTCGGGCTGCTGCCCGGAAGCCGACTAATTTGTCTAAGGTAATTGAGGTAAAGCAATTGGCTTCTGAGTCCCCGTTGGCTTTCCTTGAGCGCCTCCTAGAGGCCTATCATATATATACACCCATAGACCCGGAGGCACCAAAAATAAAGCTATTAATACAGCCTTTGTCTCCCAGTCGGCCCCTGACATCAGATGTAAATTACAGAAACTGGAGGGTTTTGAGGGAATGATGTTAGGGCAGTTAGTAGCAGTAACACAAAAGGTTTTTGACAACAGAGAAGATCCACAAGATATTAAAAACTGACCAAGGTTTTGGCTGTGTTGGTAAAAGGACAAATTCAGACCAAAAAGGAAAAAGGCCAACAGCCGAAGGCCCCACTAGATAAAAACCAATGTACATACTGCAAGGAGTTAGGCCATTAGAAAAAGGATAGCCCAAAATTGAAGGTCAAGTTGGAAAAAGGGGAAACAGCTCCCCGTGTTTTATTAGAAAAAGACTGACAATTTCAAGATTCACCTGACCCCCCAACTCTGGTTACCCTTAACTGTGGGGGGGCAACCTATAGATTTCCTGGTCCATACAGGGGCCAGTTATTCTGTGTTACAGCACCCTCTAGGGGAAATATCCAAAAATACCTTGGCTATTCAAGGAGCCACCAGTGACATCCAGTGTTACCCGTGGGCCCATGCTAAGGTTACTCATTTAAGAAACCAGACTCTGACTCACTCCTTTCTCATGGTTCCTGAATGCCCTGAGCCTTTACTCAGCCGAGACCTTTTTCATAAACTTCAGGCAAATATTAGCTTCTCTGGGGACAGTCCTCATGTTCACCTCCAAGGCACATCAAGAGGGGAGAGCCCCCCATTCACCTCTTGGTTACCTGCCCCACTACAGAGGGACACTTATTACTGATGGAGCCGGAAAGGCTTCCTTCAGAGTCCCAGGCAAAACTACTGGACCTCTTCAGGCAGGAAATTCTGATTGTGTGGGCTGAAACTAACCCTCCTGGATTGGCTGTTAATCATGTACCCCTAGTTATTAAACTCTTGCCTTATGCTACTCCTGTTAGGGTACGCCAGTACCCACCCAATCCCCAGGCATGGATAGGAATATCAAAACACATTCAGAGACTGAAGGGGGCCAATATCCTGGCACCTTGTGTATCAGCTTGAAATACTCCACTGCTTCTTGTCCAGAAACCTGGGACTACAGACTATCGACCAATTCAAGACTCAGGGAGGTAAATAAACATGTTGTCACCCTCCACCCAACTGTCCCAAATCCTTATACGTTCTTAAATCTCTTGCCTCCAGATCAAACCTGGTATTCGGTTCTTGACCTCAAGGATGCCTTCTTCACCCTTCCAATAGCTCCGGTGAGTCAACCTACTTTTGCCTTTGAATGGACTGACCCAGATACTGGGAGTTCATCCCAACTGACTTGGACTAGGTTACCACAAGATTTTAAGAATGCTCCAACCTTATTTGATGAGGCCCTGAATAAGGACCTCCAAATATTTTGTGGTGAGCACCCAGGGATCACCTTGTTGCAGTATGTCAACGATGTCCTCTTGACAGCCTCCAATTATGAGGACTGCCTACAGGGCACATGAGACTTATTACACACCTTAGGATATCTGGGTTATCGTGTCTTGATGAGAAAGGCTCCACTATGTATAAAAGA
The DNA here is from genome assembly GCA_004027295.1 of Dolichotis patagonum. Taxonomy (NCBI): domain Eukaryota; kingdom Metazoa; phylum Chordata; class Mammalia; order Rodentia; family Caviidae; genus Dolichotis; species Dolichotis patagonum. Next base: position 105,010 of record PVJX010000939.1, read on the forward strand.
GGTAACTTACTTAGCATATGTTATTGTTGAAGACAAGTGGGCCTTGTCCTCTAAAAAACTGAGGCGATCCTTCAGATCCCTGAGCCTCAAACTAAGAGGCAGATTCAAGAGTTCTTGGGATCTATAGGCTATTGTCACCTCTGGATACTAGACTTTGCTGAAGTAGCTCAACCCCTCCATGCTGCCACAGGAGGGACTCCTTTGGGTCCTCCTGTTTGGACTGAAAAGGAGAGCCAAGCTTCCCAACAATTACAATTGGCTCTCACTCAGGCTCCTGTATTAGCTCCACCTGATCTAACCAAACCCTTCCTGCTGTTCATTGCTGAACAGCGAGGAATAGAAAAAGGGGTATTCACTCAGGCACTGGGGCCATGGCAGCGTCCAGTTGCCTATCTCTCAAAAAGGCTAGACTCAGTAGCTACCGGATGGCTGAATTGTCTTCGAGCTATCGCTGCCACTGCCTCTATAGTAAAAGAGGCCATAAATTACAGAAACTCCAGGTTGTGACACCCCGTGCTATTGAGGCCCTACTCAGGGCTCCACCTGACAAGTGGCTCTCCAATGCAAGGACTGTGCAATACCAGGCCCTCCTGCTTAACTCTGACCTTATTGAATTCAAGGAGACTTCTGTCCTTAATCTTGCAACACTTACTGCCTAACGAAGACCCACAGATGCCTATCCACAACTGTGGATTTGCTCTCCACAACCACCAGCCTCCGCCGAGACCTCACTGACCTCCCCTTGGAACACCCGGATGTTGTGTCCGGATGTGAATCCGGATTCACTGATGGCAGTAGTTTCATCTCCCAAGGTAAAAGGGTGGCAGAGGCGGCTGTGACCACAGAGATACACGTTTTTTGGGCTCAACCCCTAGACCAAGGTACATCAGCCCAAAGGGCCGAACTCACTGCTCTTACAGAAGCCCTGAAGTTAGCCAAAGATTTAAGGGCAAACATATACACAGACAGCCGTTATGCCTTTGCTACAGTTCATGGTCATGGGGCTATTTACCAAGAAAGAGGACTTTTGACTTCTGCCGGCTCAAAAATAAAAAATGCCCCATATATCCTGGACTTGCTGGCTGCCATCTGGCTACCTAGGTCTATAGCAATAATACATTATAGAGATCACCAAAAAGAAACAGACTCAATATCTAAAGGAAATGCTTTAGCAGATAAAAGTGCTCCGGAAGTTGCCTTAAGATCGTCCATGCAGCCTGTGACCCATCTGCTACCAAGTTTACCACCCTCCTGTTTGCCTCAGCTTGTCTACTCAATCAGATCAAAAACTGGCTAGACAATTAAAGACAAAACAGATGCCCCCTAAAAATTGGTATCAATTGCCAGATAAACAAATTTTGGTACCTGCAGCTCTGGGAAAAGACTTAATTCTTCAAATCCACCAAAGTCTCACACTTGGGGGGCTCCAAATTAGCTGAATTGCTCCAAAATAGATATTTTATTCCAAGGTTGACCCAACTAGCAAAGGAAGTAAGTCAGAGGTGTCCACAATGCCTCCAAGTAAATGCAAAGACTATTGTTATTCAAGAAGGAACTCAGGTCTGAGGAACTTTTCCAGGGGAACATCGGGAGATTGATTTCACGGACATGGGGAAACCAGGATTACATGGACACAGGTATCTACTGGTTTTAATAGACACCTTTACTGGATGGAATGAAGGATACTCAAAAAAATCAGAATCAGCTGTAATTGTTGTCAAAAAGTTTTTGTACGAGATAATTCCCACATTTGGCCTTCACTTATCCCTAGGGCCCGACAATGGCCCTGCTTTCATAGCTTCTATAACTAACAAAGTAGCTCAGTTATTACAGATTAATTGAAAACTCCATTGTGCCTACCGTCCCCAAAGCTCAGGCCAGGTCAAAAAGATAAACTGTACCTTTTTTTTAAAATTTTTTTTTATTTTTTATTTTTTTTAATCGGTACCAGGGATCGAACTCACGACTGCCTGCTTGCAAGGCAGGTGCTTATGCCGCTGAGCTAAATCCCCAGCCCTGATAAACTGTACCTTAAAAAAAACACTTAGTAAGTTAATCTTGAAGTCTGGCAAAAACTGGGTAAGTCTCCTTCCTTTTGCCCTTTTCCACGTTCCCTGTACCCCATATATTTCTGGAATAACTCCTTTTGAGGCAGTATATGGAAGACCGCCTGCCCTTGTCTCCCGCCTTGAGAGTGCTCATTTAGCTGACATCACTAACCATAGTTTAATTAAGTCCCTGCAGGCTCTTCAACCTGTGCTCACTTCTATCCATCAACTCTTCCAAGACCACCAAGGCAACACCTGGAAGCCCCTACAGGATCTTGGTTTGCTTGTACCTCAAGTTTAACTCCTTGCGTCATGCTTGATATATTTATTAGACATACTAAACTATGTATTCGTGTACATGTATTTCCCCAAGTTTACTCGTATTCTGGTACAAATGGAAGAAAACACTTAAATATAGAACCTTACCTCTCAAAAACAGCCCGAGAAGCCCCTGTTTTAATCCTGATCCTTGTAGGATTAAGTATATTTGGGGCTACAGCTCTAGGGAACACAAGTTTGATAATTGATGACAAAAATTAACGTAAACTGAGCACCCTCATAGACAAGGATTTAGCAGCTCTAGAGTATTCGGTGTCTAAGCTAAAAAAATTCTCTAGGCTCATTGGCAAAAGTGGTCCTCCAAAATCACAGGGGCCTAGACTTACCGTTCATAAATAAAGATAGTTTATGTGTGACACTAGGTGAGGCCTGCTGTTTCTACACCAATCACTCTGGAGTTATCCGGAGCAGCATGAACAAACTTAGAAAGAGACTCCATAAACGAGAACAACAACGACAAATGGACCAAAATTGGTTTCAAAATCTGTTCTCACCATCCCCTTGGCTGACCACCTTGCTCTCAGCTCTGATAAGACCAATTATTCTCTTCTTACTACCTTAACCATCGGACCATGCATTGTAAGGTGCCTTCTAAATCACATCCAGGACCGATTTCAAGCTGTTAAGATGCTTGTACTTAAACAAGAGGGTTATAACCCGTTGACCACACATGATTATACAATGGAGTCAAAGATTTGACTCAATGACCAAAAGAAGTGGAGAATGTTGTCAGCTCAAAAGTTCAAAATGTGCCTGTTCTCTTTTTGTAAGGACTTATTGCCCTGTCTGTAAGATTTGTATAATCCCTGTTCAACTTGCAACCTTGTAACTGACCCACTGTGCAATCCCTTCCACCTCCCTGCTTCCTATGGAGACAAACTGATCTTCAAGCTTTATCGCCTCCCCTTGTGGTCTGCAACTTTAAAAACTCTTGCACCCCCCCCCCCCATGTGCACACTTCCCCGATCCTCTCCTGGGACAGTGTCGCCACTGAGCTCAGCTAATAAAGCGCTTTTCTTTTTCTTTTTGGAGTCTGTTGTTTTTAGCCAACACAATAATGAAGTCTTAAAATGAAGTACAGTCTTCATGTGGTCTGCCATCACTAGGAAAAGTTAAAAGGGCCAATCTTGCTCTAAAGCAAACACCCACTAATCTCTCCCTTGAAATCCTGGCCCAATGTCCTCCCTATTCCTGTCCTACTCATGTCATCTCTAAATTTTAGTCACAGTCTCTTTCTCCAAACTGATTGTTAGGTTTTTGGTGCAATAAGAAAGAAGATATAAAATAAATATAGCCTTTATTCCAAGGACATGGAGAGAAGTCCATGACTATAGACAGCCTGGCATTCTCCGACAGGCACGTGTGGCATAGGGTATAAAAATAACCTCTGACCGGGGGTGGCACTTACGACAAGCATTGATAATGCACAAGTTACTGATTGGGACTCCTTTTCATGCCACTGGGAAAGGAAGTTGTCACGGGGGAGGAGGAGGTGACCTCAAGGTAAATATGCCGTTTGGTCCCGCCTCTCACCGCAGCTTATCCTAGGGCAAAACTCATTCACTGATCTTTTACTATGTCCTCAAACCCACTACCTGACAAACCATGTCATCTCTCTCTCGGCCAAATCTAGTGACAAAATTAGCCCCAAATCTACTTTCTCCTTTTTGGGGACCACTTAAGGTTCACCCTGGGGACTGCATTTATATCAAAATGCTTCCCCAAGGGCTGAGGATTTAGCTCAGTGGCATAAGCGCCTGCTTTGCAAGTGCATGGTTGTGAGTTTGATCCCCGGACCGATAAAAAAAAAAAAATGCTTCCCCAGGAGGGCTAAGGCTGTGGCTCAGTGGTGCAGTACCTGCCTGGCAAGCGCAAGGCCATGAGTTCAATTCCTGGCACACACACATAAAAAGAATTCTTCCACAGGACAAAAAGCTTCTTCAGCTTGCCCAGACTGTACCTCATCGGGTCCTCCTCACTTTACCTATGATTGTCAAGCTCCAGGATCTTGTTCCTCTGCCCTCGCCTTGACACCAATGGGCTCTTGTTCTTGGGATGGGACTCACTGAAGCATTGCTAGACTTATTTCAATTCTCAGTTTTTACTCTCAAATTTTGCTTTGACGCCACACCTCCTCCTTCAGATCATAGTCACTGTCCTTCCCATTACCAGTCCTGAAACTTTCCCCTACCATTGGCTACTCAAAAGAGCCTGCATCCTCTTATAGTCCACTGTCCTTGGTTTAAGAATCAGTATTACGTCTATCAACAATATATTACATTAGAACCATAATATTTTGCCCCTGGCTTCCCAAAGACATCCCTTTATGCAAGACGCATTTAGTCCATCTGCAAGAGTTGCCAAAGTCCTAATAGTTTCAGCATTGCTGAACATTTCAAGACTCAAGTCTTTTGAAATTTAAGGCAAACTCTTAACTTCAAGCCTCTGTACAAATGAAAAATTAAACTCTTCCAACATTCAGTGGCACAGGGTAAACACTTTGTCTTGGTTACTTTTCTCTCATTGCTGGGACAAAATATCCGACACCCAAAATGAAGGAAGGAAAGGTTTATTTAGCTTACTGTTTGTGGAGGTTTCAGTCCGTAATCTTCTGGCTCCAAGGCAGGGTGGCATGGTAGAAGGGCAACCTTCAAGACAGCAGCCAGCAAGAGCAGCAGGAGCAAAAGGGTGGAAAGGTAAGTTTCTTTTTCTCCATTATGTTGTACACAGGCCACCCCTGCTCCAGGGTCATTGTAGCACTCACAAAATCTCCCTGGCCTCCTTTTGCACAGGATGGGGATGTTTACAAAGTAAGAACTCTGGCTCCCTGATAAGTCTCTTAGTTAAACTTCTGAAGTTCTCAAGTTGACACAATGTATCAACCATACCACACTTCCTTTCCAAAAGTTACAAACAGGGACACAAAGCATTGAGACCAAAACAAGTTCAAAATCTAGCAGGTCCTATAGTTCCTGTGCAGCATCTGTGGCAAACGGTAAGCTCCACAGGGCTTGAGTGACTGCACCTCTGTGGGACTTCCAGTGGTTGTAGCTACCATGGCTTCTCCCTTAGGCTTGCTTGCTCCCTCTTTGCAGCTTTCATTAGATGATTCATGTTCCTGGCTTTTCCAAACTTCTGGAGTCTCCACTGCACCTTTGGTTTTATCCTCACAGCTTCACACATTGCCCTATCAGGAGCCACACTGCCTGGCTTACCAGGTCTTCTGAAATTGGGGCAGAAATCTTCTTAACACCACAACTCTTGCATTCTTCATGCACCTAAAACCAGCACCATGTGGATGATGCCAGGGTCTGCTATAAGCTGGAATAGTAGCCAGGCTTTCCTCTCTCTTGGCTGTAGGGGTTGAGTGCCTGGATCATTGGGCACACTGAATCCAATTCTGACAAACAAATTTTCTGTTTCCACTATTCTGGAACATGGTCCTCTGTGGCTTTCTCCTCAAAGTCTTTTACTTTTGGGGTTTTGAGGCTGCAAATGATGAAGACTTGCTGCTTCTTGTGATGCCCTCAGGCCATCTTTTGTATTCTTCTGTTCCTTCGCAGCAATAGAGATTGCCTCAGCTCTATCTTTGTAGTGCACAGCTTTATTGAAGCTTCCTTTCTGGCCAAATTCACATTTTAAATCATCCTGTTGGGCTCTTTGCTTTTGATTCACAATATAAATCTCAAAACTATGTGAAGCTGTGAGTACAAAGTCGAAGGCACAGTGGAGACCCTAGAAGGTTGGAGAAACCAGGAACATGGATCATCTGAGGGCAAGGATTGAGCAAAACTGGCTCAAGAGCCGGGTGTGATGATGCACACCTATAATCCCAGCATTTGGGAGGCCGAGGCAGGAGGATCACTGTGCATTCAAGGCAAGCCTGGGCTACCTAGTGTACTCAAGGCCAGCCTAAACTACATAGCAAGATCCTGTCTTGAAAAAACAAAAACAAGCACAAAGGAATAAAAAAAAAAAAAAACCCACTGGCCCAAGAGAAAAGCCACCTAGGGATGGATCTCCAAACTCTTTGGAGTTACATCTTTTTTTTTTTTTTCCAGCTCTCATAAAGCTTATATTTTAACAGACAGAAAAAAATACATAAATATATGTAAACAGAACAGATAAAGAAGGGGCAGAGGGATTGCTACAAGTTGGAGTTAGCATCTTGAAATAGGTTATCCCAGACACTGGATATGCAACTATGGAACTTAATGTTTGCCCTACTAGATTTTGATCTTGCTTGTGTCACTTTCCTCTCTAACCCCTTATTTGTACCTTTGCCGAATTGAAATGTTTATATTGTGTCATTATATGTGGCAGGCGTTTAACTTTGTTTATATTTGCACAGGGGTTCAAAGCTGAGTTTGCCTTAATCTCAGAGGAGACTTCAGACCTAGACCTTTTAGCAATGCTGAAACTGTTAGGACTTTGGCAACTCCCAGAGATGGACTAAATGCCTTTGCATAAGGGAATGTGCATGAGTCTTTTGGGGGTCAGGTGTAGAATGTTATGGTTTCTATCTAGATGTTCCCTAAAGCCTCATGTGCTCATAGGTGCTTTACAAAGCTGGCTGGATCTTGGGTGTGTGATGCTGGGATTAAGGTGTGTGGTACTAAATTAGTCCACTAATTGAAATTAGCACAGTTCTGAGTGATATCACCCAAAAGGCCAGCTGGTAGACCAAATGGGATATGAGGGAAAGGCAGGCTGGTTGTTTGCTGTTCGCTGTCTGCTGCTGCTGTCTGCCTGTCCTCTCATGCCATAAACTGTTTTTGCTCTGTGATGCCCCTCTGCCATGCCACCCTGCCTTCAAGGCAGCTGACTATGAATGACTCTACAAACTGTGAGCTGAAATAAACCTTTCCTCCTTTAACTTTGGGGCTCAGGCATTTTATCTCAGCAATGATAGTAACTAAGACAGAAGTCAACTCCCATCTTTTACTCAAGTTAGGAATCTGCTTTAACAGCCATGCGGTCTGGCTGACTTGAGTAGCCAGGCTCACTCAGTTCATGCTTGGCTGGGCTGCTGGGAACCTCTATGCCTGATTTTCAGCTCCATCACAAACTCCCATTGTTGTCTGTCAACCAAGAACTTCCACAAGCCCCTCAAAGACAGATCTTGACCCTATGTGCTTTCCAGCTTGGCCATGCTGGTTAAAGCTCCTTTCCTGCCATTTGGCCCTTGACTGGTTTATGGGACACCGGCCAACCCTGATCTGTTAGGATCCCTGGAGAGGGGCATTTGTCCAAAAACTCTGGTTACAAATCTGACAAAAAAAAGCCATGCCAGAAAAAGGCACAACTTTTGTCTCTTAGTCAACAGCATGCTGAATCCAGGCAAACAGGAAAAAATGACGGTCCCATGGAGCTGCCAAAATTCCTTTATTTTGGGCCTTTTCTTACCTTTCCACCTAAGCTGGCATCATCTGCTTTCTGCCATTCTTTGATGAAGCAGAAAAAATAAGCTGAGGAACTTGATAGACCTTCCAATTTAGGTCCCTGGTAAGTCTCCTTCTAATATCAGACCCTGGTCTCTCTCGTTTCTCCTTTTGAGCTCTTTTTGGGCCATTTGATTTAGTCCATTCACTTCTGACATGGTATCTTAGTTACTTCTTGTGACACAGGAACACAATACTCACCACCCTCAATTCAAAAGAGGGCAGGTTTCGTTGGGCTCACACTTTGGGAAGTTTCAGTCAACCAGCACAGAGGCAGAGGGATCTGGCGGCCTAGAACCGCTCACATCCCTGCCGCTGCAAGCAGAGGGTGAAGGCAGAGCTGGGGAGGGACGTGCACCCTTCCAGGCCACGCCCTCGGCGACCGCCTCTTCCGGCCAGGCTCCGCCTCCTAACCGCACAGCCAGCCACGGATTTATCAATGGATGAATCCACTGTGGAGTGTAGCGCCCCCAATGATCCAGTCACCTCCAAACACACGAGGTTTGGAGAAATCTTTTAAAAAATTGAAACTATAAACGAAGGGAAATTTGTTTGTCATACAGGATCTCTCTTTGGCATAAGACACCTACAAGAAGGGCAAGTTGAGGCCATGAACAAGGTTTTGCCGTCACGTGGGAGACAACTGCAGGGAGGGTGGATTGGGGCTGCTGATGGGTCCCCCTCCATCACCCCAAGAATCAAGGCAGACTGATTGCTTCACTGTAGCCCTCCAGGTACAATACTATGGCTTGGCGTGGCACCTGGGCCTTGGGGGAAAAAGATATGTTAAGAAACCAGGGTTTGTGCAAAATCACTGATGAAATTTGTGTCTGTGCTATCAGCAAGCCCCCCAGAGAGAATTATAAATTACTGAGCTAAATTATAGTTATAAACCTATGATTAAGAAAAAAAGACTAAGTTTTGTAATACCACATGGTCAATTTAAGAATACACACTGAATCAATGCATTTTTCATGTGTTCTACATATTTTCCTGTATCTGCCATTAATGTGTTTCCAGTGACTTCTTACCTTTCCACCTAAGCTGGCATCATCTGCTTTCTGCCATTCTTTGATGAAGCAGAAAAAATAAGCTGAGGAACTTGGGTTGGGTTTTTTTGTTGGCTGTCGGTGTAATGTACAGTGATCGTTGTGTATGTCCTTCTGTGTGTTAGTCTGTGCTCATGCTAAATGACTTGATAAAGGCTACAAATTACCAGCTGCAATCATAGTCCAGCTGAGAACTTATCTGCACGAGGACCTCTGGACTCCAAAGTAAAGAGACAGTGTTCCATTTGGGCCACTCGGGATGGCCCTAGGTGACTAGGATCTTAATGGAGGTGTCAGAGTGACAAACCCAGGATGTGTGTGATCTCATTGGGAATCACTGCAGAAGGACACACCCTGTTCCTGGGTTAGATGGCACTCTAGTAGCTCATCCAGAAGATGCAAATGAGGGAGCAGTTGCCCCACATCTTGAGCTAACCCAAACTCATTGGCATTGGGGTCCTCAAACACATGGAAGGGGGTGTCTAGCCCATTGGTGATGCTCTGGTAAGGAGTCTTTACAAGCAGCATGCTCCAACCCCAAACATTTCCCTAGCACGGACAAATTTCTAACAGAGTTAGAAACAGTCCTGGGGAAAATTAAATCTGAATTCAACAAAGTAAACTGCCTCCATCTTCCTAAAGTAACTACTGACTGCTGATTCCTTTTTACATTTTTGAATTCATCATACTTCTTTTCCGTTTTTTCTTGGCTCTGTGCAGAAGCTTTTTTATCTGATTTATTTATCTACTGTTTTTACTGAAAACAAAACAAAACAAAACAAAACACTAGTCATTCAAGTTTGTTTGCTGGTTATCCCAGTCAGACTTAGCTGAAATGTAAGGTTTAAAATAGAAGATTATGGGCTGGTGATTTAGCTCAGTGGCATAAGCACCTGCCTGACAAGTATGAGGTTATGAGTTCAATCCCTGGTACTGAGAAAAATAAATAAATAAAATAAAAATTGAGGAAGTAAAATATAAGATTTTAAAAAAAGAGTTAAAGAGACTTCTTTTATACCCAGCAGTTGTAGCTACTGCAATTACTTTTATTTTGGGGATGTTTTCTGCAGAAGCTGCTAGCCTCAATGTTTACATAAAACCTGCAACTTAAAAAGTTAATATCTGGTAACATAAAAGTTATATACATAAATCCTTGGTTGATGTATACATATTTGTGTACTACCTATGATGTACATGTCATATAATGTATTTGCATGATAAAATCTCCCCAAAGTTCTATTTAAGGTGGCTTGTAGAAAAATAGGTACTCAAGTAATTAAAATGCTTTTTGGACACATGAATTATATAAATCTTTAACAAACTGAGCTAACTTAAATTGATTGGTAAAATAAGAGTAAAAATGTCTTTAAAGTTGATAAAATATGTTTTGCCTGTGTTGTTAGCCAATCGCTCTAACATTTGTCTCTGTGATAATTTAACACAAGAGTGCCCATTACTGCCTATAGTTCAAGCATAGTGACTTCCAGGGTTTCCTTCAGCAATCAAACAAGCAAAACCCTTAAAATGCTATTGTCGAGTATGTTGGTTTTTACAGATAAATTAAATATAAATGGAATATGTTGGTTTTTATGATAAATATGAATGGAATAAATACTTATAATAAAGCACCTGAGTCATCAGTCTTAAGTTTGTAAAAGGACAATATATGCAGATCTATTAAATGCGTTTCCAGAAGTGGGCATGATGCTTCATGCCTATAATCCTAGCACTTGGGAGGCTGAGTCAGAAGATCGCTGTGAATTCAAAGCCAGCCTGGATTACATAGTGACTTCAAGGCCAACCTGGAATGCATAGTAAGACCTTATCCCCCACCCTCCAAGAAAGTATTTTTATAACGATGTATTTAAAAGAGGTTTAGGATTGATTTCTTGTTGGTTCTTCCTAAATAAAAGGTTACTAAGAATTAAAATTCTAACCTATAATCCTATAATAAGAGGGGGACTTAGGCCTGGCTTGGTGGCAAATAACCGTAATCCAAGCACTTGGGAGGCTGAGGCAGGAAGATCACCACAAATTAAGGGATTCCCAGGGACATCCATCTACCCCCAGAAGTTTCCAGCCATTGTTTTAAACCTGGATTTCAGGAAAATCGGAACCCCAAGGACTGAAACCTCCATAAACACAAAGAATAGAGAGGTTTAGATAGTGTAGGCAACACCAACAGAAATAACAAAGAAATAGGTAAGTAGACTCCTCAAAAATCTGTAAAGCTAAAAAAAATCAGTAAGGCTGATGATATTTTGTGTCATCAGGATGTGGAGAAACAGGAACGCACCCATTTCTGTGTGGAGAACATACTGGGGCCACCACTTTGGCTGGTGAACTTGAAGATGATCCAGCGGTTCTAAGGTTATATATTATCCCTGGAGGAATTCAGGGATGAGCACCAGGAAGTGGGTACTAGTGTTACTCTCACATAAGGAAATTGGGGGCTGAGGAATTTACTCCCCTCCACCCGCATGAGCCTGGGAGGCTCCCCAGGAGCACATGCTGCCCCTTCTTTATCCTGTCTTGCTCTTGAGCCGAGAGCCAGAGAGCCTGGTTTACTTGCATGGCGTGCAGTGTTCGTTTTCCGTCCTCCCAGCACCAGCACCACCATTTTTGTTTGCAACGTTCAGTAAACACGGCTTCTTTTCCCTCACCATTGAGTGTGTGCTTTGCAATTCTTTGCTTGCCGATCTTGGCATCTGGCTGTCAGATCCACCACAAGGTTATACCACTGTGGGTGATGAGGTTCTGGACAGGTTTCTAGATTCTTGTGTGTGATTAAAGAACTGGATGTGGCATTTGATGGTGTCTCATTGCTGGGACAAAATATCCCATACCCATCAGTTAAGGGTGGAAATGTTACAGGAGATAGGTTGTGGCAAAGCTGGCTGGAAAAATGAGCAAGACCTGTCAATCACAAGATCCCACTGCAACGTGAGAACCCATATGTAGCTCCCGTGAGATGTGGATGGCATAAAAAGAGGGCCATCTTGGAAAGCTGCCACAGTGCTTGAGTTTGTACAGTAGCTCACATAGTCAGACATGGTGTGTACTTTCATTTTGCTTTTACCTTCTTTTTCTCTTTGTTTGGTCCAAGTTCGCTCTGCAGAACTAGTTTCTCCCATACCATTCACCCCACACTTTTCTAATAAACTTTTTGACACGATTCTTGGCTTGCCTAGTCCAATTCTTTATTCAAGGCGAGAAGGACCTGGAATACTTTTGATTGGTGAGCCATTTCTAAAGAAATTCCCCTATAATAGAAAGGTTTATTTTAGCTCGTAGTTTGTAGAGGTTTCAGTCCACAGTCAGCTGGCTCCAAAGCAAGACAACATCTGCAGGTAGAAAGGAAAATGGTGTCAGCCCTCGAATGCACTGAGTTTAAGAGTTTAAAATGTTGTGCAGGATCTAGGTCACTTCCCATTGGGTTTCCACAGCAGAATGGATAGAGTGATTGACAAGATACTAAGTCATGTCAGCTGTATCTACCACACCTGGCCTTTTGCGTAATTCACTGTGTTATAATTGGATATGTGAGCTGCAGGCCATGTGCAGGAGCCTTCAATGAGCACCAGGTGAAGAAAGGTTATTTCAAGTCATGCTAACGGGTCTGGCATGCATGTGTCCTGTTTTTTTTTTTTATGGTAGCAAGATTTTATTAAATGTAGGGGGGAAAAACAAGCTCTGTAGAGCCAAGTAAAAGTAGGAAAAGAAGTATACCTGTGGCGTGCAGGGGGCCATCGTTCAAGAGCAAACGCAGTGACAGAAACTCAGTGTGGACTGTGGTTTTGGTGATCACTCACTTTGCAGCTTGATGTCGGGTCTAGGTCGTGCTATCAGAAACCTGCACAAGTCCTTGAGAGGAGGCCACGTGCAGGGCTTTTAGAATTGTTCTGTGCATGTGTCCTGGGGATTTCGTCAGCCTCCTTTCTCAGCTAGTTTTAGCCATGCCCTACTTCCTGTCTCATTCCTCAGAGAGACACAAGTCCCCGTTATTCTTTATGGGGCACTGAAAGGATGGAGGTCTCTGTCCATGTAGCTGGATAGGCCTCTGTTCTATAGCTGGCTGGGGCTGTCGATCCTATACTAGGGATTGTGTCCTCTCCAGCTACCTTGGGGATACTGTGGCTCGCTGAGTGGGTTGAAGAGAAAAACTGTCAGAAGACAATGAGAAAGCAGTGACCACTGAGCTGCCTGTTTGATGGAAGAAAGATATTTTACTATTATGTTGGGGGTGTAGAACCCAAATATGAAGAGCAAATCAGATTTCCACACTTCTTGTGGAGGACCAAGTATAGCAAAATACGAGATTACAGGCTTGTGCCACCATGCCCGGCTTGCAGATTGCAGTTTTTAATGGCAGATGTGTTCTTGGTCTGTGAGAACGGAGTTTTGGAGAAAAGCAGCAGACTCCCCTGGTAGCAGCCACCTCTCTGCTGCTGGAATAATCTATTGTCTCTTCCTCCTCTGTTTCGGCCTGTGGAGGCTGCAGCTGCAGCTCTCATTGGCTGCTGGTCCGATGGGAACGGGATCTGCCTCGTTAACAGCTGTGTCCTTCCCACAGGCCTTTGTTAATTTACTTCAGAGTGTGTCTTTTTCTTTCTTGCTCTCTCTTTTTATTACTCTTATTATTTCTGTTTTATTTTATTGGCTCATTATCTACGTATTTTTCCGTCTTCATTGCCATTAGAGTCACCAATCACTCTTGTCTTGACTCTTTCCCTCACACCAGGGTCTCCTCAGCGGCTGAGTGACCAGGAGGTGCCAGGGCTGCTGTTTCTTTCTGAGGAAGGCTGAGCCATATTCTGCGGGACGTGTGTACCACCTTGTGTTTATCTGTTCTTCTGCTGAGGGAAATTAGGCAGTTTCCACTGTGGGCTCTTATGAGTAACATGTGTGTACAGCTATCGGTGCGCCCCCACTTCACCTTGGTATATATTTGGGAGTGGAGTTACTGGATCATGTGGTGGTGATTTTATGTTTAATTTTTGAGGAGCTGCTGTAGTGTTTTCCACAGCAATGGCGCCCTTTTGTATTCGTGCTGGCAATAAATGTGGATTCAGTTTCTCCATGTCCTTTCCAATGCTTCTTTCGCTGTTGTTGAGAATTACCATCCTAAATGGTATTAAGTGGTATCTCATTGTGTGGAGCAGGTTTTTAAACAGAGGTTGAGTATTCTCCCTGGAAGTGTGCTAAGCCTGGTCACTGCCAAAGAATAGTTGTGATGGGCCCCTAGTTGGGGAGTGAGGAGACTGGACAGTCACAGGGAGGGCTGGCAGGAGGTGGATGAGATGCAACTGGACCTCAAGCCCAGGGCACTAGGCGATGGTCCCTAGGAGGCAGGGAAGGGCTGATGGGAGGCGGTGCTTGGGAGGAGGTGGAACTGGAGCTGGGGAGGAGACGGGGGTGCTAAGGCCTTTCTTGGTACGCTGAAGATGGACCCAGACTCCTCCACACCTGGGTCCACTCTCAGGCCTCTCAATCCGCCTTTGCCCATGTCCCTGTGCCCAGCAAGACCTCTCCCCAGTGCCCCCTCCCACATGTTGGGACTGAGACAGGCCTTGGGGTGAACAATAAAGACCTGGGAAGAGGAAGCCTGCCAGTGAGGAGGAATGCTTCGACATAAAAACATGTTAGTTATTTCAGCAGGCATCTGTTAAAATGGAGAGAGACAGGGAGACAGAGAGATACACACTGACATAACCCATCTAATTATCTCACCTAAGCAAGTAACAATAATGCCTCAGTTCATCTGAGATACAGCCCATATGCAAATTCTCCATTTTCCCCACAATGGCTTCTGTAGCCAATATTTTCAAAGCAGGCTCTAATTTTACTCTAACCACACATGGCAGCAAATTGTTATGTGTCTGAATTCTCTTTAATGGCCTCCTCCTGCTCCCTCCTGTGAGGCTGGAAGGGTGGAATTACATAATAGCCTAGTAATCTGAATTGGTCTGATTGTTTCCTCTCCACGTCAGTTAATTGGTCCCTCTATCGCCCGTATTTCCTGTAAACTGGGATGCGTGTCAGCCAGCTTGATTAGATTCAAGTAGGCCACTCTTGGCAAGAACGAGTATACCGGAGTGGAGTGGCGTGGAGAGGGACTTCATCTCCAGACCTGTCCGTGGCCCTGAGGGAGGTGAGGGTTCTATGCCCCCTGCAGATCCATGGCCGCCAGGAAGATCAAAACAAAACATCTGGAATAATTCGAGTGTTACTAGATGTTCAGTTATTTTACAAACCACACATTTTTGCATTCTAAAAGTTTAATTTACCAAGTTCTTCATCAGGAAAATTTTTGCCTTGGCAGGCTAGGTCAATACCAAAAGCTAAAACAAAATGAGGATGATTAAATGACCTAGGGATAATTGTTATTGGAGAAGGTGACAGTTTTGAAAAAGGAAAGGAAGGAGTTTGCTAGGAGCCTTTAAACTTGTATATATCTTTTTTTTTTTTTTCAGCTGAGGGTCTCACTATTTTGCTCAAGATGGTCTTGAACTTATGGGCTTGTGTGATCTCCCCCTCCTCGGTCTCCTGAGTAGCCAGGACTTGCCAGCCTGAAGTCGTATTTTTAAATGAAATGCAAATAGTATCATGAAAGTGATAGAAACCATAGAAAGAGTTTCACATAAAATTTTATATAAATTACAGATGTTATTCACTATGTTATAATGTAACTATATATTATGACATATAAATTTGAATGCTGACTATCTTTTCTGCTATTCTTGAGTGGTTTTGTCACTTATAGGGTCCAGAAAGTTTCCCCCAAAGAGGAGACAGTCCTCAATCCCTCTTTTTTCCCACTCCCCACAGAAAAAGAATTATCGATGTGTCAGTCAGAGGCCATTGGGTAACTAAATTGGGTCTGTGGTTTACCCATGGCTGCCTCTAGCTTGCTGACGACCTCAAAAGAAAATACAAATCATGTGTTTAGTCCTGTGTTAAACAGGTTAGGAGCCCAGGAGTGTCTTGGCCCTCTGTTTCTGTGGTGTCTTTGATGTGTCACTCTCTATCTCTCTTTATTCCTTTTACCCTACTTACTTTGAAGTGAGTAGACATAACACCTGAGGTGGTGAATATTGTGTTTCCTTGAAAACTCGAGTCTACCACAAACACGATCTATGACAAAGCCACAGATAGTGCCATTAATAGGAACTTTTTAAGAAAGAAAGTTCAAGTAGTGGAATTGAGATAAAGAAAATTAGATTTATGTTTTTGGCTCATGAAAATATAAAAGAAGCGCGAGGTGGTGGCTCTTGCCTGCAATCCCAGCACTTAGGAGGACGAAGCAGGAGGTTGGCTGCAAGCCCAAGGCAAGCCTGAGTGACAAGACCCTGTCTCAAAAAACCAAAATTTACATACATATGGAAAGGAAACTTTAAAAAAATGCCAGACACATCTTTGTCCTTGTCTTTCCATTTGTTATTCTCCAGGTATTTAGTGCACAGAGACTGCTTGTGACACTAGGTGCCGCTGTTCTCCGCCTTCTCTGGGCTCTCCCTGGCTTTTTCTCTACTAGTATCTGGTCAGCTTCTCTCCACACCTGCAAGCCTTGCTTGGCAGAGCAAAAACCTCACATTATCCAGACCAGAGCACACCCTTGAAAGGCTCGCCTCTCCCCCAAGAGACTTATCCTGAGTTTCTTCCAACCATCTGAATATGAGTCCAAGGAGAACTAGCTTTGGCTAGTTCATTGCTACTTCCCCCGTACCCGCATCGATCCTAACCCATAGTAAGAACTCAATAAACAGCTGTGGACTGAGTGAATGAACCACTAGAATATGTTACTTTAGAGAAATCCTGCAAATGCCGTATTCTTAACTCTCTTACAGTTCCTATGGTGACTCGATGCTCTTTAAAGCCAGTTCTCCAGCTGGATTCCTGACAGGTCAATGCCTGGCTCTGAGCTCCCCCTCTGCTCCCCTAAAGAAAAAGAAGTCTCAAAGGATGTGTGGATTGATTAATCTGGATGGCTCAGCCTCAGTGGCAGTGACAAATAACCCTCACATTTCAGTACTTGAAATAAGAAGGTCTACAAATCTATGAAGGGTTGGCTAGGAGTCAGGTGAACAGAGGACCCAAGTGGACAAAGCAGTCACATTCGCTGATTGTTCCTGAGAGGTGGAGAGAGCATGCAGTGAACTGACGCTGGCTCTTATACTTCCTGCTGGGAATAGTGTATCTCATCAGCTCAGGTTTCTGTTTTATAACAAAATACCGGAGGATGGTATGCTACAAAGAAAAGAGGTTTATTTAGCTCAGTTTTGGAGGCTGAAAGTCCAAACGGCATGGTGCTGGCTCTGGTGAAGGTCTCATGATGGGTGGCATCACAGTTCAAACTTTTGGTGACAGAGATCGCCAAAAGTGGTGAGACTGGAAGGGCCAATCTTGCCCTTTTATAACAATTTTCTCATCAGAACTAACTACAGTCTCATGAGGACAGCATTAATTCCTTCTAAAGACAGAACCCTACTGACCTCCCATTAGGCTCAGCCTATTTATTTATTTAGTAGCCCTAAGGATAGAACTCAGGGGCATTTTACCACTGAACTGCACTCCTAGCCCTTTGTATTTTATTTTGGTAAAGAGTTTTGCTAAACTGCTTTGAACCTGTCATCCTCCTGTCTCAGCTTGCAGAGTGCCTGGGATTAGGCTCTGCCTCTGAACAAAGAGCATAACACTGGGTCCCACAAGCACATGCCTTCCTTTTTTACTGTAAAATTTTACTTTAGTGTAATGGGAGCCAACTGTGAATCTTACCTTTGCCTAAAGGGTACAGGAAGCAATCTTTGGGTTTATCCACGTGGTGTTCAAAAGGCAAGGTGTGTGCCATATGCAAAAGTGTAAAGCAGGATTTTTTTTTGCTTTTAACAATAATATTATATTACAAAAGCACTTTACAACTCCATCTCGTCTTTGAGTATAAGTTATAAGTATGTGGGCTAATGATTATCTGAAAGTATTTCTTCTTCAGATCCATAATCCAAGTGCTCTCTGAATGTTACAAGGTAACAAGAGTGCGAAGTGGAGGAGGAAGAAGAGAGAGGAGTCAGCTTTTCCCAGTTAAGGGTTCTGTTGCAACGAGGACTTGAAGAAATATGAAGTTATTTCTGTTGTCTTTTCATCTTTATACTGTGTTAAGTAATTCTTACAACATAAACTTGGCAGGCTTTTTCTGAGTTACAACTCAGAAATTTTCTCCCTGCAAACAATGTATTTACAAATGTATTATTAACTTACACAGCAACCTCACAATAACTAGTAAAGATTCAAAGGATGCACTCTTAGTATATTTGTTTGCAGTGTTTTAAGGGATACATATTGCCATGGTGATGATGCTCTAAAGAGTCAACAAAAAAAATCTGAAATGAGTTTTAAAAATGGCAAAGAAATAAACATCGCCAAAAAAGATTATTGTAGCTTAAATACAAAACTAAATATACTAGTTAATTAACCGAACTATACATATCTAATAAAAAAGCAAACTGAGCCTAAAAGACCTGACATTTTAAAAATAAGGCATAAGCCGCATAATATTGATTTATATTTCCATTCCCTCCTTTTCCTCTTCAAACTTGCTTTTCCTGATCTACCTCTGCCATGGTGGCAAACCTTTCAGAGCTTTCAGTGACATAAACAGCCCGCTGTGGCACGTAAACCAAATGTTCGCCACCACTGCTCTAGGGCCTTACAAGAAAATTACTTCCATCTTCAATTTGACCTCAAATGTCCAGAGTAGAATATCAGCTATTTTGCAAGGGTTCTTTGTTGGTAAGCTTTAGCTAGCATTGTTTTTAAAGTTACAACAGTTTTGAACATGGTGACTAATTTAAATACTTCCACTCTTTCTTCTTAAAGAATTGGACTTTTACCTTTCTTGCATACAATTTTTAAAAAAGACAAAAGAAAAAAAAACATAAACCTAACCTAATGCTTAGGAGGTTAAAAACAAACAAACCAACAGAATAATTGTCTGTGCAATCTTAAAATCTTGGGAGAAATAGTTCATTAGAATTTATGATTTTACCATGAAGAATTAACTGTAAACAGGATTTTCACTGCCATGATGCTCCAGCTAGTACATCTGGCCTATGTTTACCTGAGCATCACAGAGGGTATAATACACCTACAACACTTAAGGATTTGTTTTTAAAAAGTTTTTTAAAAAAAGTTTTCTGGGAGAAGTAGCCCAGTTCAGTACAATGGCACATGAAAAATCAGATTTACATTTTTTGGAGGAGGTCAAAAGTGATTCATCAGATTACTCGTGCACGGATGATGAAATCCATTATGATAAAATACATATTTTCATAAAAGAAGAGTGGTGTGATGATGATGATGATGATGATGATGATAACGACTTTGGGATGAGTTGTGTAAGCCAAAGTTCCTGTGACTATGAAATGGAACAAGAATCAACTGATACAGATGCAGGGAATGCAGACCTCCTTGTTTCAGATGATGAAGAAAACAATAATATGAGTACATATTTGACTAGTTGAAAAGTTGCAAAATGGTCATGCAACCAAATAGAATGATCCAATGTTAGAATTAGGTCTGAAAACATAGTGAGGATCTTGGTAAGGGAAACATTGGACAGAATGCCAGCATTTCCATTCAATGTTGGAAATTATAATGGACAAAATGCTATAAGATGCTGTGAAATACACAAAGGCTGAAATACAAGTAAAATGTTCTATACGCGCCAACAGGCATATTCAAAATTGTATTTATTATGACATCTCACTACCTAACCTGAAATCATTCATGCATTTTTACTTAGCAGGGATTACTCATGGTAACTGCAGGAATGTAAAAGACATATGGAAAAGCAATGGGTCAAAATATGGCATAAAAAATTATGCTTTTGTAGATGCAAAGATTTACTATGCTTTCAACTTAGAAATTTGTCATGAAACCCAGCCATTGTGTCCTTATTCATATAGTAATAAGCCAAATGATGATGTGAATAACTTTTACTCTCATCTCCCAAGCTAATTGAAATGTGACATTCAACAATTGGTTTACCAGTTTCCAGTTGCTGTTACATTTGCTAACAGTGCACAAGTTGAGCAGCACAGGAATTGTACACAGAAACAAAGCAAAAATTCCAAATAAAATATTGTAATTTCTTTTTTTTTTTGTTTTTTGGTACCGGGGATCGAACTCATGACCTCACACTTGCCAGCCAGGCACTTAAGCCACTGAGCTAAATCCCCAGCAAATATTGTAGTTTCAAAACACAGACTTGTATAGCACAATCTTTGAATTTCAGAAAGATTTATATTGGCCTCATATACGGCAGAGAAAAACAAACTGGTACTGCTGTCAACATTGTACCATGATGGAAATATTGATAGGGGAAACTCAATAAAACAGAAGTATGAGGTGGAAACTACAACAGAACCAAAGCCAAGTAGTTATTGTTGATGAGTTATGCAGCAACTATGTTGTCATTTGAAACACAAAGCATTGGCCAATGGTTGTATTTTATTCAATCGTAACATGTGTGGTATAAATACTTTGATAGTTTACAAGGAAAATAACAAGTGCAAAATACCACGGAGAAATTTTCTTAGAGAAATGGGACTGGAGCTTATAAGAGATCATTTGCAGCAGAGGAAAAACAAAACATTTCTTTCCAGAGAACGACACAAAAAAATTGTGGACCACCTTGATGAGCTGACGGATGAACAGGCACTCCAAAGACCTACTCCAACAACACAGAAAGCCAAAAAGATGTCAACTGCGCCCTAGAAGAAGGGACAGGAAAACTAACCATATATGCTATCAGTGTAAGTGATCCTTGTGTATGGAACATGCAGTTTTCATGTATGAAGACTGCCGTGGGTGTGACAGTTGAAGCAAAGCTTATTTCTGTGGTAGACTTTTGTTTATATTTGCACTATAGTGCATATAAGTTTTTATTTCTGATGTTATCTTTTAGATTTTGTAAGCAAGTACCCAGTTTATATGAAAATGTTAATGTCTGTTCTAAGCACCCATTATGCATTTGATATTTTATTTTATTGATGTCTTATTTCTCTGTTAAGTGCATATTGCATGACATAGTAGGAAGCTCCTGACAAAACAGGAAGGGAGGTGACAAAAATAGCCTGCCTCATTGGAAAGGAAAGCTAAGCTCGTGTGCTGTCAGTGTAAGAGAGACATGTGTACGGAATATGCTGTTGTCATGTGTGCAGGCTGCCTTAAGTGTGACAACTGAAGTAAAGATTACTTTTTTTGTAGAGTGCTATTGGTATTTTCATTGTGTTCATATAATAATTTATTTTTGGTGTTCTTTTTTTAGATTTTGTACACCAAAGAGCAGCTGATGTTGAACATTTTGATGCCTTTTTATAAAAACTCAGTAAATATTAAGAATGTAGTACTTCATTTTTGTGATTGTTTTCCTGTTAAGAACTCATTATTTAATATAGCAAAACTCATAAAACTAGAATAATTCAATAGAAATATTCTAAAGAATAAACATGAATTTGACACACCCATGTTTATGGGACGTTATGACCAAAAATGTGTTGTGCTCTTAAGGGTTCTGCCACCTCTCACATACTATTGTACTGGGACCAAGCTTTCAGCACACAAAACAGAGGGACACATTCCAACCATACCCATCCTAGTCACATGGCCACACCCAGCTTTGGGGAAGGCAGGGATAGACCACACCACCGCTAAAACTGTTGCTGTTCCTCCAGGGAAGATTGCAATTCTTTGCTCATTTGCTTACGATTTAGCCACGTGTCTTGCCTTGGCTACTGATCTTTGAGTAGAAATGTGCAATGGGGCGTCCTCCCCGGCCTGGATCCTGGAAATGGTGGGACAGAGCCAGGCTGGCACGCAGCATGAGTGAGAGAGCAATCCTTGCAGTTATAAGCTACCATGATTTGGGGGATTATTTGTTCCCACAGCAAAATTTAGCTTAAACTGATTCGGTGTGACAGTTAAGGTGAATTTTCAACTTGACTGGCTTGGGAGCTGCCCAGGGGATCAGTAAAGCACACGTCTAGAGTGTCTAGGTAGGTCATGGTGGTGTGGCCTTGGGTACCGTATCTGTCCCCTGGCCCCTTTCTTCTTTGGCTCTATTACTGTCTTCAGCTTCCCAGTCACCATACACAAAGCATCTTTTTTTCCTACCATGCTCTTCTGCCATGATGTCCTGCCTTGGAACCAGCCAATCATGGTTTAAATTCCCCGAAACTGTGAATCAAATTAAACCTGCCTGCCTTTAAGTTGTGAGCCTTGGGTGTTTGGTGTTGTGTTCCAGGGAGGATAAAGCTAATACATTCAGCAAGGAAGTGAAATTGTACTATGTGCTCAAGAGGCTACTAAAAGTGACTGGTGGGCAGCACTAATGATGACCTCCCAGGGTCTCTTGAATTCAATACTGGAGAAGAGCGGCAGCTTGCCAGGTTGGAGGGAAAGGGCTTCAGGAAGAGGGTGAAACATCTGTGAAGTCTTGTGACACAAAAGTCACTCCCGATCCTACAGATGTGTTGGCTTTTCAGTCCTCACTCCAACCCCGAGAAGCAGCATGTGTTCGTCTGTCCTTCTGGCAGAGGAGGAACAAGCGTCATAAAGGTCAAGTGCTTGCTCAGATTAGCAGCAGAGTTGGCTCAAACCAAGCAATTTGGCTGCGGCGTCTGGGAACTTCATCATCATGTTCCACAGCAGCTGCGCCACCATGGACAGGTCATCTAAATTTTGGGGGGCGATGGGGGCGGGTGTTGGGGATCAAACCAAGGCCCTTGTGCATGCTAGAGTCTACCACTGAGCACACTTCTACTTTCATCTGAAGTTTGGACTTCAAAATTCCCATCCATAAAACAGGGACAGAATCATCTTGTTCTCCATGGCCACTCTGCTTGGGCCCCCATCCTTGGTTCCCCCATAGACTCAGGTCAGCTGGGCCCAGTCTCATTCACCTCTTCCCATCAAACTCTGTGGCCAAGTTTGGTGTTTGCTGAACGTGTCCCGGAAGTCCTGCCTGGCTCTAGGGGGCAACTCTGCTCCGAGGGGCATCCCCAGGTGGAAGTGGGTGCAAGAGATCCTTCTAGGATGAAACTGTCTTTCCAGTCTCCTGGGGGTCCCCCATGACATTTAATCACAGCACAGGAACCCACAGGCTTCAGCCTGAGGCCTTATCTGTTCTGCTGTCTGTCACAGAAATCCTGAGCCAGGACACTGGACTGTGACACCCTTGTCTGTTCCACATGGGGTAAGTCCCAAAACCTCAAGTGAGAAGGGCGGGACAGACTGCCCAGTGGGAACTGGGAACATTTGGCCCAGAGCACGGCTAACCTGCTGAGGGTGATTGAAGGCTGTCATAGAGAAGAGTTTTTCTTTTCTTTGGTACCGGGGATCAAACTCATGACCTTGAGCTTGCCAGGCAGGCGCTCATGCTGCTGAGCTAAATCCCCAGCCCCCTTTCCTTCCTTTCTTTCTTTCTTTCTTTCTTTCTTTCTTTCTTTCTTTCTTTCTTTCTTTTTCTTCTGCCATACACTCATTTAAAATTTTTTTGCCTCTGAAAATTTAAATAAAATCATACAGATATACAGTCAGTATAGTAGTATTAGATAATGTAAGAAGATAATACAAATCAGAGAAACTGCCCCACATTCTTCATCCTCTGGACCAGCATTTATCACCCTTGTCTGGAAACTTGGGGAGTTCTTACAAAATCTACCCCTCCAAGAGCTAATGGGACCAGGTTGGAAAAGTTCTGGGCATCTGGGTTTTTATCAGTCTCAGTGCTTCTTAAAATTCACCTAAGACTGAGAACCACTACCCACGCTTTCTTCTCAGAAAACTTGTTTCTTTATTTCTTTCCTATTCATGAAGTGTGCTTTTGTGTTATTCTTTCCTGATTTATCACCTTATAAATTATTTGTTGACTTCTTGTTATGACTTTCTTGAGTGTATTAGTTTTGAAGATTTCAGCTGCAGGTAACAGAAACCTCACCAGCAGTGGCTTAAACAATAAAGATGATAAATTATCACACACCCGGCCAGGGTTGGTTCAAGGATGTCAACGGGGATTCCAGATCTTCCCATCCAGCCGTTTGCCAGTCGTCAGCATGAAGTCTCAGTTCTCCACCCTCGGCCTTCACGGTCCAAATGAATCCTCGCTGTTCATATCTGAGTGACTCTGCCAATCTGTCCCTAAAGGTCTCATTTACATTTCTTCTCTTCTCCAAGCCTTCTCCCACCACTCCAGTGAACGCAACTCTCTCTTCTACAAAAGGCTGTGGGTATACAAGGCTTTATCTCCCCATTGGTTCAATCCTCAGTAACAGAAAAAAAAATGAAATGAAAACCATCATATGTCAGTTCTGACTGTATATCCAAAGGAAACAGAATTAGTTTCTTGAAGAACATCTGTACCATTACTGACAATAGCCAAGCTATGGAGCCATCTAAGTGCGTGTCAGTGGATGGCTGAAGAAAATGTGATCTATGTGGCTATTATTCAGCCTCATAAAAAGGGAAGTTATTCCCCAGCACCACAGAAAACAAAATAAAATGAAAAAAAGAAGGAAAAACAAAACAAACAGAAGGACATTCTGTCACTTGTGACAACGTGGGGAATAAACTTAATAATGTTATATTTTATACTGAAAATTTGCTTAGATGTTCTCACCACACATAGGGTAAGTAGGAAAAATAATAGATACATTAATTACATTAATTGGCTTAATATTAGGAATTACTTCACAATGTGTATCAAAATGTCAAGTTGTACACATTAATTTTTTTTTTTTTTTGTACTGGGGTTTGAACCCAGGGCCTTTGCACTGAGCTAAATCCCAAGACCTTTAAATATTTTTTGTTTTTTTAAATTTCAAGACAGGGCCTCACTAAGTCGCTAAATTGCCCCTCCCCTTGGCTGTCTTTAGCTACCTCTTGTTAAACTTGGGGAACATGTGTCTCCCTGGACCTGAGTAGGGAACTTGGGTGGTGGATGCCTTATTCGAATATTCTAAGTGTTTGGATTCCTCCTTGCCAGGAAATGTACACCATTAGATTTCATTTGCCCCAGGCTGCCACTGAGTTCAAGTGTAGCCGGTCAACTGAGTGAACATTTAGAGCCTCTCCTGGACGTGAGCGCTGGCCCTCAGAAGGCCAAAAGTGGCCTGAGTGTAGGTGAAGGGATTGGTCTAACCCAAATTGATTCCTGCCCTGTGGGTCTACAGCATTACAACCCATTTCTACAGGTTCTGGGGGAGGGGTTTGTTAATGTAAATTGGTTAAAACCTGCAATTATTTTAACATATCATTTTTCCTTTCTGGGGCTTGATGTGGTCATTGCCCGTAGGCACTGGCCATTGCAGATTTTGGGGCAGTGAGGGGTGGCAGGTGATGCGTGGAGAAGACTGGCTCTTTACAAGTTTGTAACACAGCTCTCTAGAGAGTCAGAAACACTTCATCTGTCCAGGAAAAAAAGGTTAATTATGCTGACTGGGGAGGTGTGACCCAGTCTGTGGGTTTGAAGGTCTCAGATACATAAATGTCACTAAATACTGTCATCGTAATTCTTCGGCAGCCTCCATCCAAACTAAACCTTCCAATTTACATGAGGGGTCAGAGACCTGATATGTTTATGAAACAGAACAAGATATAAGGCCCAGAGCATTCCAGCACCCTGGGAGGCTCCCTTATGGCCCCTTACAGTCAAGGGGCCCCCGGCCAGCAGTGATGGCTCTCCTGACTACTGTCTGCATGCGTTACCAGCAGGATCCAAGGGGGTTCCCACTGAGATAAGGAAGCTAGGTGCACCTTACTTGTAGAACTAAGTTGCAAATTCACTGGGTTCCATCTGAGAAAAAGAACTGTGATGAGGTGCCAGGAAGAGGCACAAAAAGATTTACTGGGCAGAGATGTAAAAGCACACACTCAAAGAAACAGAGCATAGATCTTCAAGGGAGAAAGGTGTCTTATGATCAGGAGTTGGTATTTGGGGGGCCATAGGGTGTCTTCAAGATGGGTGTTAGGATGTGTATTCCTACTGTCTGTTATGTCACCCTTCTGGCGACCTCTGTTAGAATGTAAGCCACTTACGGTGTTTGAAGTTGAAAAGGCGCTGCCCGCCAACCTCACTGCTTTCTTGAGGAAGGTCAGTGGGAGGAAGCCCAATTCATAGGTGAAAAGCACAGGCCTGGAACCCAACTGACAGGCTTATTGTGTCTTTAAGACCCTTAGGATTTTTTAAAAATGAGTTTTCTGGGAGGGAAAAAAGCTAGAGTAACTTTTGTGTCCTGAAACTGCAGGGGTTTTTGCAAGTACAACTTAAACATTTCAATTTTCCTTGTTTCATTTCTACTTATTTTTACCTCTTCTAGCCTACCTTACATGGGCTAATTTTTCTTGTTTTTGAACTTCAGATGAAAGGAATCCTCTAGCATATGTATTGCTTTGGAGGTTGGGCAGTTCCCATTTCCTTCCTCCCTTCCCACACTACACTCTGTTAAAATTCCCCCAGTGCCAGGGCATCCCCGCCCTGAGCAGTGCCCTGGCTGATGCCTAGGCCTGGAGGGCTTCCCTGATGGCCTGGCTTGCTGGCACCTTCCCATCACTGAGGAATCCTTAACTGTCTTCCAGATGTATTTCCCTCTCTTCTCCCTCTTCTTCCCCCTCTCCTCCTTCTTTTTGAGGAATCAGCACTGAACTCAGATACATCTTGGGAACACATGGAGGGGACAGGATGAGCCCTCAGCAGCCTGTATGGAGGGGAAGAGACGGCGGAAGAAGAGCCTTGGAGAAGGTGACAGAAGGTCTAGGAGGAGGTGAAAGAGTGGGCTGATGGGGCATGGCTGACTTTCCCATTTGAAAGGTCTTTCAAAGGAAGAGCGAAACTTACAGAAAAAGGCAAGAATGTGTGGACAGGAAGAGGCCAGTTGAGTGCCCAGGGCAGTAGAACCCAAAGCAGCCCAGCACCTGCAGTGCAAAGACCAGGGCCCAATCGCCAACTAGCTAGCAGGCCTGGGGGGCCTCCTTCCTTATCTGAACCCCAGCTTTTCTAGCTAAAAAAAAGGAGGGGAGGATGAGAGAAACTCAGCCTTCTGGTATCGACTGGGTGGGGGGGGATGTCCAACGGTCACAGTACCGGGAGCTCCACTCACGTGCTTGCTGTGGGAGACCCTGGGGTGGAGGAGTTACCCCGTGGCACCCCTGCTCTGTGGAGATCTGGGCTGGGTCAGCTCTATCTGTATCTGTCTTCCTAGAGTCACTGGCCTCAGGGTCTGGGCCCCACAGTTTCTCCGGGCAGGGCAAGGTGGAGACAGGTAAGGCACAGCAGCTCTGCAGCTCTGGTAAATGGGGCTGGGCCTTAGAAACCACACAGAACCAAGCCCCACTCCAGGACTGAGAGAGGCCCAAGCAGCAAGCATGGGGGTTTGGATCTGTGGGCCCAGAGCCTTCACCAGTGCACACTGGTGCCACATAGGCACCACCTCTGTCTGTACAGACACAGGACAGAGCCTGGCATGAGGAGGTCTGGCATCCCTGAGGTCAGGGGAAAAGTACCTTAGAGTCAGACCTTAGTGCATATTTCAGATTCACTGAGCACAGGCTTTGTGGTCTTGGTCTTATTTAGCATCTCTAAAATGGTAACACGGAAGCCTCGAGAAAGTATGTTTACAATTGTGTCCTTTTCCAAAGTGCTCTTTCCTGGCAGAGTAGTGAGCTTACTCCCTTCTTTGGGTTTTGGTAGCTACATAGTCCGGGGGATTCTGGGAAGCTGAGCAGGAGAGATAAAGCATCCACGCGTGGGGCTTCTGTGTTACACACCCCTGCCATCCTTCTTGCTTTTCCTCAGGCTGGTCCTCAAGATACGGACTCGGGACAGCAACAGCGCCTTCCCCCTGAGTGCCCAGGTTGGGGCAGCCTGGCAACTCCTGGACAGCTGCTCGCATCTGCAGAGGCCTGGGGGTGGCTGTGGTCGGAGCTGTGTGAGTGAGCACCAGTTGCCCTGAGAGGGAGCCAGGAGTCCTGGCAGTGCCTACCCCCAGCCCTTGACTTACTGTGTGCCCTGGGTTGCTGGTGATCTCTGGGCTCTGTGAGGCGCCGTTAATTTAGAGAGGAGTTGGATGTTATCTGGGACTTGAGGAATGCAAGTGCTGATGGTTGATGCATGCCAAAAACTTAACACTCTATATAAATAACAATGGAAAACAGTATTTCAAAGAATCAAAATTACTGCAGAAGAATCTGTGATGCAAAAAAACTGACATTGCAAATAAAGACAGGATTGTTGTTACCGACTTTTTCCTTGTTTTGACATCAAAGCACTATTACTGATCTTGTCCTTATTTAAAATTGTTTGCCACAGTGCTTACCTGGTAAGTGTGAGGTCCTGAGTTCAATTCCTGGTAGCACAAAACAAAACAAAACAAAAACTGTGCACCTAAGTTTTTTAAAAAAAATTATTTATGCTGAGCATGGTGGCACACACACACACACACACACACCCTTGGTGGGAAGGAAAATGACAAATCAGCATATCCTCAGGGAGCAACCAAAGTGGAACACTCATTTGTTCCTTGTTCTCCCTCACACACAACAGCTGCTCAGGGAACCTGGTCCAGGCAAAGGCCAAAACCTCCAAACTGTGTTCTGGGGGTGAATTCCGGCCCTACCACGTTGCCTTGTGGACTTCTGACGTGACTCTGTTTCCCTACTGGGAAGCAGTTCTCGTTGAACCTGCTCATGTAGCCAGGAGGGCTGCGTGAGTTGCGCATGTGCAGTGCTTGGGACAATGCCGTTCATCACGTGCCGGGCGCTGTTGTTATTACTGCTCCCACGGGTGGGGCAGGGGGCAGTGGAGCCCTGGGGACATACCCCAGCCATGTGTGGGAGGCACAGGGAAGGCTCCTGGGAGGCAACAGGAGTAACCAGAGCTGGCCGGGAGCTCAGGTTCAGTGGTGAGACCTGGCCCAGCTTCTGCTCAGTGCTGCCCATTCCTGCTCCCAGGAGGCCACCAGACGCTGGTGTACGCCCTCTGCGAGGGCTGGCGGTGTTCCTTCCGCATCTGCCTCAAGGGAGACAGTGCCTAGGATGCCCATTGGGATGGAGGTGAGGGGACCTTGGGTGCAGCACATCCCAAGACCTGAGACCAATTCAAGCCCCTGCCCTGAGAGACAGGAGCCCGGCTAACCCGTGGCTACGCTATGCGATCATCCTACCGTGAATGTACATCAGGTTCTGCGCGTGCGCCTCTGAGTGTACGCAGCTCCCAGTGCAAGCCTGGCCTGTAGATTTATACCTGTGCGGGGAGACGGCACGCAGGTGTGTGGGTCTACGGAGGTGACGTGGGTGTTTATTTAATTCTGGGCATTTGCACACACGTGTCTCTGTCTGCACCACGTATGTTTGTGTTTCCAGAACCCTTGAATGCTGCAGGTGTGGGAGATTTCAAAAGCTGCAGTTCTCAGACTGAGCCTCACAGTGGAATCACTGGGGAAGATTTCAAAGCCCCTCGTTTAAACTGGAATTTTTCTCGAACTGGGACCCAGGCGTCAGTCCTTTATTAAAACTCTCTGGGCATTTTCAGTGCACCGTTAACTTCGAGACTTAGCACTCCAAGTGAGTAAAATCTTGTTGTGTAGATGAGAAGACACAGCCCACGCGTTCGGCCTTTGTGGATGGGCAGGGTGGAATGTGTTGCTGCACGGATGTAAGCTCCAGGAGGGCAGCACCTTAGTTTAGTTCAGTTTGCATCCCAGAGGCCAAGAACACTGCCTGGCACACAGTCGACACTCCATCACTGGTCCTTGCTGGCCTATGGATACTTCTGTCCCGGGGGAATGCGGCTGAACCCTGGGGAAGGGGATAGGGACCTGGGGGAGGCTCCTCTTCTTATCCACCCCCTTACTCCCTGCAGGGGTTCCTCTCGAAGCCCTCTCATCTCCTGTACTCTGCATGGCGCCACATGTGATGCCTTTGACAAGTTCCTCTCTGAGGAGGTGCAGTTGCCAGAGCTTGACGTGGGCCACTGTGCTCATCTTCTGCTCCAGGGCACCTGCCTGGCTTCCTACCTGCACCCTGAGCCCCCAGCTCAGGTGTCAGGGGAGAGAAGGGTAGTGGGGCCTCCCACCAGGACCTGGGCTCTTCCAGGGAGCTGTCAGCTGAGCTTGGGCTGGAGTGAATGCAGATCTAGGAAATGCCGGAGAGTCTAACATGTAGATACTGGCCTCAGTCTCTCCCCCAGGAAGTCTAAAGTGACCCTGGCAGCTGGGACAGCTCTGCTGTGTGGTTGCCTTGCTGGGCAATCAGGCGGCCTTAGGGCCCCATCTGGCTTTCAGGAGCACAGCCCAGACCGCATTTGGTTCTGACCTTCTGCGTCTGACTCCTCATTTTCCCAGTTCCGCACAGCCTCGGGCTCTCCCACAGCCCTGTCCCTCTAAGCTGGGCACCCAAGGAGTTGGAGGGGAGTGCTCTGTGATATGCCAGACTATGCAATCTTTTCACAGGAGCCTGCTGCAGACAGCACCTTTGGCCAGGCCATGGCCCGAATGGAGGGGCCCCAGACTTCCTGGTGAGCTCACTGGGGCCTGCGGAGGGAGGACTTGTTGGAGGAAGCAAATGTCTGGTCTTTTTTGTACTGATGAGGCGATGTTTGAGGTTCAAAGCTGTTGTTCTCTCCAAGCGGCCCAAAGCACAGGGTGAATCTTGCAGGCAGTAGGTCCCTCTCATTCCCTGCTCCTTTCCCACTGTGAGTCAGCTAGGAACTGACCCTGAGGAACTTGGGCTGCCACAGTGAGCGCCCCCTGCATGCAACATCCTGGGGTGCATGGACTGGTACCACAGAATTCTTTTTCTTTTTAATTAAAAATTTTTTTATCTTTTTGAGACAGGGTTTCACTATGCAGTTGAGACTGGCCTTGAGCTCACTTTCTAGCCCAGGCTGGTCTTAAACTAGCAAGGATCCTCCTGCCTCAGCCTCCCGAGTGCTGGGATTACAGGTGTGCACCACCATACCTGGCTACTGCAAAATTCTTATCCCTCCTTTCATTTAGAAAGCATTTAAGTGAGCTAGATGGGCCGGGTACAGGGCAGAAGAATGCTGGCTTTAGCCTTACAGAGACTTGGAGTAAATCCAGCTCCACTACATATTCCCAGTGTGACCAGACCCTCAGTTTCCCCTTCTGTGAAGTGAGGATATTAGTATCCCCCTGGCAGATTCATTAAGAGGATTAGATCAGATAATGTGAATCTTCTCAAGGTCGGGGTCTTGTCTCTGACTAGGCCTGACCCTGGGCCGACCCTGCCAGGACCATCCCTGCTCCCTGGTCTGAGCATCCCCAGAGACGTGCACAGCATCTGGCTGCACAGTGGACGGCCCAGCACAGAGATGCCTTTGACTTAGTTTAGGTCTCAAGAAACCCTCAGACTGGAAGGCTGGATGGACGAGGTGAGGATATGGACAACTCTAAAATAAGGCAGACACTGCTGCGTGCTTCCAGGCATCTTAAAACATCAAAAACAATGTTTGCAAAGCTCTCAGCCCGGAAAGATGTGTCCTATACAGAAGGACATTTGCAGAAGGGTGGGTAGGAGCACAGTACAGTGACCATCCAATTATTCCCAAGTGACGGAACGAGGAGAGTCCCATAGCCCCAGCTACTTCCCAAGCTTCACTTGATGGGGGATTTCTTGGACCCACAGCCTCTGTGAATGTTCCTCCCACCTATCTTGCCACTGCCTCAGCTCAGTCAAAGCCAGAAGGAACTTTCCAGCACCCTTGGGCTGAAGAACTCTTTCCCCAGACATCTGAGGAGAAGGCGGACTGCAGATGCCTCCCGCAGAAACCAAAGGGCTCAGATCACCTTCAAAGCAATGTGTTTTTCATCTGCTCTCCCCAGAGGTTACAAATCAGAGAGCACATGGACTTTAGGGAAAATGGAGTTGTGTTCAGGTAGCTGGGCACGGTGGCACATGCCTGCACCTGGGAAGTCGAGGCAGAAGAGCTCAAGTTCAAGCCCAATCTGTCTCAAAATTTTAAAACGTTTTTAAAAGGACTGGGGATGTATCTCAGTGTAACGGCTGAGTACTGGGTTTGATCACCAGTACTGTAAAAATAAAATGAAACAAAACAAGTTATATTCAAGTGCAAGAGATGGTGAGTTACAGTGGCCCTCTGTGTGTTGTCCTTTGAGACTGTGGATAATGATCCATGCATCATCCATCCATCCATCCATCATCTATCATCTATCCATCATCTATCATCCACCCATCCATCATCTACCCATCCATCCATCAATCCATCTATCAGCCATCCACCATTCATCATTCATCATCCATCCCTTATCTATCATCCATTCACCCACTCATCCATAATCCATCTACTCAATAACAACTGAGGACCTTTTTGCCTGGCACTGTTGTAGGCACAGGTAACACATAATGAGCAAGACAGGCAAGAATCCTGCTTGTAGAACTCACCTTCTATGTGAGAAAAGACAGAGCATTAAAAAAAAATACATACGCAAGTAAAAAAAAAATGAAGTGAAAATATAGATGCTATGAAAAAATATAAAACAAGACAGGGACAATGAGTGACAGAATGGTGCAGGGGTCGGGGGTCCTCTGTGTGTGTGTGTTGGTGTGAGATGTGATCAGAGCCCTCGAGGAAGTGAGGCAGGGCGCTGGGTGGTTAGATAGTTCCCACCACAGAAAACAGCAAATCCAAGGCTGCATGAAGTGCACTGTGTTCATGGAAAGGCCAGGAGAGCCACGGGGGTGGGCAGAGTAGAGAGGGGAGATGCAAGATGAGGCTGACCCTGTCAAGCCTGGTGGCAGGTTAGGACTTGGAGGATTGTTCAGAGCAGCAAGTGCAGGAGAGAACAGATCCTGGTCACTGAGGAGGCTCCTGGTGGCCCCGGCAAAAAAGAATGAGGCTCGGAGGGGAGGTGGTGGTGGAAGGGGAGAAGCAGCCAGGTCAGCATATGCAATACAGGTGGGCCCGAGAGAGAACCTGCTGAGGAATTGGATGCACCCTAGGAGGCAAGGAGAGGAGCCAAGTTCAGCTCCAAGGTTTGGGACAAGAGCTGCCCTTCCAGTGATGGGGGATCTGGGGAGAAGCAGGTTAGGAGGGGTTGGAATCAAGAGTTCAGCTGCAGGCAAGTTCGGTTTGAGAAGCTGACATGATCTCTAAAGGGGTCAGGTATGAAAATGTAGTCTGGGGCAGGCACTGGAGGGAGGGTCAGGAAGAGAGAGAGTGGTGTGTGTCAGTGATCAGCGTGAGATGGACTTTCCTGTGGCCAGTGACGCCTGCCTGAGATGAAGTCACAGAACGGAAGAGAAGCACTCCGGGGTGGGGGAGGAGGGTCAGTGTCCAATGCTCCTGAAAGGTGAGTGCCCTGAAAGAAGCCAGGACCTGAGGGTGCAGGTGGATGGTGATCCTCACCAGCGTTCCGGGCTGGCAAGGCAAGGTAGGGTGCAGGGTCAGGAGGGTGAGTAGAAGTGTGGAGCTGGGGGCCCCTCTCCCAGAAGTGGGGCTGGGGAGCAGGGCACTGGGGAGGTCGCTGGGAGAGGGGGGAGAGGCAAGGGAGGTTTACTCTAGGTGAGGTATTGCTGTGGAAGTTAGGAGTATGGGGAGGTGTTTTGTTGCCTTGTATTCCTATTGCTTTGTGCTGAAGTTTGTGGGTTGATTATAGTGAAGACTTGTTAGTGGGAAGATCTCTTTAGGTAGTGCCTGCTTTTCAGTGATGCACCCTGGGCATGGCTAACTATAGGCCTTTGCATCATCCCAAGATCTAACCATCTGCATTTGTTTGGGAGGAGAGGCAGCCATGTACTTGGCCCAGCACCTAGTTCTGCAGAATTGCCAGTGATGTAAAGGGAATCCAGCGAGTGGCATGGGGAGAAAACCAAACAATATCAACAAGTATTCTGCCATAGCAATAGCAATAAAATTAGAGTATAAACACGAAGACAAACCAAATATTGACATAAAGTAAATATCTACTAAATGCAACAACCATTCCTCTGCTAACAATAGAACAGGATTCTCTGTAGCATGGCAGTACAGAGCTATCTAAATATTCATAAAGCTTAATGGTCAAGAAAAACTAAATACTTAGGGATAACCTAACCGAGTGTCTTAGTTACTTCTTGATGCTGGCACACAATATCTGACTCCCACGGTTTTAAGGAGGAAAGGTTTATTTTGGCTTACACTGTGTGGAAGTTTCAGTCTATAGTTGGCACCAAGACAGGGTGGTGTGGCAGAGGAGAAACAGCTCTTGGCATGGCAGCAGGAAGCAGAGAGAGATGGGGGAGGGAGTAGCCCCCAGTGACCCATCTCCTAGGACCTCCTATAACCAGGCTTAATTCCCACCGTTACACTTATGTATAAATTCATCAGTGGGGTAATTCATTTATTTCCCCAAAGCCCCACCTATAACTACATGAGGCTTTGGAGGGACATGTAAATATATGTAAACTAGAACACCAAGGAAGTGAAAGACCTCTTCAATGAGAAGTACAGTATGCTGAAAAAGAAAATTGAAGAAGGTATCAGAAAATAGTTATTCCTTGTTCTTAGAGAAGCAGAACCAATATAGTTAAAATGCCCATCTTCCAAAATGTTATACAGATTTAATGCAATCCCAGTCAAAATATCAATAGCATACCTCAAAGAACTAGAGAAAAAACATTCACGTGGAACCAGAAGAGTCCAGATAGCAAAAGCAATCCAGAGCAGTAAGAGCAAAGCAGGAGGCATCTCAGTCCTGCACTTGAAGTTGTACTACAAAGCTACAGTGACAAAAGCAGCATGGTACTAGCACGGGGATCCTCGGGACAGAACAGAGAATGCAGAATGAATCAGATAGCTCATTTGGCTGTCTGATTTGGCAAAGGGGCCAAAAATACATGCTGGAGGAAAGCTAGCCTCTAACAAACGGTGCTGGAGAAACCAGTTGTCCACGGGCAGAAGGCTGAATCTAGACTCATGTATCTCACCATGTGCTAAGAATCCAAATAGATTAAAGACCTGAACGCTTAAATGGAAACACGGGGCTGGTTACAGAGATTCCAAGGGTGAGGTGGCCATGTTCATCTCTGTGGTCTCACAACCCTTCTAGTGAAAAATGGCGGGCCAGGTGGGGACAAGTGTGACCTTCAGTGGCAGGAAGCACCAGTGCCGCTGGGAGGAATGGACTCTTTTGCATTAAGATCCTGTTGTTAAAAAAAAAAAAGAGTCTTCTTTGTGCAACAGGAAAAAATAAAAACCTCTCTCTAAACAATGGGTTAAAAATGCATTTGATTTGTAAATGAGAAGACTGAGGGTGGGATTGATTCAGAACCCGAGAGGCTGTGATTAAAGACGAGGAAAAGCATGGCAGTGGTGCCTCCTGGGATTGAAGGCTGCTGTGAAAGGGAACAGTGTGGTGAAGGGAAGTTCTGCTTAGGAAAAACATCGTTGCATCACATTTATTTACCCCTTTCTGGATATTTTTATAGTCCTTAATAAAAATATTAGAATAGCGACCCCAAACCCAAACCAAAACAAAACAGAAACACTGAATCTGCTGGAAGATAACAGAAGTAAGTCTTGAAGACATTGGGCATAGGCAAGGACTTTCTGAACAGAGCCCTAAATGCACAGGATATAGCATCAGAATCAACAAACGGGCCAATTAAGATAAACATGATACGCTGTGACACGGGCTAAGGTTAATAATATCAGCAAGAATGAAAAGTGGGAGAAGGGAACCAGAGGAGGAGGAAAGGAGAGGGGAAGGGGAGGTGATTTTAAAAACGAAACAAGCTGCAGTGTGTACATGCGCCCACTCCCCAGGACAACTGTAGACGGTGTGAGCTGTGTACATGTACTAATTAAATTTTTAGAGAAAGAATAAATGGGATTATAGCAAATTCAAAAGCTTCTGCACAGCAAAGGAAACAACCAACAGAGTGAAGAGACAATCTAGAAATGGGATTTTAAGAAAAAATAGCCCAAACTAGCCTTGAATTTACAGTGATCCTCCTGCCTCAGCCTTCCCAGTGCTGGGATTATAGATATGCACCACCACACTCAGCATAGGAAAAATATGTTGTTGGCTATTCCTCAGGCAGATATATCTAGACTATATAAAGAACTAAAAAAGGGGGGCCAGGGATTTAGCTCAGTGGCATAAGCGCCTGCCTGGCAAACGCGAAGTCACGAGTTCGATCCCTAGAACCACACACACACAAAAAAAACCCCTAAAAAAATTAGAACCCTCCAAAAAGAAGACCCAATAAAAAGTGGGCACTTTAAGCAAACAGACACTTGTCAGAAGAAGAACTACAAATGGCCAATAAATACACAAGAAAAATGTTCAATATCTCTGGCCATTAGAAATAAACAAATTAAAGCAACACTAAAATTCTATCTCACCCCAAGAAGAATGGCTATCATCAAGAAATAAAACAATAATAAATGCCATGGAGTAAAAGGATCTCTTCTCCATTATTAGTAGGAGTGCAGACTGGTACAACCACTGTTATACCAGTCAGTATGGAGATTCCCAAAAACTGAAACCAGAAATTATACCCAATCCAACTATTCCCCTTCTAGGGTTTTTTTTTTTTTTTTTTTTTTTGGTCTTTTTGAGACAGGGTCTCACTATGCAGTTCAGGCTGACCTTGAGCTCACTTTGTAGCCTAGGCTGGTCTCAAACCCATAGCAATCCTCCTGCCTCAGCCTCCTGAGTGCTGGGATTACAGGTGTGTGCCACCACATTTGGCCTAGGCATCTTCTTAAAAGAGTTAGAGACATCATATTACAGTAGTACATGCACACCCACATTTATTTATTTATTATGAGCATGACTCACAATAGCTGAATTTTGAAGGCAGCCTATACATCCATCAACGGATGAATGGATAAAGAAAATGTAGTATTTACGTGCAATGGAGTACTACGATGCTCTAAAGAAGAATAAACTTGAGTCATCTGTAGGAAAATGGACATACCTCGAGACCATAATGTTAAGTGAAATAAATCAGACACACTAGATTAAATGTCACGTGGTTCTTCCCATATGAGAAACAAAAATATAAATAAAGAGCAAAATCAAGGACAGAAAATAGGAAATAGGGAGACAAATCTTTTATAAACAAGGAGACCAAGAGACGGAGGGAACAGGGAAGAAGCGGTCAGGACAGTGATGAAAAAAGAATGAAGATGTGTTATTTATGTTTACCAACTTCCCATGAGGATTAGAACCACCATGTACTGCAGACGTGGACTAATACAAGTAAAAATTGGAAAAATAGGCTGAGGATTTAGCTCAGCTGCCTAAGCGCCTGCCTTGCAAGTGTGTGGTCGTGAGTTCTATTCCCAGTACCGATAAAAAAAAAAAATTGGAAAAATGAAACACGGGACACCACGTGTGTTTCTGGCCTGATGGGGTTGATTGATGGGGGAAAGGCCTGGGGGAAGGTGGGCCTTTGCTTCTCATGATGTGCGCACCAGGGTCTCGGCTTGGGGGTGGGCAGGACATTCACGGGGCTGGGGGGGGGCAGTGGGCCAGGCTTGCCAGGGCTGCAGGAGTCTTGGGGGCCTGTGGCACCGGAGAGGCGAGATGGCTGGAGTGTGAGGTAACCAGGGAGCTGCAGCAGGTCCCAGTGCCACCCACAGCTACCACCCCGCGGGCCCTGCAGTCCCACCCGCACACCACTCATCCGCCTCTACCACTGGACACTCAGTGTTTCCTTTCATAGAAGGAAGCGGCCTCAGTCACCAGCCGGTAAGTGTAGGAATCAGGATGGGAATCAAATGTCAGTTCAGTGTATCTCTTTCGCGGCAGCATGGACTCTGTGTTTAAGAGCACACTGCCTTGGCCAGGGGGGTTGGCACATGCCTGTCATTCCAGCGCTATGGGAGGCTGAGACAAGGATTCCCAAGTTTGAGTCTAGCCTGGGTAATTTAGCTAGACCCAGTCTCAAGATTTTCTTAAAAAAATCAGCGGGGGTGTAGCTCAGTACGAAGGTCCTGGGTTCAATAATCAATACTGAGAAATAAAATGTCCGGCTTCACAAGTGCTGAAAATAGCAAGCAGGGCACCAGTAAACTTCAGGTGCTCGGCGTGCTGAGTAGTCGCTTTGTCACTGTTGGACCATGGTGACTTGCTCCCACCTGCTGGCTACCGTCAGTGCTGCGCCTGAATGGAACAAAAATTTTATTTTAATCTAACAAAGGGCTCTTGAAAAGGTCTAACTCTCTCTCTCTCTCTCTCTCTCTCTCTCTCTCTCTCCCTCCCTTTTTGTCCTTCCTCTCTCTGTCTTTCCTTCATTCTCTCCCCTCCGTCCCCTCCCCTGCCCTCCTCTTCCTCTCTTCTTTCCTCCTTTGTTTCACGGTACTCATGGAATCAGGGCCTTTCCTATGCCAGGCAGATGTTCTATCGCTGACCTACATGGGAGCCCACAAAGATGACTTTAAACAGCACAAGTCCACTCTATGAATTCTGTTGTTCATTCGTTTATAATATTTACTGGACATCTACTGCGTGCTGGGCATGAGCACAAATAAGATGGAAACGGTCACTGGATTTTACTGCAGAGATAGCGGGGATGGACAATAAGCAGAGAAATGGACAAGAGACTGTGAAATTGTTGCGGCCATGAAGGAATTCAGAGTGACTGGAGACGGCTGGGAGGCGACACTGCAGGAAGGCCAGACCGGGCGGGGAGGGCC
The DNA here is from genome assembly GCA_004027295.1 of Dolichotis patagonum. Classification (NCBI taxonomy): domain Eukaryota; kingdom Metazoa; phylum Chordata; class Mammalia; order Rodentia; family Caviidae; genus Dolichotis; species Dolichotis patagonum. The sequence continues at coordinate 143,603 of PVJX010000939.1, forward strand.
AGGGAGACACAGCCAGGCAGAGGCGGCAGTGCCCAGGCCCCAGGGCTGGAAAGGCTAGGAGGGGCCAGAGGCGGTGAGGCAGAGCTGTGCCTGTTATTCTGTGAAAATTGAATCTTAACCCACAGAGAGATGCTCCTGGCTTGAGGAAATTCGTGAACATTATTTGAAAAGCTAGAACAGAAAATGCTGTGCTGCAGTCAAAGGTCCAGGTCCTGGCAGGATGCGGGGCAGGCAGGGGAGAACTGGTTGGGACAGAATCAGTCTTGCTGCAGTGTTGGGCATTATCAGTGTGTGTCTGTGGGCCTGTCTGCTGCGAATGGTGAGCTTGTCTTGCAAATAAAATTAATATTTGCATTAACTATATATATATATATAAAGAGAGAGAGAGAGAGAGAGACAGAGAGAGACAGAGAGAGGTAGAGAGACAGAGGCAGAGAGAGAATCCTTTATTCAAACTCCAGGAGAGGTGTCCCAAGATATAAATTGTGGAAGTAAAATAAATCCCTAACTTGGCAATTTCCATGTTACTGAAATACTAGCTCTTTAGAGTAGTTGGTATTTTCCAGTATATGAATATTTTCTAGAGCCTACAGTGTGTTTTTTTTTAATAAAAGTAAATGTTTTCTCAAAAAAAAAAAGGCTAAATGAGACAAATGTACCATAATACTCAACGTGGAGATGTGTTTGGAGACACCGTAAGAATTCAACCAGTTTTGATGCAAGTGAAAGAACATTTTCTGTGCGCAGTAGTTACCATAAAAACCAAGCTCCAGACTGCTAAGCGGGAGCTGTGAGAGTAGCCCCGTGGTAGAACTCATGCTTAGCATGCACATAGGCCCCGGATTCAATCCCCAGCATGTGAGATGGGGGTGGGGGTGGAGAAGGGGACTCTTGAATGGGGAAATTAATACTTCATGTGTTTTAAACTGGCATGTCAAATACTCTTCTAGGTGGTAAATGTCACTGGGAAGCCATGTCCTAACACGACGAGGAATGGGGGATGCTCTGGCTTCTTTGTCCCCAACAAAAGAACTTAGACAAGTCACAAAGTAGTCTTACAGAGTACAGAGAAGAGAGAGAGAGAGAGAGAGAGAGAGAGAATATGAATCTTCCTGCCTCATCCTCCCAAGTGTTGGTAATTACAGGCATGCGCCATTGTACCCAGCCTGCTCACCGTTGTTTTACAAGAAAAACAAGGCTGTTTTGACCAACTTCAGAGGGAAGAAGGCTGCTGTTGACTGTCTAGATGGAGTGTTCCATCCAGCTTGTTTTGAGACCTTGAGTCTTTGGTAACTTCTCACTTATGGTCCACACTTCGTGCAGGGCCCTGGATCTTATCAGCTTGCTCAGAGGAGGCTGCATTCTCTTGGGCTATAGCTGGAAACGATAAACCCGTGTGGATTTTAGCTGTAGCTAATAATTAAGAAAAGGAAGGAAAAATTAAGAAGACTCACGTCCTCTTTGCTTTTCACATAGTGCTGCCTGTCCCCAGGCCTGCTGATGTTTAACTTTTTGCCTAATAGCAAACACTCATGAAATTACCATTCCATGTTTAAAAATATTTTTACTTTGAGCTAATTTTTCCTTTGTTTAATGTTTTCCATTTTCAAGTGTCTGTATAAGGTAGAGAACATTTTTATACACCATGGAAATACATCATCTTGTCAAAGTATATTGACTGGTGTAAGAGTAAACCATTTATTTACTGAGCTTCAAAAAACAACAACAGAGGGGCTGGGGATTTAGCTCAGCGGCATAAGTGCCTGCCTAGCAAGCAAGCGGTCGTGAGTTCGATCCCTGGTACCGGTTATTAAAAAAAAAAAAAAAAAAAAAAAACAGAAAACCCTTGAGGTATTTAGAATAATTTTTCAAAGGAAAAAAATGCTTCCTACTTATTATTACGGATTTTCAAAACACATAAATAGAAGATTAGGACAATTGCAGAATAATGCATAGTTTTAGGAATCCCTGACAATTTCCCAGAATTCTGACTTTTCAGAAATTCCAAAGGTTAATGTTCACTGGGAATTTGGAAACCTGTTTTGAAATTGCACCTCTGTAACATTTCTTGAATCTGCATCTAATCCCATCCCCAAGGCCGCTGTCCTCATTGCTGGACGTTTGTCATCTCTTTGCTGACCTCGTGGTTCAGCCTACAACCCTTGTACTCCAAGTTCCGTCCGCACCAGCCCTGCCTGGGTCCCTCTTCTCCAGTGTCCCACACTGGGTCCTTGGACCCCAATGTGACAACATATCTGGGAGTTCGTAAAGCTGTGACTAGGAGCTTCACCCAAGTGCACTGAAACAGGGTTGCTGGGAGTTGAAAGCAGGATTCTTTAAGAATTTTTAAAACATTTTTATGGTTAAATACAACACAGACACAGAGAATCACAAAACCTAAATATCTGCACAGGTTAACAAACCATCATAAGACAAAAGTCCCTGTAGCCACGATGTCCCCAGGCCTCCCTGCTTGCTCCTCCCAGTCCTTCACCCCAATAGCAGTAGCCATCCTGATTCTGCTTTGCCTGTATTTTATTTTATTTCTCCATGCTTTTGTTTTTGTATGGTTTCAGGTTGCTTGTTTTTTGTTTTAATGTGTCTTCAAATCTTGTTTAATTCTTTCTTTCTTTCTTTCTTTCTTTCTTTCTTTCTTTCTTTCTTTCTTTCTTCTTTCTTTCTTTCTTTCTTCTTTCTTGTTTCTTTCTTTCTTTCTTTCTTTCTTTCTTTCTTTTTTCTTTCTCTCTCTTTCTCTCTCTCTCTCTTTCTCTTTTTCTCTCTTTCTGTGGTGCTGGGGATCAAACATAGGGGTGCTTTATCACTGAGCTACATCCCTGGCTCCTTGAACATTTTTTATTTTGAGACAGGGTCTCACTAAGTTGTCCAGGCAGAACTTGAACTTGCAAGCCTCCTGCTTCAGCCTCCCAAAGTACTGAGATTACAGGCATACACCACAATACCCAGATCCATCTCTTTTTAGTGAAACCAGATCATCTGCTTTAAAGATTCTCCCATATCACTGCAAAATGTACCCTCACATCATTGCTGGCATATTCCCCCTCTCTGAATGTCCTGTTTATTGTTCCATAGTTGGATCTAGGGGCTCGATCAAGTTTATTTGATTTTATTGACGAGACTACTTCTATAGGTAATGTGTATTCAGCCTCAGGAGACCCCTCCCCAGTACCATGTTCTCTTTCTCATCTTGTACACACCTTGCCCCAGACCTGAAATCAGTCCAGGTATCTTGGGTAAATATCAAAAGTGGAACTTCTGGTTCATGAGGTGGATAAATGTTTAAGTTTCTGAAACTGCTGGACAGTTTTCTGGAGTGGTATACTTACACTCCCACCGGTAATGTATGAGCGTCCCAGTTGCTCCCAACTTAGTACTGTTAATCCTCTTAATTTTGGCCATTTTAGTGGTATGAAATGTTGCTTCATTATGGTTTAAATTTCAAGTTGATATGAAGCTTTCTGACAATGAGTGGTACTGAATGCCTTCTCAAGTGCTTGTTGGTCATCTGCAGACTTTCTTTTGTACAATGCCTGGCCACATCTGGTTTCAGTGACTGCTCACAGTGTAACCTATCACTGAAGACACAGCCTTTCCTGGGTTCTGTAGCTGTGGTCTGGCTGGGGCTTCAGTGGGCAGCGCTTCTGTGCCCTGTGACATTGATTGTAGATGGCTGCAGGCTCAGCAGAGGCTGGGAAGTAAAGCTGGCATCTTACACATCTTGCGTGCCTTGGCTGAGATGGCTGAAAGGCTGGTTGCTCTCTCTTGCTGGCCCTCCATCAGAATAGCCAGATTTCTTTATGAGGTGGCTCAAGGACCCAAGATTCAAAGAAGACATAACCTAAAGTGAAGGGGTGTATCTTCTTGCATTATGCACACTACATACAGGTCCTCAGGGAGGACCACACAAAATCACATGTCCAAACCCAGTGTCAGCTGGAAAAGGACCTCTTGGCTGGGGATTTAGCTCAGTGGCTTGAGCGCCTGCCTGGCAAGCACGAGGTCGTGAGTTCGATCCCCAGTACCAAAAAAAAAAAAAAAAAGGCCCTCTTGAGGGCATGAATAGAAGGAGGCATAGTTCACTGGGGTCGTCCACCTAAACAAGAGAGACATTCTCTAAAGATTAACGAAACAAGAACATTGCACAGGGAATTTATGTGCCACGGTAAACCATGAGCAAATTTGAGGAGACTGAAGCAAGGGGTAGTTTTTAAAGACAAAATGAAGAGCGTTGTATCATATTTTGCAGAGCGAGGTGTGGTTGTTTGCACCTTAAATCCCTGCACTCTGGGAGGCTCAGATAGGAGGATTGCAGACTCAAGCAAATCCTGGGTAAGTTAGTAAGTCAGTGAGAGACTTTGTCTCAAAATTTATAGCAAGGAGGTGGGTGACTCGGGATGCAGCTGAATGCAAAGACCCTGGGTTGAATCCCCAGCACCACAGAAAACAAACATACAAACAAAACCAACCAATAAAACATTCATGGTGGCCCCTGCCTGTAATTACAGCACTCTGGGGGCTGAGGCAGGAGGATCAACGAGTTTGAAGCTACCCTGGGCTACATAGTGAGTTCAAGACCAGCCAGGATTGCATAGTGAGATCCTGTCTCAACAAACAAACAACAACAAAACCAACCAACAACCCTTGGCTGGGGAGGTTAATAATAAAGGTAGCACCAGCCCAAAGTTGAAGAGATAGTTGCTGGACAGATGTCCTCGAAGGAATATTTTCTGTGTAAGGCTCTGGTGTCCCTGTGGCAGGCTGTGGTTCTAATACTCTTGTGACAGTTATTCCTGGATCATTGTACATGAGAACCCTTTCTTCATAGCTTCCTGGCTTCATTTATCTGTTTTTGTTGATGTTGTTAATAAGGATGACATGGACAACTCCATTTTGATTCTGACAACTCTCACAGGGGCCCTCACGAAAGTTTACCATAAATCTTTGTCCATTTCTAGTCAGTCTTTTCTTATTGCTTTAGTTCAGTATAAGCTCTTTATTACATATAAAGATTATGAATATTTTTCCAAATATATATCTTGCCTACTAATTTTCTCTAAAGGTATCTCTTGAGGGAATGCTTTATTTTATTTTATTTTTTTACTTTGATGGCATCCAATTCATAGTTTTTTTCTTCCATGAATATTGTTTTGGGTTCTGAAAAACCTTTTGCCAACCCAAAAGTCATAAAGATTTTTTTACGTTTTCATCTAGAATGTTCATGGCTCTGGGTTTCTCATTTGGGTTTTTCATCTATGGAGAATTAAATTTTACTTAAGGGGAAAAATACAGATTGGAGTTTATTTCCTTCCATGTGGCTATCTAATGGCTTTAGCACCATCTAGTAAAAGTACTTTCTTTCTTCTATTGAATTAACTTGGCATACTTGTCAAAAAAGTATTGACTATATTTACTATTATAAATGGTATTTTTATTTCATTTTACAATGGACTGCAACTAATATACAAAAATGTTGGTTATTGGATATTAACTTTGTGTCCTGTGACCTTGATAAATAGACTTTTAATTTTACTAGGGTTTTTCCTGTGTGGATCAGACAGATGCTGTAAGGTTTGCCATGTACATAATCATATGGTATGGAGCAATGATGATTTTACCTTTCCTCCCACCTGTATTGTTTTTATTTCCATTTCTTGCTACATGGAACTGGCCAAGACTTTCCAATACAGTGTTGAATAGAAATGGTAAGAACAGAGTCAGGCATGGTGCCACTTGCCTGTAATCTCAACATTTGGGAGGCTGAGGTAGGAGGATCACAAGTTTAAGGCCAGTTTGGGCTACGTAAGGGAGCCCAAGGCACCCTGAACTACACAGCAAGACCCTGTCTCAAAAAAGAAAAAAAGAGAGAAGAAAAGAAAAGAAAAAAGAAAAAGATAAAGAAAGGAAAGGAAAGAAAGAGAGAGAGAGAAAAAGAAAGAAAGAAAGAAAGAAAGAAAAGAAAGAAAGAAAGAAAGAAAGAAAGAAAGAAAGAAAGAAAGAAGAAAGAAAGAAAGAAAGAAAGAAAAAGAAAGAAAGATTTGCCTTTGGAAATCTTAGTGAAAACCTATTCAGTGTTTCCCCATTAAGCATGATGCTAGCTGTAAATTGTTTATAAATGCCTTTTATAAGAAGTTATCCTCTGTCACTAGCTTGTTGATCATTTTATGAGTGCATTTTGTGTTTGTTTTTTGAGATGGGATCTGCCTAGGTAGCTCATGCTGGCTTCAAGTATACCAGGTAGCACAGGCTCACCTCAAATTCATAATCCTCCTGTCAGCCTCTCCAGTGCTGGGATTACCGTCATGTGCCACCTCCCCAGCCTTGAAAATTGTTTTTTCCACTGTATTTACATGAGTTTTTTTATGTTTTTGTATATTAATATAATTACAATTGATATTTGAATATTAAATTAATCTTAAATTTCTAGAATAAACCCTTTTGGTCATGATGTTTTACTTTCTTTATATATAACTAATTCAATTCAGTAATATTTTGTTAAAGATTTCTATGACCAGGAAGGATATTGGCCTTTTTTTAAAAAATTTTTTTTCTTTTCTGATTTTGGTATTAGATTTATACTAACCTCCTAAAATATTTTGGGAAATGGTCTTTCTTACTCTATGTTTTAAGGAGTTTGTGTAAGACTGACATTATTTATTCCTTAAATATTAAATATAACTTATCTATAAAACTATTTGAGCTGACCTAGAGTTAATCTTTGATAGAATTTTTAAAATTTTAAAATTCAATTTCTTTCTTTCTTTTTCTTTCTTTCTTTCTTTCTTTCTCTCTCTCTTTCTTTCTTTCTTTCTTTTTTCTTCTTTCTTTCTTTCTTTCTTTCTTTCTTTCTTCTTTCTTTCTTCTTTTTTCATTTTTTGTTGAGACAGGTCTGTCAGGCTGGTCTCAAACTTGCTATGTGGAGCAGTGTTGTGGGTTATATGTAGATACTCCCCCCCTAAAACTGCATGTGTTTCTAGGGTAGGATGTTGGGAGTGACTGGGTCAGGGGTGTGTGAGCCTTGACTAGTCTGCTGATTGGCTTAGCACAGCCCTATGTGTGCATGATGGATTTACTGAAGAGGAAAGCCCATCCCGGATATGGGTGGCACCAACCAATAGGCTGATAGCCTGGATGGAATAAAAAGGGAAAGAAGAAGAAAAGCTCACTGCTCCTTCCCACCATGCCACAGACTATTTCTTCCCTGCTGTCCCCTTCTACCATGCTGGCCTGTCTGAACCAGTTGACTATGGACTGACCTCTACAAACTGTGAGCTAAAATAAACTTGTGGGTGTTGAGTATTTTGTCCTAGCAACTAAGACAACCCAGGTGGACCACAAATTCATGTTCCTCCTCCAATATGTGACATTATTAAAATTGCAAGTTATTCGAATATGATGAGTGTATAGTGGCATTTCATTGTGGTCTTAATTTGCAATTCCCTGATTTCTAGTGAAGTTGAGCTCCTTTTCATATGTCTATTGATAATCAGTTTCCCACGTTGTAATTATTATTTTTAAAGCTCTCAGCATATTTTAAATAGACCTCACCTAGAGGAAGCTTCTCTTAACTAATTTGGAAATTATGCTCTGTTCTCATTGTTTTATTAACTCTCCTAGAAGTTATAATCTGCATACTTGTTTAAGCTTAGAGTCAATCAATGTATTTACAGCAGTCCAAGACAATATAAGGACCTTACAGTAGTTTAATTCTGGTGACTCACTTCCTGATTTATTCCAGCACTTTTCATGTATTTTAATTCTACATCATTTTCTGTTTTAACCACAAATCATTTCCATCATTATTATTTTATGAAGTTAACCTTTTCCATTTGATACCTATTTGCCGTTTCATCACCCATTTTTTTCCTAGTACTTTTTTTTGAGACAGGGTCTCACTTTGTAGTGCAGTCTCTCTTTCCTGGGAGATTTTAAGGTTTTCTCATGGCAATCCTCCTGCCTCAGCCTTCCAAGCACTGGGATTACAGGCAAGTGCCACTGCATCTGGTTTTCTAGCACTTCTTACTTTCCATCTGGGCTCTCTGACTGTCTGTCTGTCTGTCTGTCTGTCTCTCTGTATGTGCATGCATATGCATATATATGTGTGGTACTCAGGATTGAGGTGAGGACCTTTGTACTCAGCTATATCCCAGCCTAGTTTTTAATTTTAAATTTTGAGACAAGATCCCATGATGTTACTAAGGTGCCCAGGCTGGGTTTGAACTTGAGATCCTCCTGTTTCAGTCTCCCAGAGTGCTAGGATTATAGCCCTGAACCACCAGGCCAAGCCTGGACTCTTTTTTTTTTTTCTTTTTGCCTGAATTTGCTAGTGGTATACTCTTGCAGTTTTTGTTTGATGATGTTTATCTTCGATTTTCTTCTTTTTGTTTTTTGGGGGGTTTTTGGTTGCTGTTTTTGAGATGGGATATTGCTATGTTGTCCAGACTGGCTTCAAAGTCTCAGATTCAGGTGCTCCCCCTGCTTTGCCCCCTGAGTATGTATCTCGGACCACTGCCCCAGGCTTCACCTGTGTGTGTGTGTGTGTGTGTGTGTGTGTGGTACTAGGGATGGAACTCAGGGGTTTCATACTGAGTGGTAACCTTAGATCTCTTTTGAATTTTTAATTTTGAGACAGGGTTTTGCTAAATTTCCCAGGCTGGGCTCACACTTGTGGTCCTCCTGCCTCAGCCTTCCAGAGTGCTGGGATTATGGGCCTGCCCCACCACTCCTGGCTCCCTTTCATTCTTGAAGGATTTTTTTTTTTTTTTTTTTTTTTTTTTTACTGAGTACAGAATTCTAGGCTGGCCACTGCTTTCCTGTAGCACACTGAAGATGATCTTTCTGTTGTCTTATCTTTCACTGCTGCTCTTAAGATGTTAGGGCTCAGCCTACCTCACTCCTTTGAAGATAATCTGTATTTTTTCCTGGGAGATTTTAAGGTTTTCTCTTTGTCCTTGGTATTCTGCTATTTCATCAAGATATGTCTAAGTGAAATTTAAAAGAAAAAGTTAACATTTTATTTTTTAGAGTGGTTTTAGGTTCAGTGCATGAACCATTATAGCACCGTACAAAATAGTTTCACAGTTCTAAACTTCCCTTAGCTCACCTATCCATGTTCCCTCCCCTCAGCTGGTGACCACTGGCATTGTGATCGTCTCCATGGTTTCACCTTTTCCACAATGCCACATAGTTGGAGTCACACAGCATGTAGTTTTTTCTGAGCCTAGTTTTTTAAAATTGTGTCTGACTTAGGATTTGTTTGGCTTTATGAATCTATAGATCAATGTGTAATCACACCTTGGAATTTTTCAGGTACTGGTTTTTCAAATATCACTTTTTCTCTGTTCATTCTCTTATCTGTTTTTATTTCAGTCAAAGAAATGGTAAATGCTTGTTATCACTGATTTTTCCATGTTTTTTTTTACCATTTCTTATGCATTTTTTATCCTTTCTGTCTCCTCATGGTCATTCTGGATCAGTTTTTCTGACTTCCAACTTGTCAATTCTTTTTTCAGATATGCCCAGTCTGATGTAAACTTGCTTTTTACTTTTAATTACTGTATTATTCAATTCTAGAAGTTCAAATTTGCCTTTTTTTCAAATCCATGGTCACTTTTTATGGTCCCCATTTCAAGCTAATCTTTTGTTTCAGTGTATCTGTTATATATTCTATGTAAAAACAATTTCAGTGTTTAAATTCTTTATGGGTTGGTCTTTGTTATCTCCTGTCTCTTCTGGTTCTTGTCATGGAGTTTTGTTTCTTGCGCTTGACTGTCTTTTACCCTGTGCTTGCATTGTGCTCAAGATTTTATTTGTGTGACTAATGTGGAATCTAGGTTCAAGACACCTCCCTTAAAAGATTTCCACTTGGTTCTCTCAGGACAAGGCATAACTGATCTCAGGTCACCTCCATGCAAGTTCAAGTCTTGAGATTACAAATCGCCCAAGGGACCAGAGATGGGGTTGCAAGATGTGCTGGGGCTGATTTACCTCCAAGGGTGTGGCTGTCCAAGGTTCCAGTTTATTGTTGGGTCTTCTACTCGACCTCCCACTTCATGCTCTGAACTTTATTTGTGCTCCTTGCCTGGAGGAATCATGAAAACAACAGCTGACACTAGTCAGAATGAGGAAATGTCCCCAGAGCATGAATTCCCTGCTTGGTTTAACCTAAATTACTGTTTTTCCATTAGTTTTGTTCTGATAACTCCTTATCCCTGGTTATACCAGTATCCCAGCACTTTTTGAAAAATTGTTTTCAATAGAATTGTTTTAGAAGCCTACTGGATATCAGACTGCACTTTACAGGATCAGAAACTGTGCCTGTGATCCCAGCTCTTCAGGAGGCTGAGGCAGGACAACTGCAATTGCAGGCCTAAGGTTGGTCTGAGTCACTTAGTGAGACCTGCCTGAAAATAAAATGAAAAGGACTGACGATGTAACTCAGTGGTAAAGCACTTACCTAGCATGTGTGAGATCCTGGGTTCAATTCCCAGTACAGCACCTCTCCCAGATAGGTGAGGCCACTTGTCTAGGATCTTACAACCAGTAAGAAATAGAACCAGGCTGCAAACGGTGAGGGCTGTTTTATACCAAATTTGGTCTCCTCCTTTCCCTGGCACTACTCTCTTGAGACTTGTTTTTTCCATCTGTAAAAAAGTCAGACCAGACGTGGGCCTCTGAGAGCCCACTGAGATCAGACATTTTCAGACTAGGACTTCATCGCTTTTTAGTTTCCTGAGACCACTCAATCTCCTGCTTGCCTTGGGTTCAGGGATTTTGCTCTGCAACCTGATGTGAGGGGTGGGGGTGCCCAGACACGGAGACATCTTAGATCACCACCAGGGGGCAGTGGTGCCCAGATTCTGCGATGCCAGCACAGCCCAGGGCTTCGGGCTGCTGCTTCTCGCTGTCAAGAGTAAAGAGAACGTGATTTAGCTTAGGAGTCCAAGTCTCCTTTCCCCTCTGCTTCATTTCATTCGTCTGACTCTAGCTAGTGTCTCCTCTGGCACAGAGGAGGGGAGCGCAGAAATAAGTCAAAACCTGGTTTTACCCTCGAGAACCTGTGTTTCATTCAACCTTTTCCAGTCTGGGTCCTGGTTGTTTTCCCCACTTCCCTGTTCACAAACACTTGCGCGTGCGGGCACGCGCACACACACAAATGACTCCCCTTCCCCTGCACTTCCCTTGCACACTCCCTCCTCCTGAGGACTCAGCTCCTCCCTAGAGCCACCCCTGAAGCTGTGCCCCCAGCCTGGGTTCTTCAGGCTCACCTGGCCATGTGCTTGGCTGCACTTCCAGACTGGATGCTCCTCAAGCAGGGCAGGATCCCCGCAACTGTGGGTACCCTGTGCAGTGAGGGCTGGAGGAAGAGAAGGAGGCTGGCAGAACCAGCAACAGCAACCATCGGGCACCACCAGGGCCCCTCTGTTCCCCCCGCCAACACCAGATCCCTTGGGGTCCAGCTTTGCACTCCCTGCAGAGAAAATGATGAGAAAATTCCAGCTTCAGGGAGCAGTGAATAAAAAGATAGAACCATAAAAGCACTAGAACAAAACATAGTAGAGTCTTGGATTTCTTTCAGAGTTGGAAAGAACTTTCTTAGTCCTCAAAACGAAAAGCCACAAAGAAAGAGAAATAGAAATTGCTCTTATGCGTTTGAAGAAATGATCAGCCTTACTCATCGGAGGGTAGTCACAAATTTAAAATACACTGACATTCAGATTAGCTCCTATCAGATTGGCAGAAAGCCAATGGTTCGTTAGCTTTCTTTAAGCAACACAAGGGGAGGGAGGCTTGTGCATCACTGCTGGACAGGAGCTCCTTGTGCATCCCCCTGGGGGGGGACAATACGTATAAGAATTGCAAAGACATCTGTGACAAGCAGAATTTTGAGGTGACCCTCATTAGTTTCCCCCCATGTGGGTGGGACTTGAGACTATGATGAAACTATGGGCCCTGAGATTAGATCCCATTTATGGCAGGAGAAATCTTGCAAGTGTAAGAGCCCAAACTGGTTGACTTTAGAGCAGTAATATTACTCTAAGTAGGCTGAATCTGATCAATGAATCTTAAAAGCATTGAGTTTTCCTAGATAGGAACCAGGCATTTGAAATATGAGAAAAGTTCATCAGAGCTGGGCAAGGCGGCACATACCTGAAATCCCAGCATGCTGAGAGTCTAATGCAGGAGGATCACACGTTTGAGTCAACCCTGGGCAATTTAACGACTGAGTGAGGCCCTGTATCAAAATTTAAAAATTAATTCTTTCTTTTTTTGGTACTGGGGATCGAACTCATGACTCATGCTTGCCAGGCAGGTGCTTACACCACTGAACTAAATCCTCGGAAAAATTTAAAAAATAAAATAAAGGAGCTGAGGATGTAGCTCAGCAGCACAGCACCTTCCTGGCAAATGCAAGGCCCTGAGTTCGACTTCTGGTACCAAAAATAAAATGGAGTGAAATGGGTAGGTGATGCAGCTTAGTGTAAAGGCCCTGCGTTCAATACCCAATATTGCCAGTAAAAGAAAAAGAAAAAAGAAAAAAAAGAAAACTAAAGATTTATCATACCATTTCTGGCTTAAAGTTGGAAGGATTCACATGGCAAGCACTGTGGGTTCCCGCTGTGTGCTGAGGGAGCCCCCAGGCTAAAAGCCAGGAAGACAGCAGGAACCCAAATTCTGTCAATCAGAATGAATTCGTAGTTGGCATGGCGGTCCATACCTGTAACCCCTTGTGTTCTTGGAGGCTGAAGCAGGAGGACTGACAAATCAGAGCCCAGCCTGGGCAACTTAGTGATTTAGTGAGACCCTATATCAAAAATTTTTTGAAAAATGGGTCTATAGTTAATAGTGCAAAAATCCTGAGTTGAATCCCTGGTATACACACACACACACACACACACATACACACACACGAGTTTGGAAAAAGATTTCCCCTAATGCCTCCAAATGAGAGCTCAGCCTCGCCCACACTTCAGTTTTGCAGGACTATGCTCCACCGTATCGGCGTGTGGGCTGTAGACTGTGCTCATCACTGGGTGTTGTTTTAGGCTGCTTAGTTCATCGCACTGTTATGTAGCAATGGAAAAACTAATACACTTTCAATTCACTTTTAGAAATTTATTCTGTGATAAGTTTTATGTATGCACACGTACAAAATGATGCATGTACATGATTATTCACTGCAGCACTGTGTGTGATACTAAAGCAAAACAAGACAAAACAAAACAAAGAATCCCCCAGGGCTAGGGTTTGTAGCTCACAGGTAGGAGTGCATATTTAGCTTGCCTCAGCCCCTGCATTCTACCCTAGCACCATAGAAACAACAAAAGCAACAAATAGAAACAACTCAGAAGTCCAACCATAGGGAACTGGTTAAAAGAATTTTTTCAACCTGTATATAGGATGTTATGCAGTAATCTAAAAGAACCAGGAAACTCTCTAATGACTGAGGAAAATGTGTGATGAGTTTTTTAAAAAAGGGATACAGCACGGTGTAGCTCTTATATAAAAAGGGGTGTTAAAAATATTCAATAATATCATACTTTTATAAAAACGCTGAAAGAGTACAGGAGATGCTAATAAAAACTGACCTGTAGCAGGTGGGAACAAGCAGTCCAAGGAGGCAGTGAGGCAGAGAGTGAGTGGGAGAATTTTTACTGTTACGTTTTATAGATGTATTTTTTGAACCGTAAGAACATATTAGTGGATTAAAAATCAAATGACAGTAGTTGCTCTATAACAAACTACCCTCCTGGCTTCTTCCTGGCCTGAGCTGTTCCCTTGCCTTGGGCAGGAAGGTTGATTCCTTTGAGAAGTCCTTTGACCTCTGGTCTTTGATCCCTTCTGCCCTAGGAGGCCTAGAAAGAAAGATTCAAATGGCTGTGTGTGGGCAGGTCTTGTCTCTGGGACTCAGTTTCTATCTCTGAAATGTACCTGTTAATTTCCACAGGGTCATTGGGGCGAATAACATACGAGGTGCCCAGTGTACAAGAAAGACCATACCATGCAGAGGAACAGAGGGGCGCTGTAAAGCACGTGGTAGATGGACAGGAGATGACAGTGACAGCTCCCTGTGCCTCCTGCCCATGTGCCTGTGGTCCCATCCTCCCCCTGTCTAGGCCTCTGCTCCACCACCTGCAAAAGGGAGGGTTGGACTGAACTCTTGGATTTACAGGAGTTTAAAACCCTTGGTGACCACAGAGGACACGTTCTCATTTAAGATATGGTTAGCAAGGCCCAGACCCCACTCAAGGTCATGCCACAGCACATCACAACCAAGCCAGGGGTGGCACTGAGGAGCCCTGATGCACAGTCAGGCCCTTGACCTGCCCGCCTCCCTCTGCCAACACACATCTGTGTTCAACCAACCATGCAGTGACAGTGACACAGGGGAAACGCTCTGCCCTGGACACTCCTCCCAGCTCCTGCTCCCAGGTAGGCCTCACCTGGCACCTCCCTACTGGGAGGGTGGGGGTCAGAATGCAACACTGGTGTGTTGTGGAGGGCAAAGGATAGAGCCAGTAAAGGGCTAGGACATCTGAGGGCCCTGTTGGTCTTACCTGCAGCTCCCCACTTGCTTTTCTACCTAGAGGGAGTCACTACCCTGCCCTGGACTAGAGTAGGGGCAGTGGGAGTGGAGCTCTGACCACTTCTAGATACTCATGTGTTCTAGTCAGAGCATCTCGTAATTACCCTGGTTTCATGAGACCCTGGGATCCTGAACCACACACACATCCCATCCCGTTTAGTCAGTGTGGAGCTGTATTTGGATATCTATCAGAGCCATGCGCTGACAGAGGCATTTGAATGCTTCTCTAAGTAATCACACCGGTCCTGTTTGCAACAGGGAAACAGTCTGTCTATGTCCGCTCCACAGCTCGGTGTCTGCACAGGCTCCTAGGGGACCTGGGACTGTTTGCCATTGCTCAAACTGATGGGCACAGAGCATACAGAGACTGTGTGGGTGCAAGCGGGCGTGCGCAGATTCCAGACTGGCTGCTCTAATCCTGTTTTGACTGGCTTAATCTGGTTTTAGTGTGAGTGGACTTCAGAAGTCTACTACACCCATTCATGCTAATTTCAGCTGGTTTTCACTGGTGGGCTGTGAATCGTGAGTCTGCTTGACTATTCAGAGTTCATGTCTGTCTGGATCTGTGTAGTTTTAATAATGACAGATGCTTATTTTGTGCATCAGAGATGTTGGTATTGTCCATTCCAGTACCCTGAGTCTATAAATTCAAAAAAATCCTCACAACTTCCCTGTAGAGGGCACCGTTCATTTTATACATGGAGAAACTGAGGCAGGGAGCTTTAAGAAATGTGCCCTGCTGGATTGCGCTGCTGCTAAGTGGGTTTAAACCCACTTCATCTGTCTCCGGAGTCTGTGCTCCTAACCCACATGAGGCTCTGCTCTGCTTCTGCCCACATGGGCTGCTTTGTGCTGGGTCGCTCTGCAATGGCTGTGATTTGGGCACACTGCAGCGGACACATGGGGTCAAAGGCCACCAACTTGTGCATCCCTGAAACAGAAGATTACTGAGCTGGTTCCCTTGGGATCCCGGAACAAACTGCCACCAACTTGGCTGCTTAACACAAGCAAAATGTGTTTTCTCATAGTTAATGGGAGGCCAGCAGTCCCAAGACGGAATGTCTCTGCAGGACTGCGTTCCCTCGCACAGCCCCATGGGAGAGTCCATTCCTTGTTTCCTCCAGTTTCAGGTGCCTCTGGGTGTTCTTTGATTTGAGGGTGCAGAATTTTCAGCCTCTGTGACCACACTGCCAATTCCTCTTCCGTCTATGTCCTCTGCGTGTCTCACTGGAGAGTCATCAGTGGACTCAGGACCTGGTCAGATAATTCAGGACAATCGCCTCATCTCCAGGACCTTAATTACACCTGCAAGGACTCTTCTCCAAATAAGGTCACATTCATGGCTGCCTGGAATCAGGACATAGACAGTCCTCGGAGGGCCTCCATTCGACCCATTATGACCCCTTAGGCCACACCATGGGATTTTCCATGAGGACCCAGATGCTGGAAGTGAGTTTTCTCACTGGGCCGGTGTTTACCCCACCACTGTAGGAATCAAAAGTGAAAGTTTTTGTAAAACATGCTTGTGGCTATGGAATGGCCTCTTGGATCTTTGGGACTCTTTTGTTTATTAATATTTGTGGTTATAGTGAGCAAGACTTCCGGGAAATGCCAAGTGAGATGTGGAAATTTTCCTGTACACAGTCACTTGGGGACAGCAGCTCCAAAGATGATCTTGAGTGATAATGCTAGGCTGAGTGCTCCCGGGCAGCGTTCTCTCCAGAAAGTGACACTAGGAGTTTTCTCTCAGAGTACTGAAAGAACTAGCAATCTAGCCATAGACAGAGATGTACAACTGGTGATTAAGAAGCAAATGGGCTTCAAGGAAATAATACCTAGGTGCTCTTTGGGTTCCACTGTCTGCTGGCACCATGGTGCTAAAATCTGATGGGCCAGGGAAAGAAAGGTGTTTCTCTTTCCTGCATTTCCCCACTTTCCGCTAACACCGGTGACCTCAGACACTCCTAAATGAGAGCGGACTTTGTCCTGAGACCTCTGTGGCTGCTGCAGAGGCATCGTGGTTGAGCTGGAGGGAGGGAGTGGTGAGGACAAACTTCTGCTCTATACCCAACAGCTGTGTGACTTCCGGCAACCCAGAGTCTTTCTGAGCCTTGACTTTCTTATGTGTAGGGTGGTGCTAATAGGATTAGCTGGGATAAGGGCTGTGTTTGGCACCTACTATGTGCAATAGATATTGGGGTCATTAAGAATTCAAGATCAGCATTGCCAGTTTCTCTACAGGACTTGAGAGCGATAATGTGTTCGTGTCCAAGCCATGGTCCTGTATCTCTTCCTCTTTTCCAGCCTCACTTTGGCTTCCTCTCTTGGGTGATTACCCTGCTGCTCTCTGATACCAGCTCCATCCTCCTGTGGGCTACCAGCCCTCCTGCCACAATGACATTTGTGGGGTGCCTGCAGCTCATCTCTTGCTCCTTTTTCCTCAGTGCTAGAATTAAACCCAAGGCCTCTCCTAGGCATACACTCCACCACTGAGTTACGCCCCAGCCCCTCTCCTCCTCCTTGAAACGCCTTGTTCAGCTGACTTTATTTTTAAAAGGGGGTGGTACTGGGGATTGAACCCAGGGCTTTCACACTGAGCTCCAGCTCCATCTCTTTTTTATTTTTTTACTTTGCAACAGGGTCTCACTAAATTACTAATTTGCCTAGGCTGGGCTTGAACTTTCAGTCCTCCTGCCTCAGCCTCCCAGAATGCTGGGGTTACCAGCATGTGGCTACAGGCCTGGCCTTCCATTGGCTCCTATACGCTTCACTCATCTGGTTTTCTCTTTACCTGCCACTCCTGCTCTGTTTACAGGAGCTGGATATGTGGCCCAGTCTGGCCTTACATCCCCGAGAGCAAGTGATCTTCCAGCCTTCACCTCCAGAACAGGTAGAATTACAGATGTGTGCCACTGTGCTCTGCTGGAGCAGAGGTTAGCAGCTATCTTTACCTGCCAGGCTAGGAACCCAGCAGCCTCCTCTGATTTCTCCTCTCTACCACATCCTATCCTGCAGCAAGTCTTGTCATTCCCACCTCCACAATATGTACTAACTGGGTCCACCTCTGATGGCCACCACTCCGGCCAGGTTCAGACCTAAGCATGGCTGGCCTGCGTGACACCATGGCCTCTGTGAATCCACCTTTACTCTGTAGTCATCTGCTCTGGAGCTCAGCCAGAGGAAACTTTCATCCATGTAAATCAGATTATTTCACTCTCACATTTAAATCTCCTCAGTGACAGAAGATAATTCCAGCTCCTCTTGCAGCCCGAGGGACCTGCATGAGGCCTCCTCCTCCCAGGCACCTGCTGCTCCTCCACCCCCTCCCTCCTGGAGTTCAGCCCCTGTGGCCATGCAGGACTCCATGTGTTTATGCTCTGTCTCCATAGCATTTCACATTTTAGAATGACCTTCTGGTCTCATTTTTGTTCACTTTTGTGTCTGTCTTCCTATGAGATGGGACACTTCACAGTCATGGAAACCAGGTCTGTTTGCTTCAACCCTGAGCACTCTGCACCCAGCACAGAGCGTGGCATGCAGCTAATGTCTAAAAAATAGTTGTCCAATCAATGAAAAAAAGTCAAAGCATACAGCACGGTGTGGCATGGCACAACGTACCTCCACCTGGCCTGGGATCTTATCTCCCACATGCTCTGGCCTGCTCTGGCAGCACAGCGTTCTTAGCCTTGTGGGTGTTTTGAATAAAACAATCCAAGGGCCCAGGGAAGCCCAGCACATCACAGCGTGCCCCCAGAGCTCCTAGCTTTGGGTGTGTCCAGCCAACCCGGGGAGCCACATGGAACTCCTGGCCCTGCCTGGATCAGGGACCCAGGCACCTGAACCCAGCGCAGCACTGGGTCCTCAGCTAGGGTCTCGGGAGCACAACTGCCCTGCTCAGCTTCCAGAAACAGCTCCATCCTGGGTGCTCAGAGTGGCTGGAGGATTTCAGCACAGGAGCAGCCTCGGGTCCCCGGGAAAAGGGAAGGAGGCTTGTTGTCCTCAGTCGGGTCCTGGCTTCCCCTGACCCATAGCAAAAAAAGCACCCCAGAGAACTTCTGGGAGCCTCTGGGAACAGATGGGAAACCAAGACCCAGAGACAGGCATTGCTGCCTAGGGTGCGGACACAGTCACCATGGAGACTCAGGCCACCTGCCTCTGGAGGATTCCTGGCAAAGTCCTACTGGTGACCTGTTGCTCCGTCCTGGGCCTTTGGACAAGGCCCACTTCCGGAGAAGAGTTAGAGAATGAGTCACCAGGAGGGAGAAGTTCATGGAAAAGGAAAGTAGGGTGTCCAGCACCCCCAGGGCCCTGCCCTTTTCCTCTGCTTCTTGGCCAAGTAACTCTGAGTCACGCGATTCCGCCGTGGCAGGCTTGGCGCCAAGCGCCGGGCTCTGCTGTCTTCTCTGTTCTGCATTCCCGCCTCTTGTGTAGACAGACGGCCAAGGAGAAGCAGACACACCAAACCCCAGACAGACCAGGCACACACTGGCACGGGCACACAGACGGCTAGGAGACAGGTGAACACACGCAAGTACAGTCCTACAGCCACACAGAGACACGCAGGCAACACCCGCAGGCGTGACTGACAGAGACAACATCTCTACAACCGCACGGGCATAGAACACAGGTCTATGGCAGGCAGACAGGTAGATGGCAGACGAGCAGACACAGACCAGCACCATGGGCCAAGTGTCCAGACACACATCCACAGGCATGTGGCAGACAAGACACACAGACACAGACTGACAGCCACTCGAGCAAAAACACCCCCCACCCAGCTACTTGGACACACACACACACACACACACACACACACGGACTCACACAGGCAGCCCACGGGGCGATGCTGGGCAAAAGACGGTTCCTGCCCCAGAATCCTGAAAGCGACCTGTGAAAGCCAGCACTTGAGCTGAAATCCCAAAGGCAGCCTCTGCCCACCTGGAAAGGATATGACATTGACCAGCTCCTTAGGGACCCACCTTGCAGTAAGAGGAATGGAGGGCAGATAGGGAAAGGGACTTCCCAACCTGGAGGGTGCTGAGACTTGTAGTGGGTGACTAAGGGTGACTATGACAAAGGAGTTGGTCCGTAGGAGGCAGGGAGCCTAAGTTCTGTCTGGCCTACCTGTTCTTTTGAGCCTCAGTTTCTCTTTTAGGCTTTGTCCTCTCAGATCCCTGCAAGAGCAGATGGGTAGCCCATGGGCATGTGAATACCAACTCTGGAGCCCCAGAGCACTTCCCCTCTGGCCCTGCCACCAGGACAGGACACCCTTGATGACTCAGCCCCGATGCCCCCTAGCAGGGGGTAACCCAGTCACAAGTGCCCGTTGTCCCAGTCTCTCTGGCAAAACCCTCTCTGCCAAGGGCTGGCCAGCCGAGGGTGCCAGGGTAGAAGAGGATACAGGGAGGTGGGTGAGAGGAGGAGCCCCAGTGCTTCCCTGGGGGTGTGTGGAGACTTGGATCTGTCCAGGTAGAGTGTCTCTCTTCCTACCTGCCCCACACAGTCCTCTGGCCTGGACCCAACCTGTCGGAAGGGGGGCGTTGCACAACAGGGTAAAAGGTGACGGCAGGCAGGCCTGGCAGGACAGAAGCCTCATTGTTCAGGGCCCATGCCAGCCTGGGCAAAGGAAGGGCTAGGCCTCCAGGCAGGAAGAGGGGGCTCTGTGGGGGGCGCCAGCTGGCAGGGTTCGAGCCTTCAGGCCCTCGGAGGGGACAGGTGCCAAGGAGGATGTCCTGTGTTCCACAGGGTGGCGGTGCCTGGTGAGGTACCTGAGCAGAACCCAAGAGAGGCCACGAGGTGCAAAGCCACCCCACACCACACCCGCCTCCTGGGGATGAGTCTCCAGGGCGCTTCCAGGTTCCTCACTCATCCTCCGCAGGATTCCACGCATTCCCAAGAGCTGAGGTCCTTTGGGGCGGCCTCAAACCTGGGGTCACTGTGAAGAGGTGAGCGTGGCTAATTTTCTTATGGAGTGACGGCAGGTAGGCTTAGATATTTTTGCCCCCTCCCCGGCATCCTCCAGATCATACCCAAAACTGAGCTGAGGGGCACCCTGTCTCTTTGTCTCTAGGAGAGCTGCTAACCCCTTGATAAAGCCCATGGGGAAGTCCCTCCTGGTGTCAGACCATGATCCTGCTTGCTTGAGTTGTACATCTGGCACCTAAAGGAATGGCTTTCACTGAGGAGCCCTGGGAGGACAATCAGTGCTCGTGGTCCTCAGACTGGCCCCCTCAGCCAGCCTGGGGCAGGCGCTTTAGGGGCCACTCCAGGTGCAAATGAGCTGCCCCTCCCTCTTGCAGCCAGAGACGGGGGCGGGCACAGCGATGGGGCGGTACAAAAGCAGCCCCGCCCCGCACTCCTCACTTGATTTTGTCGGGCGGCAGGCAGGCAGTCACAGAGCCAGGAGGCGGAGGGCAGTCTGGGCCCAGCCCACACCCCTCACCAGGTAGGCTCAGAGGGCAGAGGGTGTAGACAGCAAGGGAGGGAAGGAGGGGGCAGGCAGAGGCACCAAGACCGGTGCCAGAGAGACGCAGAGTAGAGAGGAGCAGAGGGGCACAGAGAGAAGTAGAGGAGGAGACAGGCGCACTGGCCAGGAGGTGGCTGCGGGGTGGGTTATGAAGGCACAAATTTAAGGACACAGGACAGGGATGATGGGGGGGCAGAGGGACCTGGTACGGGAGAGAAGACCTTGGTCTGAAGGATGGGTACTAGATGGGAGCCCCGAGAATGCCACAGCCCCCATTTCCTTGACAGTTCCTGTTCAGGGCAGGGAGGGGCTCTATTTCTTGCCCAGTCTTCTCCCCCTAGAAGCCAGGGCACACAGACAGCGGCTCCTGGACTGTGTCGCGCTGGGGACTCAGGAATCAAGTTCCCACGTGCTGGACTCCGTGGGTTCTCAGTTCCAGGAAGTGGGGAGATGTGTCTTGCTGTACCGGGGAGTCTCTGATGCCCACCACCTCTGACCCCTGACCTCCCTCTGGGGCCCAGGAGGCACCATGTGGCGATGTCCACTGGGGCTGCTGCTGCTGTCTCTGCTGACTGGCCAGGTAGCCTTGGGTGCCCGGCGGGGCCGCTGGCGCCGGGAGCTGGCACCGGGGCTGCATCTGAGTGGCATCCGGGATGCGGACGGCCAGTATTGCAAGAAGCAGGGCCTGTGCTGCACTGGCCGCATTGACGACTGCTCCCTGCCCTACCTGGGCGCCACCTGTTACTGTGACTCCTTCTGCAACCGAAACGTCTCTGACTGCTGCCCTGACTTCTGGGACACCTGCCTGGGCGTGCCACCTCCTTTCCCCCCAATCCAAGGTAGGCACCAAGATGACCAGGAGGGCAGCTCACCTTGTCAATCCCAGGCTCAGCAAGGTGCCTGAGCAAGGCTGACACACGGGCATTTCTGGGGGAGGCTTGTAGACTCTAGGAAAGACACAGCCCCATGCCCTGTGCTCCCGGGAAGGCCCCCTGTGGTCTAACAACTCTCTCCTGAAAAAGCCCAAAGAGAGGAGTTTGTGGTTGGGTTCTAAGTTGGCCCAGAGGAAGGGCAGCCAGTCTTCTGCCCTTTCTCCCAGTCCCGTCTCCATTCCAGATGTGCAGGGTGCTGGTCCCGCCTGCCAATTCACCTTGATAAAGCACATGGGGGTTGGTTGAGGCATCTTAGCCGCTCTTCTGTCTCTGCTCAGGAATTGGTGCCCTGGGGTGGGTCATACTTGGGAGGTGGTTTGAACCACCTTAATTACAGCCTTCTCCATGCGCTTTTCTCTGTCCAATAGAAGAAGCGCTGTAATGCCTCCCACAATTTGGGGGGGGCTTTGGGCTAGGGGACTGCATCCTTGAGTGGCTCTGCTATCTTAGAGTCACTCACCTTCTCTGAACCTTGACTTCCCATGCCCTTGCCATGCCCCATGTCCAAGTCTCAACTCACTTAAGTGGCAAAAGATCCCAAGAATGCTGTGGCTGGCATCCAACTTGGAGTCACTGAATAACTTGCCATGTAGCAGTTGGTATGTGAGCCTGCAGGAGATGTCTTCATTTATAGCTTGGCTTTAGCGTCTCTAAGTGTTAAGATGTGCGTGTGACTGGGGTGACTTAGGGAGTACCTGGGATCCCTGGCTGCAGAGGACCTGACCAGCCCAGCCCATCGTCTCCAACCTTGTCCCCTCACTTCTTGTCCTCTTCCCTTTCACCAGGATGTATGCATGGGGATCGCATCTACCCAGTCTTTGGGACATTCTGGGACAACTGTAACCGTTGGTGAGTGTCTGGGACATGGAGGACATTTTTATGGTGGGCTCCTGGCCAATGGACTTGGCTCAAATCCCATCCCTGCCACTCATTTACTAGAAACAAGTCCTGTCCTTTCTGTGAGCCTCGGTTTTTTCATCTGTAACATGGGAATTTTCACACTGGGCATGCCCACTCACACAGGAGCATTCTGACAACCTTCCTAGGAGTGATAAGCCATGGCTGCCTCGTGCAGGTGCCACACTTGAGCTGGGAGCCCTTCCTTGTTTCTCTCAGCTCAGCTGCAGCTGCTGCCCCTCCCAACTGTTCTTGCTGTCACGGGAGAGTCCAAGAAGGGGACGCCAGGAAGGAAATCTCCAACTACAGCATCCGTTGCTTTGGGCCAGACAAGGGTCAGGGATAGCTGAGCTGGCAGCTGGCCATTCTGTTGCAGGGCCTTCCCTGGAATGCAGCCCCCCCTTTCCTACTGTTTCCCACCAATCCTGGCAGGAAGGAGAGGGGGCCATGGGTACCTTCCACCCCCAGTCTGAGATGGGAGGTGGAGAGGGTGTGGGTGGCAAGCTGAAGGCCTTCCTGGAAATACCAGGTTCCCTATGACTT
Source organism: Dolichotis patagonum (assembly GCA_004027295.1). NCBI lineage: Eukaryota > Metazoa > Chordata > Mammalia > Rodentia > Caviidae > Dolichotis > Dolichotis patagonum. The sequence continues at coordinate 167,043 of PVJX010000939.1, forward strand.
GGAGGAAGAGGCCCTGCACCCACTCTCCCCCCAGCCCCTGCCTGGGATGGAGAGGCCCCAGGGACAGGGAAACTTTTTGGAATGCATTGCCATAAGCTGTTTCCATTGCCTCACTGGGGTGAGGGGTGCCTGGGTCACAGCGCAGGGACACGTGTGTGCGTGTCAGCATGTGTCAGGGTGAGAGAATGTGCATGTGCACAGTGCGTGTGTTCAGAAGGGCAGGGCGTGCCTGCAGGATTGTGCAAGTCCTGACAGGGTGGACACTGAGGGGTTAACACTCTCCCACTCCTGTCCCAGGCCCCTTCTGGAATGCTGAAACTTGCTGCCACCAGTCCTGTCTAGACCTGCTCAGGCAGCCCCGGGGCACAGGAGGTGGGGACCAGAAAGCACTGACCAACCCCTGCCTGCCCCTCAGGACAGCTCCAGGGCTGTGTTCTCTGCACCCCATACCTGAGAGCAGGTATAGGCAGCATTTATGCATCTTCCAACCCCGCGCGCACTCTAGGGATGCTCCCCCGGGACCCGTGACCTCTGCTCAATGTGCCCGAGGGGAAAGTGAGGACAAGGAGCCTCCACACCCGCACAGACTCTCTGGGCCCTCCCTGGGCCACCCGCTCACTTGGGGCTGCAGAGCCAGCCATACTGGGGCTTGGCTCTCCTTAAGGCACCTTATAAGGCGACATTGGAGGCGGGTGCCTCAGGCTGGCCTGCAAGGAAGCAGTTTGGCATCTTGTAATAGCAGAGTTATGAGCTTGTAAAAGCATCACAGAATGCATAGAATTCAAGCCTTCGGCCAACACCTAGTTATTAAGTCCTACTGCATCTCAGGCACTGTGCGGGGCCCAGGAGTTGCAGCCAGAATATAATAGACACAGTCCTGGTCCCACGGGAGCGTGGAAGGTCACAGATGTACCATGACATGCTGTTGTGGGGGGGGGAGAAGACAATGTGGATCCCAGTTTAGAGTGGGGAGGGGGCCACAGGAAGAGGGGAAGGCCACTCTGAGGAAGGGACCCTTATGCTACATCTAGGAGTGGGTAGAAAGCAAGAGAGGCGCCTAGGCCCAAGCAAGGGCACAGCGTTTGGGAGGCAGGGAGCCAGGACGGGGTCATTTCAGTGGAGCTGAGAGCAAGGAGTAGGGAGCAGCGTGGCCACAGATCAGAGGCTGTCAGTGTCTTGTCCCGTGCTGCGGGAGCCCCTTAGAGAACATGAGCCGACCTTGCTCACTGCTTTCTTGGGCTTTAGGGCAGGCGGGGATGCACCGTTGAGTGTGGCTGGGGGTGAGAGAGAGACCTGGTCAGGAAGCCTTGTCCTTGCCAAGTGAGAGGTGAAAGGGGACTGGAGAGAAAGCTGGTAGCAGAAGGGTGAGGTGACATGCCATACCCGGCCTGCCGATGGGGTACGTGTGGGGCAGTCCACAAACCCCAAGACACTCAGATCTGAGCTGAGGAAGGCTGAATGACTAATTTAAATCTGAGACTATTTCACCTGTCTGGAGGTGCTGGGAAGTCAGCTGGATATGAGTCTAAAGTTCAAGAGGGGGGGTCTGGGGGTTCCTGTGAGAACAATACAGTGGAGAACAATTCTGAGCCCTGACAATTGGTCAGGCCCTGTGCTAAGTGCTTTGCCAGCCTGTCATGTAATCCCTGGAAAGCAGTACTATTATTAACTTCATTATTAACTAGGACACCGAGGGAGGGCATTTAAATAACTTTCCTAAGGTCACATGACTAGTTGGCTAGGATCAGAACCCAGGGTTTGAACTCCAGAATCCACGCTTTTAGCCACTTTGCCGCACTACCTCTGTCATCCACCCATTCATTCATTCGACAAGTATGTACCAGGCGGCTCCTGTGTGCTACTGCTTGTTTGCAAAGCAGTTAAGATGCCAAACAATATCTTCCCTCAAAGATGTTAGAGTTTATGAGGAAACCGGCATAAACAATGTAAGTAACTTTAGGTAGTTGATGACACAGTAAGGAAACCACTAAGACAGGAAAATGAGACAGAAAGTAGGAGGACTGCAGGAGGAGGCTCCCTGGAAATGGTGAGATTTGAATGAACACTTGGAAGAAATGAAAATGAGCCACAGGGCTGTGGAAGGTAGAGCAGCTCAAAGGCCCTGGGCCAGGGGTACAGCTGGTAAGAACCATCAGCTTCCCTGTAGCCTTAAAATCCAGGACTACAGCCAAGCATGGTGCATCCTAGCATGCTAGGTCATCCTAGCATGCTGGGAGGCTGAGGCAGGAGGATCAAAAGTTAAGCACCGTCTGGGCAACTTGGTGAGACTTGGTCTCAAAATAAAAAATAAAAAAAAGACTGGGGATGTAGCTCGGTGTGAAGGGCTTGGGCTCAATCCTCAGCACTGCAAAAAATATCTAGGACTAGGAGGAGGAGGAGAAGGACGAAGAAAAGGAGAAGGAGGATGGGGTCACTCCAGAGGGCACAGGAGGACAGATCCTGAAGGGCTTGTCATCACCTCAGGACTCTGGCTCTTATTCTGTGATATAAAACCAACGGAGAGTTTCGGGCAAAGGAATGACATGATATGGCTTAAGTTTAGCTGCATCACGCTGGTAGCTGTGTTAAAAATATACCGGGGGGACATAGGGTGACACACAGCAGATGCCCCCAAGCAATGAGGAGACCGAGCAGAGCTCCAGGTGAGAGGTGACTGGGCCGTGGTGGCAGCAGGAGAGAATGACACACGGTTTGGATTCTGGGTGTGTTTCTAAGTGCATCCAAATGGATCTGCATGGGAGAGAAAGTCAAGGGCAGCGCCCAGGTTTCTGGTCCGAGCCCCAGGAAGGATGGAGTTGCCATCTTAGAGAACCGGCAGTGAGGGAGATTCGGAATAGGGTTTGAGGCGTGTTATGTCTGATCTGGTGTTAGATACTCCCTAGTGATGTTAAGTGGCAGCATGATCTGTGACTTTGGAGTTCAGGAAGAGATCTAAGCAGAGGAGGGGCAGAGGAAACCATGAGCTTGAAGTTGACACTGAAAGCCGCTGGGGGAATGATCAAGACACTGCACCCTCAGTTGCTGGTACAGAATCCTTTGCTCATTTTCACCTCCGAGGCTTCGTCTCTTCTCAGAGTTCCCAGATGCCCACTCAGGCTTCCATTCTCTCCTTTTCTTGCCAGCACCTGCCAGGAGAAAGGACAGTGGGAGTGTGACCAGGAGCCATGCCTAGTGGACCCAGACATGATCACCGCCATCAACCAGGGTGACTACGGGTGAGACGCCTTGGCCGCACCCACAGCGGGTACACGTGTGCACGCACACATATGCTCTGCCTGAGATGCATGTCATGCCGGGCAACGCGCTCTGATTTTACGTGTGTCTCCCACTCACACACATAGCCCCAGGACTTCTGGCAGGTCTGGGACTGCCCCGTCCCTTCTTCTTCAGGTGGCAGGCTGGGAACCACAGCGCCTTCTGGGGAATGACGCTGGACGAGGGCATCCGTTACCGCCTGGGCACCATCCGTCCGTCTCCCTCTGTCATGAACATGAATGAGATGTATGTAAGTGTCCTCCTGCCCACGACCCCACCATTGCCTGTTCTTGGGACTTCAGGGATGCTGTTCCCTCTCAAGAGACTGTGTCCCTGGAAAGATCATTCCCCTCTGGGCTTTGTTTCCTCTTCGTAATTAATAAGATGTGGCTCACTGGACATGCTGAGCTCAAATTCTGGGCCCTGCAGTAATCCCAGCAGGCCCTCCTCCCTCCTCAGCCTGGGAAAAATGCCGTTGGCCCCAGTGCAGTTGGGTCAGGGCCCAAGGAGCCAGGAGGTCACCTTCATATTTTAGGCAAAGAGGGACAGACACGCTTCCAGCTTTGGCCAAAAACTAGTAATTCTCAGGACAAATGCCAACTCAGCAGAGCCCCCAGGGAAGATAGGGCTTCTCCCTTCCCACCAATGGGGCAGCGGGGAAGCAGACCTGAACCGTCGAAGGGTGAGAAAGGGCACTTGCTGCAGCAGGACTGGGCTGAGGTGCATGCTGCAGGATCTGCCCATCAGTGCCAACCAGGAGAAAGACAGTGGCTGGCCCTCCCCATGGAAGGCCTTCAGCCCAAGGCCAAGGTGACCAGCCCTAGCCCCTACCCTTACTCCCCTGGGCCTGTGGCTATTTTTTGCCTCCTATTGTTTGTCTTGGCAGCCAGGCTGGTCACGAGACTTTACTGCTTGTTCCCTACCCTGCCCTTTGAGGCCCGAAGGCCAAGACCACGGTGGAAGGAGGGTGTGGCAGATCAGAAGGTACAGAGGAAGGAGGCCAGGGTTGAGAATGGAAAGCTGAAGACTCTGGCTTGACCACATCGCTGTTGCTGCCTCTAGGCACCAGTCACCTCCTGATACTTGGGAGGCATTAAATGGTCTTAGTTCTTCCAGTCACATCTAATTTGGAGGTAGCTGGAACCCCACAGCTGCAGAAGGCACTGGACTCACAGGGCCCCACCAATGCCTGGACTCCTAAGAGGCAGGCCAGGCTAGGGCAAGAGGCAGTCAGGACCACCTTTGCCTTGCAGACAGTGCTGGCCCCAGGGGAGGTGCTGCCCACAGCCTTCGAGGCTTCGGAGAAGTGGCCCAACCTGATCCATGAGCCGCTTGACCAGGGCAACTGTGCAGGCTCCTGGGCCTTCTCCACAGCAGGTATGTCTGGGGCTGGGCTGGCACAAGATGGGAAGAGAGCTAAAGCCCGGCCTCTGACAGCCTGTTTCCCCTACCAGCTGTGGCATCTGATCGTGTCTCAATCCACTCCATGGGACACATGACGCCTCTCCTGTCACCCCAGAACCTGCTGTCCTGTGACACCCACCACCAGCAGGGGTGCCGTGGTGGGCACCTCGATGGTGCCTGGTGGTTCCTGCGCCGTCGAGGGTATGCAGCAGGGAGTGTGGGTGGGGAATGGGGTAGGACACCCTGCAGGTTGTGCTTGGGCTGTGTGGCACATGTCACCATCCATGCTCTCTCCCTTCTGCTGCCTCTCCAGGGTTGTATCTGACCACTGCTATCCGTTCTCGGGCCGTGAGCAGGCTGAGGCTGGCCCAGCACCCCCCTGCATGATGCACAGCCGGGCTATGGGCCGGGGCAAGCGCCAGGCCACTCGCCGCTGCCCCAATAGCCACACTGATGCTAATGACATCTACCAGGTCACTCCTGCCTACCGTCTGGGTTCTGATGTAAGTTTGCGTATGGGCAAAGGGTAGAAGCAGAACATGGAGGGGTTGGTCAAAGGCTGGTGCCCCCACCCCTAAATGGATGCCCTCCTGTCCATCCCCCACCCTCAGGAGAAGGAGATCATGAAAGAGCTGATGGAGAATGGTCCTGTCCAAGGTAAATGCCCCTTGTCCTGGCTCCAGAAGCCTGCGCCTGTTTGAACTGGGCACAGTGGCCCACGTGGTCTGTATAGCATTAAGCAGCAAGACCACTGGGGCTGGGAGTAGGGGGATTATATTCCCTCCCTGCAGGCACCCGGGAGAGTCACAAAGGTGAGGTTCTGGCACGTAGCCGCAAGGCCAAGGGCTTGGCTGCGTGTGCCCCACCCTGGTCTCTGCCTACAGCACTCATGGAGGTGCACGAGGACTTCTTCCTGTACAAGGGCGGCATCTACAGCCACACAGCCTTGAGCACGGTGAGGCCGGAGCAGTACAGACGGCACGGGACCCACTCGGTCAAGATTACAGGGTGAGGGGCCTGGGGGCAGCAGGGCTTGCACTGGGGGCACTGAAGCCTGCTCCAAATCTATCATCTCTGCAAAGCCAGGACTGCTTTCTTATTTCCCAAGGAAGAAACTAAAACTCTGAAAGAAGAAGGTGTGGCGCGGGATCACACTGTGAATGGGGAACCTTTGAAGGGCTTCTGGGAACAGTCCTTCCTCACACATAGGGCAAAATAACTCCAGAGAAACAGAGACAAGGATCTAAGAGTTGCTTAACTCTTTCTGTCTTGGCACCTGTTCTAACAGTGGCAGACTCACTGAGTGACCTAGGCAAGTCACTCCAAGCCCTCAGAAAGCCCTTCCAGTACAGCAGATGTTAGGGTCATCGCTGATGTTAGTAGTTTGCTGACTGTTGATAGTAGCCAATGATACATCCAACCAATAAGATATGCTTTCCAGTGGGAATTTGGGGCCCCCTAAGGCATCCACATTTGCTACATTTTTTCCTTGTGGTCCCTAGCTCCCATACACCCTGGCTCCTCAAGACAGACAGAGAGAGGGAGAGAGAGAGAGAGAAGGGAAAGATGTGTGAGATCCCATCTCACACCAGGCCTAAGGCCCCCCTCTTTTGCTTGCCCCTCCCTCACTCTTGGTGGGCTTAGGTACACAGATTTAGAGATGTGGGGACTGAGGCAGAGAAGAGAGGGATAGACTAGCCAGGTCCCAGGATGCACTCAAGTTTCCAAAAGCAACAAGGCCTGCAGAGGGAGGCCTCAGGGTTCCAGCCCCTAAGAGCAGATGCAATCAATCTCTCGCCCTCCTCGCTCTGTCCTCAGGTGGGGAGAGGAGACGCTGCCTGATGGAAGGACACTCAAATACTGGGTGAGTTTCTAGCAGCCAGTGCCCCCTGAAGCCTCATCCCTTTTTTTTCCTCTTCCCTTTGGCCCACTCCCATTCCCCTCCTCATGGGCCTCTCCTCATTCCCAGACTGCAGCCAACTCTTGGGGCCCATCCTGGGGTGAGAGGGGCCACTTCCGCATCCTGCGTGGCAGCAACGAGTGTGACATCGAGAGTTTCGTGCTGGGAGTCTGGGGCCGCGTGGGCATGGAGGACATGGGTCATCGCTGAGGTTGCAGGCACTAGGCCAAGCCAGGCCTGGCTGGTGGTCTCGGCACAGTGGAAGAGCCCTCGGGTGGGGCACCCAGGGGGCAGACAGAGCCTGGGGTGCGGGCGGCGCCAGCTCTAATCCTGGATCCGCTGACGAAGCGCTGGGCCTGGGAGCCGGCCTGGGAGTAGGGCAGGCAAGGCTGGCAGAGCTTTCAGACCTCCAGCGAGGATGCAGCAGGGCCTGCCCAGGTAGGAGGAAGCTGCAGATCCCTGGCCCCCCAGCCAAAGACCGTGGAAACCAGGCACCCCCAATCTCCAGGTCCACTCCCTCACCCCACTTCTGTATTCTTATTCTTCAAAGATATTTATTTTTCTTTTCACTGTCTTAAAATAAAACGAAAGTATTGATAACTGTAGTATCTTGGACCGTCCAGGAGTAGAGGCCCAGACCAGAATTAGACGGCAGAAAGGACTGGCCAAGCTGTGGTTGGTTGGTAGGGGTGGGAGGACTAGAACTCTTAGGTTCCATCCAATCCTAACTGTCAGCTCCCAGGGCACTGACCTCTCTGCAGATGGGGCAGAGATGGCAAGGCCTTTGGCCCCCAGAGAAATGTGGGAACCTTGGGAACCAACTTGCAGACGCTGAGTCAGCTGCCCAAAGGGAGAGCCAATCCATCAATTAGCAGAACTGGCGCCAGGCCCCAGTAGGCAGGAGGGACACTGCCCCACAGTGCTGGGCCCTCTCTCTGCAGGTCAGTGTCTCCAAGCCACCCAGGCAAAGGGCTCTCCCTTTCCCATCTCCTGGGCCAAGCTGTGCAGCCTGGGAGCCCTCTGCTTACCCCACCTGTCAGCTCTCAGGACCTGTCCAGTGCCCAGGCAGCCCCTCAGATGGTCAGTACGTATGCAGATCACAGGCATCTTTACTTGTTCAGACGCCCTTCTATGCCACCACCCCGTCCTATTTCAAATTCTGCTCCATCGCAAAGGACCAAAGATCCTCCAAACCACCCAGCACGAAACACCCCTCCTGCATCTCATGTGGTGCTATCCTCTCACCCAGTAAGTTGCTTACCTGAGTGTCTACCTACTTCTCAGTTGAGCTGGAAGTTCTTTGAGGGCAGGCTGGGGTCTGGTTCCTCAGTGGTCGCTGACTCCATGGGTTACCCTGCTGTACGGTGGCGTTCCCGTGTGTGGAAGGACTGAGGGACTCCAACCCGTTCTTTCACCTCATTGTCCCTCCATAGATTTAGCAGCTGTGCTTCTAGGCATGATAGAGTAGGTAGTTGGCCAGAAATAAGCTGGAGCTGGGGAACCAGCAGGGCCCTAAGGCAGGGTCCTAAGAAAGGCCATGGTCTAGACTTCCTGAGTTTGCAGCCCTCAGGCTTCCTAAAAGGAAGCCCCCTTGCAAATTCCCTGCCCTATCCAGTCTTACAGTTTTTAATCCCACATAGTCACACCTAGGGGGTTGGGCCTCAAGCTGGACTATGGTGACCGGTTACCCTAATTAGGCCTCATCTACATATACATGCGTGGCGGTGTTCTGACTCCCTTAATGGGCTCTGGCCACCATGCTTGTTCAGACTAAGACCATATAAGTTCAAAAGACTCCCCTTGGAACACGGGGAGGAGACTCACAGCTGACTGGAAAGAAGCTACCACTCCCTGCTACCCCCTTCAGTTCTTGAAAAGTAAAAGAACAACTAACTCCGGACCTCCCAGTAGCTTCACTCTCCTTGAGGGTGAGCTTTCATTGCTAACAGTTGTCACCTCTGCTCTGTCCACTTACAGCTCTCCCAAGTGTACTGTCCTTCCTTTTATAATAGTTAGCCCTGTCTAGAGTGAACGTCTGTCCCCAATAAACATACTTGCTAGAAATCTTTACTGTCTTCCGAGTCCTGTTTGCAGACCTCCCTGCAAATCTCAGGAAGCATCCAAGAGCCAAGACCACCGCAAGACGCAGCAGCACCCAGCCCAGGTTAAACCCAACATTCTGGTGACAGGCAGGTGCCACCTGGTGTCCCTTCCTTTCTGGGAAGCGGTGGGGAGGGGGCAACTACTGGACTCCACCTCGCCCAAACCCTAGCTGGCAGCAAAGGTAGGGGTGGCCGTGTCACCGCATCATCCGTCACCTGGGTCACCCATCACCTGGCACTGGCTGGGACTCGTCCTCCTCCAGGGGCCCTGGCAGCCCCTCCAGCCGCGTCCCTCAGCCTGCGGGAATCACCTGAAAGGAATGCTGGGCGGCCCGATAAGCGGCCCCTTTGTCTGGTTTCCTGTTTGCCAGGACGTCCCGAGCCGGCTCTCCTGACCCGCCCACCGGTCCTTAAGGAGTCAGGGACGGCGGGTGGCCTTGGGACGATGCCGGGCGGTGAGCCCCAGGACAGCGCGGGGGCGGCACCCGCAGGACGAGCTCCTTGGAAAAACCCAGTTCAGTGGCCGCGCGGCCGGCCAGGGCGCGTCTGGAATTTTCTTCCAGGATCTTTGGCGGAAGCAGCCCGGCGAGGGAGGGGACCAGGGGCGGCGGGTCTGGAGGCTGCCGCTCAGCTCCGCCCTGCGCACCCCACCCGGAACCTTGTGGGCCCAGCCCCTCCGCAGCCTGCTCTGCTCCGGGATGGGGTGGGATGGTGGAGGAGGCTGGGGCTGGAGGTTGGGGAGGCCTAGCAGGTGTGGCGTGTGCTCTCCAGCCAGCCGGGAATCTGCGACCTGGTGATGGGTGTGTCGTTAGAGAGGCAGCCTTAAACGCCCTGGCCACGTTATTGCCCGGAGTCTACTTTGGGGAAATCTGGCATCCTTGGCTCCTGCTCTGTGTCTCCTTGTGCTAGTGCCTTGGGTTCTCTGTGCCAAGTGCATGAATTTTATTTGTTTGTTTGTTTGTTTGTTTTGGTACCGGGGATCGAACTGACGACCTTGCGTTTGCCAGGCAGGCGTTTACACCTCTGAGCTAAACCCCCAGCCCAATAACTTTTATTTTATTTTATTTTATTTTATTTTATTTTATTTATTTATTTATTTTTTTTGGTACAGGGAATTGAACTCACAACCTTGTGCTTGTCAGGCAGGCATTTACACTGCTGAGCTAACTCCCTGGCCCAAGTGCACGAATTTTAAGACAAACCTAAGTTGGAATCTTGGTCTGCGTGACCCACACCGGCTCTGTGTAGTATTGGATAGATGTGCCCATCCTTAACGGGTTGAGGAGAGGATTAAATGATAAAGCACGCTAACATTTCCCTCAGTGTGTGGAGTTTAAGAGCTCAATAGATAATAACTGGTGTGATCATCTTAAGGGATTAAGTCTGATCATGTAATAGAAATTTTTCATAATCAGTTAAGCATTTATTAAGTGTTTAACCATAAATTTCTGACAACACATAACCTAAATACTTTACATCAGTTATCTCGTTTAAGCCTTTTTAAAAACGTTGAGATTTCTTTATCTTGCATACAAGGAAACTAAAGCTTAGAGAAAGTCATAAGTGGGTGAGATGGTAACAAAACTCAAGACATCTAACTCTTCATAATCATCAGCTCTACCAGGGCCAGGGGTTTAGCTCAGCAGTGTAAACATCTGCCTGGCAAGTGTGAGGTCATGAGTTCAATCTCTAGTACCAAAGTAAGTAAGTAAATCATCAGCTCTACTAATGGTAGTAGTAGTTGTACTAGTGGTAGTCTGATGCTCTTCCCCAAGCCCTTACTTATCTAGCAAACTCTCATGCATCCTTTAAAACCCAAATCAGGTGGCCCTGAAGCAAGGCCAGCAGATTGCTGTAGCTGCTGGTTTCCAACAGGAGCCTAAAGAGAATTCTTTCTGTGGTCTGTTGGCCATTTCAGAACTTTGGATATGTAATGGTCAATTCATCAGAAAGAAATAGCAGGTGAGTGTGGCAGACTTTCGGAAGCCTGAAGGACAGAGACCCTGGAGCCTTGGGACCGCACCATGTGGTTGACTCAGGATGCTGGGAGAACAAGGAACTCCTCCCCTCTCTGGGGGGCGGCTGTGAGCCTGCTGGCGTGCAGGCTGAGAATCAAACATCTCATGTTGTCCTGTCCCCCATCCCGTGTCCCCCCTCCCCCCCTTAGCAAGTGGGAGCCAGTGAACTACACATCTTGTGAAAAGACTGACTATGTTATTTAGTATGAGCTCCCCATATGCAAGATATGGACAACCATTTGGAAGAAAACAAGAGACAATATGACAGATAGTGAAGATCTCTAGTTGTCTAGTTTTGAAATTTATGCTTTCTTATGTCCCGTTCTGTTCTGTTTGTTGTGTTTAATTTTACCCCCTTTAAAATAAAATTTAAAAAAATAAGTAAAACCCAACTCAGTTGTCTTGCCTCTGGAAAACCTTTTTTGGCACTCATTTTCTGGACTCCAGTGACCCTGGAACACACACCTGGCACAGGGAGGGCCTGCTGACAGCTTCTCCCACAAAGGGCAGGGACTTTTTTATTTTCTTAGCTCTGTCCTTTCCTAGCTACCAAATAATCTACTTGGGAATTCATTCTGGCCTCCTGTGGGGCTCTGCAGGGTTCCAGGGCACCTGACTCTAATGTTTCAGGGGCTGCTAAGTTACATCACTTCATGAGTGCTGATGCCTGCTATCTTCCTGACATCCCGCCAAGCCCTACTTCTCCGGTGCCCATTAAGGGAAAGGAGTTCATGCCTACTCAGCCTGCAGTGCTTCACACACGGTGGCTCACGGGATCCTACCCGTATTCTGGGAGGAAGGGCATCTCTGGGAATGCAATGCCAATCATCAAGGAGAATCTAAAAGGGGAGACCTTCCAAGCTGAGGAGGGCTAGCAGCCCACACACAGCTGGAGCCAGGGACCCCCACACTGGTAGGATGCATTCTATTTGCCTCTGTCTCCCTCTCTCTGTCTTTGTCTCTCCTGCCTTTCTCTCTAGATCATTCTGCCATGAGGAAGGATATGTGGCTAATGATAACTACTGACCACAGCTATTTCCTGAAGGTCTTCTGATGAGCCTGGCTGTTCAGATGTTGAGCTGAGGGCATCACTTGTGAGGCAGGATAATGGATGTCATGACAACCCTTTCTGAGTCAGTGTTGGGAGGAGAAGATCCCCAAAATGGAGAAGGGAAAGGAGAAATGCTAGACAGATAACAGAAATGTTGTCCCCTATTGTTACCTCCTCCTGTTCGGCGAGAAGGTCCCCTCCACGGGTAGGTGAGAAGCTCAGCAGAGATCACACTGCCTTTTGCCAAGCTTTCAGATCCGTCCAGCGAGGTTGACCAGTAAGGGTCCCTTCCCTAACTTTCTGGGCCCTGGGAGATACATTCTCTAGAATTTCACCCAGCTGGTACAAATGCCAAGCCAGTCCCCTCCCAAGGGGCAGCAAGGCTGAGTCTGAGCAGCCTCTGGAGGGTGGGTGAACCCCTGCTTCCTGCTCCAGGCTGCCTGCATGAGGCCTTAACAAAGGATGGAGGTTTGTCTGTCAGAGGTGGGTGCCGTGGAGGCATGTGGGGGGACTCACACTGCAGACAAGGTCTATTCCACCCCTCTTCACAGGGAGGAAACAGGCTGAGGGCGGGCAAGGAGAAGCTGAATGACTTGCCCAAGGACACATGACAAGGAGGTGGTGGGTGTTAGTACAACATATCTTTTTGTTTTCTTCCAAAGTTCCTGGGTCATAATGTCCTCCCAAAGCACATCATACTCCAAGACAGGCCATAGAAACCAGAAGTTCTTTGAGGAGGATATAGAAACCCTAATCTTTCCCTGCCCTTCTAGGGCCAGCTAGGAAGAAATTCTGTCTTTTCCTTGTCTGATAGAAGGTCATCTCAGTGGGTCTTTCCCCAAACCCTGGAGGGAGGAATGGGGCCCAGAGAGGCTGACAAGAGTCTGAATAATCACACCTTGCTGGGTTTACCACCAAGCCCACCTGACTTAGTTAAGTAGTGACATCCTCATGACACCCAAAGGACAGGGGTCTGCAGAGTTGCCCTCCATACAGCGTGGCACCCCTTCCCACACAACTCGCCCTTTACCTCTCTCCAGGTGGGTCCTTTGTAATATCCTTCATCATAAACTAGTAAAAATGTTCCCCTGTGTTCTGTGAGCCCCTCAAACAAATTAATTGAGTGCAAGAAAAGGGCCATGGGAACCCTGATTTATAGCCAGCTTCCCAGAAGCACAAGTAAAGCAACCTGGATTTGCAACTGGCCTCGACAGTAGAGGTGAGGGGGCCAGCAGTCTTGGAAGCTGAGCTCTCTGCTGCCGAATGACCTGCTTGCTGGAGGAGGAAAACCCTACACCTTTTGAAGTCACAGGCAGAGTGACTTCTTCACTGTGCTCTGTTGCTATGTTGTGAGTGTATAGTAGGAGACACTGAGTCTGAGTCCAGGTTTGTTTTTCGTACCATGAGAAACCTCATTTGTCAGACTGCAAAGCCTGAGCTATTGAGAGCTGCATCCGGGAGCAACCGCAGTTGCCCCTCAGGCTGTATCCAAGCAGGCACCTCAGCTTTACCTCTGTGTGAGGATGGCCCAGACCCGAAGATGGTACCTTTGAGAGGAGGAGTGATGGGAGCACCTCGCTCCAGTGGCCATGACCTAGGGAGGTCAGGAGGGCGTCAGGGTCTGCAAAGAGGAGATGGAAGCCTGCTCATCTTGGAAAGTCAAGCTCGAAAGCTTCCTCCTGTGAGATGCTTCTGACTGCACTGGACAGCCCTCATCCATGCTGGGCACCCCAGGTGCACCTCATCTGCTGCAGTCCAGCACCACAGCTATCCATTCCCTTCCCGACACAGACATCTGGGGAACAGGACTGGGCCGCACCCCTCTGCTGGGTAGGGACAGCAAAGCCCTTGCCTGGAAGAACAGAGATGAGTGTGGGGCAGAGATGGCCAGGAGCGGCGATCGGGGCAGCAGTGCCTCCTGGTGGCAGAGTCTGAGCTGAGCACCTACGTTTCCCTCGGGTTTTGCATTCCTTCCCTGATGGAGTCCTGATTGCTCCCCAGGCTTGGACACTGACATGGGGAAAAGCAGGAGGAGGTAGACTGGTAACAACAGATCTCAGCTTGTCCCACTGTCTGGGTCAGTTCGCCGCTGAGACTCCCACTCTGCACCTTTCACCCAGATATTGTGTCTCGGCCTGGCCAGATGTTGGGCTTTGAGGTCTCTCCCCCTACTGACACTATTCTCTACCACATTCGAGGTCCCCACTTACCCCCAGCCACATACAGCTGGCCAAAAATCTCTTACTCAAAGACAGACACAGCCAGATTCAAGTTCCAGCTCCTCGCTGCCTTGGTTTTCCCATGTGTAAAATAGAAATGGTGATTTCTGTTATCTCTACATGGGAGTGATCTAGGTAGAGAGATTCCCTAAGAATGAGGAATTGGGGGGGGGGGGTTGCCCACCAAGAGTTACAATGAAGAAATTGGTACAGAGCAAGAGAGCAGAATGTGTAGTCATCTTAAAGACCAGGCTTACTCTAGAGCCACAAAAGCCAGCCGGCACCATGGTGAAAGCACAGGTCCACCTAAGATAGTAAAGTATCTGTGGGCAAAGATGAGTCCTTAGGGTCTTCAGGTGCTGGCCAGCAGGCCAGGACCAAGCTGAGATTTTGGTTGAGACTGGCATGGGGAGGTATTACAGATGGACTAAGTCCCCCCTGGATGGCACTCTGGGGACAGGAAGGAGATGAGCTCTCCTTACCTGGCACCATAAAACCACGGTCTCAGTCCCAAATGCCTTTGGAACCAGGCAGATGCATGACTAGGCCAGGGGTGTCGGAGAACAGGCAGCATGGGATTATGGCAGAGCGTACACCGGCCCAAGGCATTTGGAGTCAGTGACTTGCAAACGTGCCAGCTTGCAGCACACAGGGTCTCAACAGGAAACAGATGGTGAACTCTAATTAGGAGAATTGGGACAGAGTTTATTTTCAAAAGCATTCATGACAAAGCATGGGGTAGAGGGTCACAGGAGAGTACAGGACTCCGGGGCCAGCAGCAGCAGGGCTATCACTTCCCTTAAGCATGCAGGGCTAAGGGGAGGGCGAGGTGGCCAAGACCCTGAAGGAGAGGCATTGGCAGCTGGACGACCTGCCCTGTAGGAGCTAGGGAATGCACATTTCACCCTTCCTCTCTTCCCTTCCTCTCATCTCCTGCTGGACTCCCATTTACCAAATCCCACAGAGCAGGAGACAGTGGCTGTGGACTTTTTAAATGCGCAAGAGATAAACTCATATCTTAATTAAAACTTTGGTTTTTTTTTTTTTAACGGTCTTTAGTAATAGCTGCCAGTATAACCCATCAAGGGAAACACCTGCCAAATATCTATAAAAATCATAAATTTATATATATCTGATAGCAACTTATTAGTGAAATATATAAAACAAATCTGGCAGAAATACAAGGAGAAAGTAAAAAAAATCAATAAACACAGTAGGATTTGTGTGTGTCTGTGTGGTACTGAGGACTGAATAATAGACCTTCACACTGGGCTGTCCCCAACCCTGTTTATAGTTTATTTTGAGATAGGGTCTCACTGAGTCACTAGGTTGCCCAAATTTATAATTCTCCTGCCTTAGCCTCCCAAATAGCTGGGCCTAGAGGCATGTACCACCACCCTTGGTAGAAATTTTTCATTAACTTTTCTTATAACCAATGAATCAAATAGCAAAACATTAGAGAAGATATAGAAATTCAAACAATACAGTTAAGGATCTTGATCCATTAGATAAATAAAGATCTTGCAACCCTCTGTCCAAGAGAATAGCCATTAGTTACAAGCTTGTTTTTAAAGAATACAGTACTGCACACTTAGTAATAAAGGAAGTTCACAATTTTCCAAAGAATCAATATTGGGCCGAGAGTACAGCTCAGTGGTAGAGCACTTGCCTAGCATGTATAAGGTCCCAGTTTCAATTCCCAGACCGGGGGAAAAAAGAATATCATTCTATCACATTTTATCATCCCAATATAATAAACTTATAAACTAACCATAAAAAGTTAGCCAAGGAAATCCAATATGTTTGGTAACTTGAAAACATTCTAAATAATTCATGGTGAAATATTATAAGGGAAATTACAAGTTATTTAAAGGGGAATAAAAATATTACAGGAAAAAATATAGTCTTATCTGAGCTTATTAAAAGCAGGAAAAATTGGCAATACATGGATTAAACATCCAACTAAAGACACTAGGAAGAGAAATCAGAAAAGCCAAAGAGAGTAAAGGAAGGAAATATTAAAGATAAAATAGAAAGTGTTACATATGGAAAACAACAAAAAATTGAGCCGATTCTTTTAAAAGCCTTAATTTAAAAAATCACTAGCACAATATTGGGAAGAAATAGAAGGATATGACCAGAGATGCAATCCAAGGTTATAAAAAAAATCACTAAAAAACAGCATGAGGACCTCGGGTTCTGGAATAAAAGTGACTAAGATAATAAGAAAAGTCCAGGACATAAACTTATAAGAAAGCAGTGGCTTGTACAAAGAACTGGAGAACAAAACAAAATTATTAGACATGGAAAATTCAAGCAAGTACAGACTTTATAAAGAAGAATGTTTAAAGGCTGATTTAAGAGTAAAACAACAGCCGGGTGTGGTGGCACATGCCTGTAATCCAGCACTTGGAAAGCTGAGGCAGGAGGATCACTGCAAATTCAAGACCAGCCTGGGCTACAAAGTGAGCTCAAGGCCAGCCTGAACTGCATAATAAGAACCTGTCTCAAAAAGACATAAATAAATAAATAAATAAATAAATAAATAAATAAATAAATTTTAAAAAACAAAGTAAGATTGGAAAAGGCGGAAGACAAAAAAATAAGAGGCAGGAAGCTATGATCAAAGTTGAAAGGGATCCTACAGTCATTTCAGAGGGAGATATTGATTAACCTCAGACATTGTTAACTGAAGTATGCAGGTTACAAATTTAATGGTGACTAATGAAAGAACAAGAATAGAACACATTTCAAACCAGTGGGGAGGAAATTAAGGAATGAAGGAAATTTAGTCAATTCTCCACTAGGCAGGAAATAACAAATAAGAGAAGCAAAGGAAAGCTTGGTGGAGTTCCTGATTTCCAAGCTGGTTCCGGAAAACCCCAGCCCGTGCCCTTGCGCGGCCCTCACCCACGATGAGCTGGCTGGACTTCATGACTTGTTTCTGTCCAGTAGAACATGACGGAAGTGATGAGATGTCACATCCACTTGCAAAAAGGTTTCATGCTTGGCTTAATGCTCTGCTTTCCCCAGTTTGAAATTCTTAACATCGGGCTGGGGGTTTAGCTCAGCGGCGGCGTAAGTGCCTCCTTGGCAAACGCGAGGTTGTGAGTTCAATCCCCGGCACCAAAAAAAAAAAAAAAAAAAAAAGAAATTCTTAACATTGTTTCTTCCTACTATGATGCCAACCCAAGTCCCCTCACGCAAGTAGGAGCCACACCCTCAGCTTCCCTTAACACTATTGTACCGAGGGACCCTGTAAATTACATAGTCCCGGTCCAAGGTGATTAATAGTGTTAAATATTAATAGGTTAAATAAAATACAGGAAGCACGGCAGATTAGCGTTTCAAGCAAACGAATAATTTTTTAGCAAAGTGCACCCCATGCAAATATGGAAGTATTCTCTAAAATTTAAATTTAACTAGGCGTCCTGTATTGGTATTTGCTAAATCTGATGTCTACTAGAAAAGGCCCATGACTGTGACTTCCTTTTTTTCTTTCTTTCTTTCTTTCTTTTTTTTTTTTTTTTTTTTTTTTTGGTACCAGGATTCAAACTCAGAACCTAGCGCTTGCCAGGCAGGCACTTATGCTGCTGAACTAAATCCCGGGCTGTGACTTCCATTTTGATCTCTCTCTCCTTCCCTCTCTCCCTCTTTCTCTCCCTCCCCCTACCCTCTATTGCTCTAGTCATTCTGAGGATGCTGTGTGGTGACCAACCCTGGGGAGAGGTCCACGAGGGAGGAACTGGAGCCTTCCACTTGCACCATTTAAGTGAACCTGCAAGCAGAACCTTAGCTGGTCTTTCTGAAGGCTACAGCCCCTGGCGACAGCATGACTCCAATCTCTGAGAATCTGAGCGAGCATCTAGGAGGTATAGCTTCCAGATTCCTGGCCCTAAGACACTGTGAGATAATAAACGTTTATTATTTTGAGCTGTTTTGGTTTGGGGGTCATTTGTTACCCAGTATTAGCTAACTATTTGTAATACACATGGTAAATGGGAACCATAAAATAAGATGGTAGAAATAAATTTTAAAATGTTGTTGTCACAAAAATGTAAACAGACCCATTTCATCAGTTGGTGGATCATTAGGGTGAGTGAAAATACACAGTGTAGGCTGGGGATTTAGCTCAGTGGCTTAAGTCCCTGCCTGGCAAGTGCGAGGTCATGAGTTCGATCCCCGGCACCAAAAAAAAAAAAAAAAAAAAGAAAGAAAATACACAGTGTAATTCGGCTCCATTCTGTTCACAAGGCACTTAACTTAAAAAAAAAATGGGCATCTTGAAAGCAAGAATAGGAAAAAACAAAATAGCAAGAAAAGGAAAAGATACCCTAGATACTGTCATTGCTTGACCAGTCGTGATCTCTGAGTCTTTTACACTCAGTTACCGGATCCTGGTTTTTTTTCCTGGCAGCAGACAGAAATCTGTTGATCAAAGCAGGGGTGTCTTGACCCTAGGCCCAATTTATTACTTATAAACGTACCAGCCCCAAACAGTAGAGATAATTTGAGCTAAATCAATCTCATTTTCTCTCTCTCTCTCTTTTTGTCTTTTTGAGACAGGGTCTTGCTATGCAGTTAAGGTTGGCCTTGAGCTCTTTGTAGTCAAGGCTGGTCTCAAATTTGCAGGGATCCTCCTACCTCAGCTTTCCTTTCAGAGAAAGGATGTTTAGGATACCCAGTTCTGGAAAATGACATGTAAGAGGAAATCCAGGAAGGGTTTCCTCCCTTTCCCTTCTCCAGATTGGTTCGTGGACACAATACATGACAGTAGAGCAGGCTTTGCAGTCCTAACATGACAGATGTGAGCAGGAAGACCCATAAGTGAATGCTGATAAAGCGGGAAAACAATGGTTAACAGACAAACATCCTTAGGATAGTCCAGGGCCTGGGGGTGTAGCTCAGTAGCAGAGTGCTTACTTAGCACTTGTGAGGTCCTGGGCTCCATCTCCAGCACAGCAAAAGTAAGAGAGAGAGAGAAAGAGAGAGAGAGAGAGAGAGAGAGAGAAGAAAGAAGAAAGAAGAAAGAAGAAAGAAAGAAGAAAAAAGAAGAAAGAAAGAAGAAAGAAAGAAAGAAAGAAGAAAGAAAGAAAGAAAGAAAGAAAGAAAGAAAGAAAGAAAGAAGAAAGAAAGAAAGAAAGAAAGAAAGAAAGAAAGAAAGAAAGAAAGAAAAAAGAAAATCTACAGCAAGAGGACCACTTGGGCCTTGGCTTGCAGGGTATCCAGCAATGCAAAGGGCCATGGAAAATGTCTCTCAATATGCTGCCTCTTGTAGTTTTAATGATTTGCTGAAGAACCTCTTAGATTTTCTATATGATCGGCAGCTATAGGACGACCAGTTTGCTTTTTCCTTCCCAATGGTTTATTTGCCTATTTTACGTTTTATTATTTCACAGGCTAATAAATCCAGTCCAGCTTTGAATAGAAAATTATGACAATGAACATTCATTTGGGTTTTCAAGGGAATGCTTTAAAGCTTTCCCCATTAAATAGTAGGTTTGCTGTAGACTTATTTATTTATTTATTTATTTTTCTTTTGTTTTGTTTTTTAGAGACAGGGTCTCATTATGTAGAGCCCAGGCTGCCCTTGACCTCACTATTTAGCCCAGGCTGGCCTCAAATTTGCAGCGATCCAGTTGCCTCAGCTTCCCGAGTGCTGGGATTACAAGCATATGCTACCACACCTGGATGGCTGTGACTTTAGAAAGTGCCCCTTTACCATTTAAAAGTTTCTCTATTCCTAGTTTGCTAAGAATTTTTATAATCTACTTTATTAGTTTTTCAATTTTTATTTGTACCTGTTTGCAGTGCATAATAATCACATTCCCCGTGGGGAGTTGGCACACATCCATCCATAACACATTTCAATCATTTTCATCCCTTTTTCCTCTCCTCCCTTCCCTCCCTCCATTTCTTGACCCCCTTCCCATTTACAAAAGACCTACCTGCCTGTGTCTTTTATCTGTCTTGTATTTTGCTCTTTAATTTACTTCGATTTTGGATTTTTCAATAAGAGAAACCATGCAATATCTAAGCTTATATGTCTGATTTATTTCACTTAGCATTAAGGTCTCAAGAGGTATCCATTTCCCTATAAATGTCTTGAGTTTATTCTTCTTTATAGCATAATTGTATCCCATTGCATATAAATACTATATTCCCTTTACCAGTTCATCTGTTGATGAACATATAGGCTGCTCTCAAGATTTACCTATTATGAATTGTGCTGCTATAAACATGAATATGTTGTATCTAACATAATGTCTTTAACTCTTTTAAGAAGATACTTAAAAGGGTTAAATGAAATGTCTAGTTTCAATTTTTTGACAAATCTTCATACTGATCTCCATAGCTGTACTAGTTTACATTTCTACCAACAGTGCAGAAAGATTCCTTGTTCAACACGGCATCTCCAACATTTATTATTTGATTTCTTGATGAAAAGCATTTTTTTTTTCTGGAGTAAGATGGAAACTCAAGTTTGTACTTCTCTAATGGCCAGAGATATTGAACTTTTTCATATATTTATTGGCCATCTCTACTTCTTCTGAGATGTGTCTATTAATTTCAGTGGCCCATCTTTTAATTTTGGGAGTCTAAATTTTTTAGTTCTTTATATATTCTAGGTACTAATTCTCTGTCTGAAGAAGAGCTAGCAGTTTTTTTCCCCATTCTGTAGATTGTCTTTTCTCTCTGTTGTTTCCTTCACTGTGCACAAGATTTTTAATTTGACTTGATCTCATTTGTTAATTCTTGATATCATTTCTTGAACAATTGGGGTTCTGTTCAGTAAGTCCTTGCCTATGCCCATGTCTTTAAGAGTATTACCATGGCCCTGAAGCAAGGCCAGCAGATTGCTGTAGCTGCTGGCTTCAAACAGGAGTCTAAAGAGAATTCTTTCTGTGGTCTGATGGCCATTTCAGAACTTTGGAAATGTAATGGTCAATTCATCAGAAAGAAATAGCAGGTGAGTATGGTAGACTTTGGGGGGCCTGCAGGGGAGAGACCCTGGTACCTCGGGACCTGCACTGTGCGGTTAACTCGGGGTGCTGGGAGAACAAGGAGCTCCTTCCCTCTCTGGGAGGCGGCCTGAAGGAGAGAGACCCTGGCGCCTTGGGACCTGCACCATGCAGTTGACTCGCAAGGAGCTCCTTCCCTCTCTGGGAGGCGGCCTGAAGGAGAGAGACCCTGGCGCCTTGGGACCTGCACCATGCAGTTGACTCGTGGTGCTGGGAGAACAAGGAACTCCTCCCCTCCCTGGGGGGGTGACTGTAATCCTGCCGATGGGCAGGCTGAGAATCAGACATCTCATGTCGTCCTGTCCCATGCCCCCCCCCTTAGCAAGTGGGAGCCAGTTAATTACACATCTTGTGAAAAAACTGGCTATGGTATTTAGTATATATATGGACAACCATTTGGAAGAAAACAAGGGACAATATGACAGATAGTGAAGATCCCTGGTTGTCTAGCTTTGAAATTTATGCTTTCTTAAGTCCTGTTCTGTTCTGTTTTGTTGTGTTTAATTTTACCTCCTTTAAAATAAAATTTTGAAAAAAACAATATATATATATATATATATATATATATATATATGAGGGGAAAAGAAAGTGCTCTAAAGGATATAACTGAATGTATGTTTAAGTGTGTAAGATAGATGACCACATTACTGTTTTTGTTAGATTGTTGAGAACTGTTAACAGTCTCACTGTTTGAATGTCTACTTTGTGTGCTTTAATTTTGTAACTTGAATAACTATTTCCAATGATGACAGTATGTAACCTATCAAGTGGCGATTTCTTAGTGTTTTTGTTTTTGTTTTGTTGTTGTTATTGTGGTACTTTCATTTTTTTGCCTTTGGAATTCTGTATTGTTGCAACCCTTTTTCTGTTTTGTTTGGTTGTTTTCTTTTTTGTTTTTTTCTCTTTAAATAAAATTTTTTAAAAAGAGTATTACATATTTTATCTTCTAGCAGATTGTTTCTATTGTAACATTTAGATCTCTAATCCACTTTGATTGTAGTTTAGAACATGGTATGAGATATGGGTCTAGAGTCAACCTTCGGTATATGGAGAGCCAGTTTTCCCAGCATCATTTGCTAAACAGGCTATTTTTCCTCCAGGGTATATTTTTGGCCCCCAATCTTCTTAATTTCATCAAATGTTTTTTTCTCTAAAATTGTTTTATATCATAGTAAGATTTGTTTTTTTATTTTATGAATTTCATTATGTAAATGAAAATTTTCTAATTTGAAATAACCTTGGATTCCGAAGAAACCCAACTTGGTCATTATATATCTTTAAAATGTATTGCAACATTCAGTCTGATAGTATTGTGTTTAGGATATTTCCATCCATGTCCATCCTTGAAACTGACCTACAATCTTCCTGACTCAAATTGTCCTCATCTTGATTGAGGATCGAGGAAGCATAGACGTGTAACACATGATGCAGTGGGTAGTTTTTCCTCATTTTCTATTATTTGAAGAAATTTATACAAGACATGGACTTTCTGCTCCATGAGTATGTACCCGAGCCCAAGATACTTGGTTTTCATAGCTATGGGCAGCTCCCTAAAACCTTCTTCTTTCTTATGACCTCAGCTTTGCCACTATTTCAGTTCTCAATGTCCTGCTACATAGTTTGCTGGAGGAGTCTCATTTCCAGAAGGCTCCTTATTGCAAACACTCTGACCATTCTATAAACGTGGTCAGACATGTTAGGACACTTACAGTGAACAAGAGGCTGACTGAGACTTCAAGCCCAGTACGTGTGAGACGGGGGTCAATCTATCCAAGTCGCAGGCAGTGGAAGTTGTGATGTGGCTACATAAGCAAAAACCTGGCTCTCATCTTGAGCTAAGCCTCCCAATAATGAAAATGATACTTTGTCTTTCATAATTACTGTTATGTTTTATACCTTAGCATAGTTTGGGCAAGAAGGAGAAAGTCTACTTAAAGTAGACACCCTGCAAACTCAAGCAGCAGATACAGAGAGAAGGCTCAGGATAATCAGTAGAGTACACAATTAGAGAAATGTTCCCCCCAAAATGGCGTAGCATCGCTGCTGAAGATGGCATTTAGTAATAGATGGGTAAGCCTCTGTTACAGTAATAGTTGTGTGAGTGTTTTAATATAGATTTTAAAAAAATAACTGTATTTCCAAATGATAAAAGGCATAACTACTATGATGTCAAACTTGCAAATTTATAGATAGAACATAGGATTAAGGTAGTCAATTTAAAGAAAAATAACACCATCAGTACATCACAAAAGTGGTAAGAAAATGTGGCAAACCCAAAATGTGGTATGAAAATGATAGAAGTTTGGAAAATACTCAAATAAAGGCCTACTTAGTGCATAACAAGTCAGGATCAATAACACCCCCCCCAATAAAAGCCTCACACACATGTGCATAAAAATACACCCTCTGGGAGTACAGAGATGGGGGCAGATTTTAAAATAAGAGAGAAGCACTTTCTAAAGTGATTGAGTAGTCCTTCTCAAAAGGCTGGGGTTCTTAATGGGAGTGCTGGTGTCTACAGGAAAACCCTCCTCTTAACACCAGTTAGGAGCCCAGGGTGGACACTTGCCCATCTGCAAGCCCACACCCTAAACCCACGCCTGACAGTGGATCTTCCCTGCTCGGGAAGTGTAAGGATGAATGAGACATTTGCAGACACACAAAGATTCAGAAAACTTTCCTTCCATGCACTTCTTTTAAAAAATGTTTTTTGAAGACATTCTCTAGCCAACTAGGGACATAATCCCAACAAAGAATCATTTAACAGATTCACAAAGCAGTGTAATTAACCCGAGTACAATGACTAGAAATACCAGAGGTCCACAGAGCCATCTGTCAGAATTAGGGCAGGAAATCAGTCAGTGTGGAGAAAAACGTTAAGAAGAAAATGGGCTTCATTCAGCAAATAATGCAGTTAAGAAGCTGGAAGATTTTAATGCCCTGATTTAAAAGGCATATGTTTCTTCTCTAAAGAAGAAATGAGAAGAGCAATTAGAAATTGTCAGGGAACAAAAAAATTTTATAAGAAAATCATGGTTCAAATATGAGATGAATGAAAATGTAACATGATTTTAAGTATTGGAGGGAGGGTAGCGGAATACACTGGAATTTTTAGCCTGGAACATTTGAGCAGCATTTAGACTCTAAGATTAGTTTCTTCTGTGTAGGTCCCAGGATGCTACTTGCTTCTGCAAAGAATGATCTTTACATAATCATAGTATTTTTTAAAATACCTTATCGATTTGCAATATTTGAAACTCAGAGATAGGCAACACACAAAGCTAGAACATTTTAATTATAAACATAGAACCAGATGCAAATGTAGTGCTTTAGTAACAGGAACTAAGAGGAGGGAGGGCAAGAGTGGTAAAGAATGCCTCATCTTACACAGTGGGGAGTCAAAAATTATTGCATAAAATTAATGGCACAAGAAAGGAAAGCTAGATAACTGTATATACATAACTGTATATACACCCAAACCCTGGAGGGAAGTTACCATTACTAACCTTCTCATCTTCCATAGGAGGAACTGGGCTAGACACTGTTCACTCTCCAGTAATCACGTCCCCTTCCTTCTTTAGTCATAGGAACTTTACATTTCACCTGGGCACCAGCTAAATTGGCTCTCCAGGTCATTTCCCAGTCTGCCTTGCAGCTAGATCCAGGTTGCCAAGTTGAGGCCACCCAGGTTTCCAGAGAAGTGATGTACTTTTTCATTAGTTGGAACATAGATGTGATGAGCCATCTCTGACCCAGATCAAAGGTTTTGCCACAAATATTAATAACTAATACATCTGTGCTCATTATGTGTCAGGTGCTTTTCTAACTGCATATATTAACTCAATTGACCTAATGAAGATATGTATTTCTTTCCGATGTTTGCTGTAACAAGTTGCCACAAGCATAATGACCTAAAACAATACAAATTTATCCTTTTGCAATATTGGAGGTCAGACATCTAAAATCAATGTGTAGGCTGCTTGCTTTTGCAGACTCAAAGAAAATCACTGCTGTCTTTTTTCCAGTTTCCAGTGGCCCCTGTCCTCCTTCGGCTCATGACCCTGCCCCATTGACCACACCCATGCTGCCATCAGCACATCCCCTGTTACTCTGATTTCCTGCCTCCTTCTTATAAGGACCCTTGTGATTACCTTGGGGCCCCTCTGATACCCCGTCTCAAAATCCCCAGCCTGATCAATTCTGCATTTCTGTCCTTTTGGCCACAGGTTCTAGCAATTAGGGGGACAGCTTTGGGGGAGATATTATTCTCCCCACCACAGACTGGTACTACATTATTTCCATTTAACAGATGTTGAAAACCAAGCTGGAAGAAGTTGAGTAGCGTGGCCAGGGTCCCACAAAAGCTAAATGCCAAGCCCATGATTTAAACCTGGCGAGTGGGGTACTGACTTTAGTGCATATAAACATGATAGTCTGTCCTGTCAACCTCGCTAGGCCTGGATGAAACTTTCATCTTTCTACGCCACTGTCATTGGGGGACAGGAGTTTTTGTCGCAGTAGTTATATTTTAATGCAGGAGTCAGGAGCTATTCTAAATAATTAAAAATAATGCTTTTAAAAAGAAAAAGAAAAAATAATGCTTTTATTTTCTTCTGAAAGATTTGACTATTTCACAAGGAAAATCTTTATTAATTTCAAATGTTTTTAAGTCACAGAGCAGGATGAGTCTGTCTCCATCCCACCCTTGCTTAAACCCTCTAGGAACCCCATGGCCTTTGGGTTAAATTGAGTCTGAGCCCCTTAGCCTACATTCAGGGACTACCCTTCACCCATCTTTCTGCTTCTCACTACACCCTCTCATGGGCGCACCCTGGGGCCAACACGTTTGCTGTGGTCCAGGACGGGCCTTTCACCATGCCCAGCCCTTGCCTGTGCTTATGCTGCCCCACCCACCTGGCACCCTACACCTTCTTCCTCTTCCACTCTGCCCAGCAGACCTCATTTAACGTGAATCTTACTCATTCCTGAAGACCCATCCCAAGTCGCCTCTGGGATTTTTGTGTTTATCTTAGTCTTTCTTCTGTTTAAGATTTTCCTCTAATGTCTGGTGATTCAGGTCACAGTTAGAAACCCTCCAGCTCCCTACCTTTCCCCCAACATCCCTCCCAGGAAGAACATAGCTCTTCTTTTCCTTTCCCTTGCATGTTGTATCAAAATAACCACAGTAGCACACATTTACTATGATCATTGTCCACAACTAATATTATCCATTATTTTAAGATTTAGAGCTCAGGCCAAACATGCTTGCTGGAAGAATGACAGTCTCTTTAACAAATGGTGCTGAAAAAATTGGCTGTCCATATGCAGAAGACTAAAACTAGACCCATGTCTATCACCATACACTAAACTAAAATCTAAATGGATCAAAGATCTAAATATTAAAACAGAAACACTAAAACTACTGGAAGACAAAGTAGGTAAAAACCTCAAAGATATAGGGGTAGG
>PVJX010000940.1:0-193280 GCA_004027295.1 Dolichotis patagonum
TCTTTTGCATTTACTTAAATATGTTCTGTGGGCTAGTATATGGTCTATTTTAGAGAATGTCCCATGTACTGCTGAGAAGAAGGTGTATTCTGATGTTGTTGGATGGAACACTCTGTATACATCTATCAACTCCATTTGTTCACAGGTGTGATTCAGTTCTGTTATGTCTTTGCTGATTTTCTGTCTAGTTGATCTGTCCATTTGGGTCAATGGTGTGTTAAAGTCTCCTGTTATAATTGTATTATTGCTTATTTGATTTTTCATTTTTGTTAGTATTTGCTTTATATATCTGGGTGCTCTGGAATTTGGTGCATATATATTTAAGGTTGTTATCTCTTCCTCTTGTAGTTTTCCCCTAACTAGTATGTAGTGACCTTCTTTATCTCTTTGGATCATTCTTGGTTTGAAATTCACATTGTCTGCAAACAGGATTGCTACTCCTGCTTTTTTTTTTTTTTTTTTTTTGGTTTCCTGTTGCATGAAGTATTGTTTTCCATCCTTTGACTTTCAGTCTATGAGTGTCCTTTTGGGTTAGATTTGTTTCTTGTAGACAGCATATGGTTGGATGTTGTTTCTTGATCCATTCTGCCAGTCTGTTTCTTTTGATTGGCGAGTTGAGGCCATTTACATTAATGGTTGTAACTGTTATATATTGGTTTATTGTTGACATATTATCTTTCTGCTGTTGTGTCTTTAGTTTTCCATTCTGTTTAATTGTCTGCCTTGCTTGGTGGTTTTATCCCGTGTGTATCTAGAATGTCTTTCAGTATTCTTTGTAGGGTTGGTTTGGTGTTCATGAAGTTCTTCAGCTGATCTTTGTCATGGAAGTATCTTATTTCTCCATCCATTTTGAAGGACAGTTTTGCAGGGTATGTCAGTCTGGGTTGGAAGTGGTTTTCCTTTAGGATCTGAAATACTTCATCCATGCTTTTCTTGATTTCATTGTTTGTGTTGAGAAGTCTGCCATGATTCTGATAGGTTTTCCTTTATAGGTGATCTCTCTTTTCTCTCTAACAGTTTTTAGTATTCTATTCTTATGTTGGATTTCTGGGATTGTGATTATTATGTGTCTAGGTGTAGTTTTATTTTAGTTATGGCTGTTTGGAGTTCTATATGCTTCACTTATCCAGGTGTCAGTTTCTCTTCTCATGTTTTGGAAGTTTTCAGCTATTACTTCTGTAAATATCCTCTTGATATCATTTGGGCTGTCCTCTTCTGTTTCATTTATCCTTATTAATCTTATGCTATTTTTCTTTGCATCATCTTGCAGGTGTTCAATTGTTATTTCCTGATTCTTTGTTATTTTTAAAAGATCTTGTCTTTCCTGCTCACTGGCTGAAATCTTATCTTCGAGGTTTAAAATTCTATCTTCACTTTCATTGAGGAAGTTTTGGCAGCTTTCAATAGCATTTTTGATTTCCTGTGTATCTCTTTGAATCTGTTTTATGTATTCTGTTTGTTTCCTATAGTGTTCATTTAGGGATTCTATCTGTTTGCTTTGTTCCTCTAATTTTTTAGCTGTGTTTTCACTGGATGCATTCACTATTTCTTTCACTGTGTTTAACAGTTCTTCTTTTACCTGGGCGAGTATTTCTGATTTGAATTTCTCCATAGTTTTCCTTAGTTGCATATTTATTTCATTTGATATCATTTCAGGTGTATGGCTTCTTTTTTCTTCCATGTACATGGCTTCTAATGTTTCTTGGGGAGAGCTAGAGCTTTGAGCCTGCCTTCTGGTCTTTCCTTTTGTCATTTTTCTATATTTCCTTGCTTTGAGCAGTGTTCCAATGCTTTCTCTGCATGTGTGGTGAATTACCTCTGGCACCCTCAGTTCCTGGAGGGGCAGTGGCTCCCCCACAGGCTCTTGGCTTCCTCACAGGTTCCTAACTCCCCTCTGTGGGCTCCTGGCTCCCTAAGTTGTAAGGCGGATGTTGGGTGTGGTCGACCCAGAGCCTGTGGAATCTCAGGCGGGCCAGGCCATGGTCCTTTTCCCAGGCAGGTCTCCAGCAGTTTCCCTTGGGGTGAAGGGTGGGCCCACAGGTCCCAAACAGTCAGGCCAAAATGTTGGTTTCTGCAACTTTCCTTGTCCCAAATAGACCTGGCTGAGATGCCAGTCTCTGCAAAGTTCCCAATCCAAACAGCGCAGGCCACTCTGCGGGTCTCTGGGAGGTTTCCGGTCCCAAAGAGTTAGGCCGAGATGCTGGTTTCTGGGAGATTTCCTGTGGGTGAAGGGCGGGGCTACGAGCCCCAAACAGGCCTGGCCAAGATGCTGGTCTCCGGGAAGTTCCCTGCGGATGAAGGGTGAGCCTACCAGTCCCAAACAGTCAGGCAGAGATGCTGGTCTCCGCAAAGTTTCCAATCAAAACAGCGTAGGGCACTCTGTGTGTCCAGGAGGTTCCCGGTCCCAAAGAGTCAGGTCGAGATGCTGGTCTCTGGGAGATTTCCTGCAGGTGAAGGGTGGGGCCAGCAACTGTGTTTTAGAAGATCTTTGTAGAGCTGATGTTTCTACAAGTCAAGCGTTAGCATATTACTAATACCTATTAATTGATTTGGCAGTTTTTTGTAATTATTCCAATAAATGGCCAAAAGCTGTGGTGTATATTACTCTTAGTTCACTACAGTTTTTCAAACAATAAAAATCAGTAAAGATGTCCATAATTTCAACATGAAACATTGATCTTGGCTGTGGTTTGGAAGAAAGTAAATCCAGAAGCATGGTGTTTATGAACTGATATTAAGATAATGATTTTTGTAGAAACTCATAAACCAAGGATACAATAATTGTCTCTTTCTTATCTCAATTGTAAAATGGAGCTTTTCTCCAACCAGAGGCTATTTAGAGATTCATTTCACTGAAACTCAAAGGTAACCATTTGCCTGTGTTTGTAGTGCTTTTCAATAAACAAACATGGTCTTCAGAAATTTACAGAACTAGAGATGACACTTGGTAGTATAATTTTCCCTTTCTCCTTAAACTCAAAAATCATTTGAGATGTTAATAAAAAGTGAATTACTTATAACCACCCATTTTCAGCAATGTAAGAATGTATTTTAATGTAACAATAATATTTTTCTCTTAGTTTTACAAATTAAATGGTCCTTTAAATGATCTGTGCTTAGATAGTATTTTGTCAATAAAAATTATTAACAGAGAGAGTCTAGATAGTAAAAGCACACATATTTTCTGTCAAAGAGGTTTTTTTTTCCTATTCAGAAATTTCCTTTCTTCAAAGTCAAAGCTGTATTCTAGGAATTACGGTGTTTTACTTTTCACTCAGATCATAAAGACTGGTGGTGGTCTGCAACTAGAAATAATCTGACAATTTGACTGATGAAAGAGCCATAAAAAAACACTTCTTATAATTCTTAAACAACTATGTCATTGGCTCTGTAGCTTCAACAGCAGTGTTTTTCCAGAAAATAACTTACCAAAATAGAGTGAGCAAACCAGATCATTATTATTGCACATATAAGCTGTATGCTAGCATTCATAGGAGTATGTATGATGAGGAGGAAGAAAAAAGTTAAAAACCAGTAAGATTGGAAGGAAAATATCTCTTCAGGAGCTTCATAATGAAGGGTGGTTCACTTGCCATTAGGCTTATACAAAGTAGCAAGAAAGACAGAGTTATGTTAAGTAAGTAAATAAGTTAATAAACTGAAAGCCAAGGGTCTGATATGGTGTATGTCTAAAATTTCCCCAGAGAAATGTAATGTGTTGGAATGTGATCTTAGCAGGAAGGGGTGCTGTTCATTGATCGATGACTCAGTGGATAAATGTGCTACAGGAGGTCAGGCTGATTGGAGGTGGGTCATGGCGGGCATAATCTGGAAAGGCGTATTCTTGTCCATTGTTCTTCCTCTCTTCCTTCACACCCTGACTGTACATGAATGAGCAGCTGTCTTCTGTCTGGATCTTCCACCTTCATTTTGGGTCTTAGAGTCAGTTAACCATTGACAACATCCTATGAAATATGAGCTATAATAAAACTCTTCAGCTTTAAATTGGTATAAAAGTGACTAATACAGAAAATTCATAGCAGAGAAGTAGGGTTGGCACTCTGACTGTACTTGAACTGTGGAGCAGAAGTATTTGCAACTGCTTTTTGGGAGAAGTTTAGAAAGGTTTAAAGATCTCAGGCTACAAAAGTCTTAGAATGGTATAAGTCAACCTTGACTAGTGAGTCTGATTAAAGCTGAGATCAGAATGCTGAATAGGAATGTGAACAGTAAAGGTCAGGAGGGTTCAGCTGGGTATAAATATTCCATTGACAGATAGAATGGAGAACATATATGTTACATTTTGACAAAAATATTATTTACCATTTGCCCATGCCACATGACATTGTAGAAGACGAGATGAAGACCACTGAACTGATTAATCTTGCAGAGAAAATTTCAAAGCAGTTGAATATTCAGGCTGTGACATGGCATCTGCTAGCTGATTTCAGCCAGATTCACAGTGAGAATCAAGACAAAAGCAGAGCTGAATAACTTTTCAGAAATGCTTGTGACCAAAAAAGGAAATATCTCCAAAACTGAGACTCAGGAGAAACTCTTGGCTGAAAAGATTGGCATTAGAAGAACTCAAATATTTTGCATCAGAACAATGGAAAATATGGTGTGAGGGAATCTCAGGGATCAGAAAAACACCACCCATCACAAATTCAAAGGTGCAAAATTATGAATGTTTCATCAGAGAAACTCTGAACCTCCTGTAGAAGGGGAAATATTCAGAGAACTGATTACCCAGCATTCACTTTATCATGTTCAATCAACCAAGCACTAAAAGGCTTTGTCACCATTGTCCAAAGGGTCTGGCTACTACTGGATCTGGTGGCAGGCATGGCATGTTTTATATAGTGCTGGTTGTACAGTCATGCAAAATGCAATATTTTTGGAAACAGTCAAGTTAACCCCCCTACTTCAGTGGAAAAGCATTTTAAGGAGCCTCTGATAGGCCAGTGCATGCATTATGAGGGTGAAGCTGAAAGTGAAGTGGTGTGCCCTGGAAGTTGTCTACATCAAGAATCTGGAAAGTCTGCTGTGAGAAATTGTAGACAGTTAGCACAACAAGCATGAGGGGGAGAGCTGTGAGCTGTGATTGGCAGTGTTGCAAGAATGGGAATACCAAAGCCTTTTGGAGCTCACATCTCAACAAAACCTGCCCCAGATTTTGGACATGGAGCTACAAGTTTTAATGTTTGCTTTGAGGGGATTTGGTATCCTTTGATTCCATTTATTTATATCTCCCTCTTGAAATGAGAATGTTTCTCCTGTACCATTATATGCTGGAAGAATTTTATTTTCTTTTAGATATTTGCAGGGACTTACAGGGAAGAGTTCGTCTTGAGTCTCAGAGGAGATTCTTGGACTCCTCTTGGACTTTTCATTTTCAGCAATGCTGAATTTTTTATGACTCCAACAACTCTTGCAGAGGTACTAAATGTACTTTCTATGATATGGACATGTCTTTTTAGACCATGCATTGACTGTTATAGTTTAAAACTAAAATGTCTCCCCAATTGTCCCATGTGTGCAGTAAATGCATGATGAGCACAAATGCTCATCAATGGGTTCATTCAGTGATGAATTTAGTAGCTAGCTACATTGTTGGGAGGTGGGGCTGGTTGAGGTGTGTCTCAGAGTGTGACCTGGAATTTATTCTTGTCTTTGGTTGTTTTGTTTCTCCTGTATTCTGGTCTACCATGGAATAAGCAGCTATCCTCTGTCATATCTTTGCACTCTGATATCTCTGCCTTGGAGTCAGTTGATGATGGATAAATTCTTCTGAAACCTAAGACAAAATAAACATTTCTTCATTTAGATTGTGGGTACTGGGCATTTTGTCTCAGTGACAAATACAGGTCCTTGAACTTTTTTAACTTATTTCTTTAAGGAAATTTGGGTTTTCTTTGGAGGTGTCACATATTTATATCAGGCTTCCAAAGGTTCAATAATGTACAGGCTAACTATTAAGTATTAATTGATACTATAGTTTTCTTTCTATCAGGAAGCATAGACAAATAGCGGTAACATCCAAGACCATTATAGTATCACATGCAATTAAATTTGTATTTACATTATAAAAGGTGGTAGATAGTCAAATAATTTAGCTTGCCTACTCAAACTCTTCTGACATGAGATAATGTTTATAGTTAATTACCATCACATTGACAGATAAAACACACTTTATTTTTTGATAATTTGTATAAGACCAAGTCTTCACTTTCTTTTTGGTTTTATATCAAATTATTACAAACTTAATGTATGAAACACATACCATGGAGAAATTTACTATCCTATCATACCGGAGGTTAGAAGTTCAGTACAGTTCTTACCAGGTTAAGCTCAAGTTTCTGGTCTGACTGGGCTCCATTCTGGAGACTGAAACAAAATTGCTACTTTAGTCTATTGGCCTTTGACAAACTGGTTTCATTTCTCTACTCATAACCTTTTCTCTCTCTTCAGAGCCAATAGAGGTGGGCCAAATCTTCATGACATTTTTTTTTCTGTATTATTTTTTGCCCCCTTCATCTTAAACGTTTAAGAATCGGGTGACCAAAGACCCAATTACAAAGACAGGAACTTTGAAACTGCTGAAGCTAACAAGGAAAACAATTGAAGCCATACGCACAGGCAAGGACTTTCTAAGCAGAATTATAATCACACAGTAAATAGTATCGAGAATCACCAAATGGGATTATATAAAAGTAAAAGTTCCTCACAGGGAAGGAAACAGTCACCAAAGTAAAAACAAAACAAAATTTAAACAAAAAATTGCTAGTTACAGTTCTGATAGAAAACTAGTATTTAGAATATTGAATGAATTAAAAAAATTAGCCCTACAAAAACAAATGAGCCAATCCACAGTGGGGTAATAAACTTAACAGACATGTCTCAAGAGAAAAAATTCAAATGGCCAATAAGTATATGAAAAGATGTTCATCATCATTGGTGTGAGGAAAATGGCAATCAAAGTAACTATGAGATTCAGTCTGACCCTAGTAAATGACTATAAATAGAGAACAGAAAAAGAAACAAATCCCAGTGAAAATATGGGGAAAAGAAACACTTGTACATTGCAGTAGTGGAAACTAATGCCACCATAATGCAAATCACTATGGTAATAAACTAAAAATAGATATTCCATTTGACCCAGGTACACTACTCCTGGATATACTCTCAAAAGAATAAAAGATACCAGACAAGAGTGATGCATGCATACCTGTGTTTATAGCAGTTTAATTCACAATAAGTGAGCTTGAGAAACAGTGTAAATGCCTCTCTACCAATGAACAGATAAAGAAATGCATATATATATATATTTATATTTTCATCTGTATATATATACACATCTGTTCATCTGTATATTTATATACATATATATGCATATATATTCAACCATAAAGAATTAAATCATATCATTTGTAAAATAAGAAATAAAAAGCTCAATATCATACTATTTCTCTTATATGAAGACTCAAAATATTAAATAAAAACCAAGTCAAATAAAAGAGAAGTGGCAGGAAAAAGAAAGCAAACTTTGTGATAGATAAAGTTTATGGGGAGAGGGACATAGGAAAGTGGATGGGTAAAAGAACCAGTAATTATCAATATATGTTAAATTCATGTACCTATTGCCCAAAATGAACACAATTATTATGTATCACAAACATATACTTATTTTAAAAAATAATGTGATCCTATTTTGGCTACCTGGAAAATCCCTAAGAAAGCATCATCTCAAAGTTAGAAGATTAGAATTTTAATTGTATATGCAACCTTAATTTCCTTTTGTCATATAAATTAATATATTTACAGGTTCTGGAGATTAGAATGTGGAAATCCTTGGGGAATCATTTTTCTTCCTACTAATTCTTCTGTTTATCAGTTTGATTTAGTGAGAAACAAAAATTCAAGATAACATTGTTTTTAATACAAATTTACCTTATTATCACATAAATGTTCTAATGGAATGAATATCACATTTGTATTATAGATGTTAGAACTGATGATAATGTTAACATATCACTTAGACTATATTATTAAAAGTTGGCTTTATTTCAATTCTTTAGTGTCATCAAAACTTTCTAAAGTAGGTTGATTCTGTGTGATTTTTTATTATAACAGTTAATTTTATTTAGTGAAAAGCAAATAACAAAACTCATTTTTAAAATAAATTATACAAACACAAGAAAAAACTACTTTTAGTTATTTTGCATTGCATCACATAGCAACTTGAAGTGATATCCACTAACAAAAATGCATTTATTTTGGTTTTTTAAAAATACAATGGGGTTTCTACGATATTCGAAATGGTTTATCATAAAGGGAAGCTCCATGAACCCTTTAATTGGCAGAAATAATGAACTAATTCTTAGGAGATGAAATTTAATAGGGACAATATGATTTACAAAATAAAAAGGTAGTCTAAGGACATAGTGTGGTAGTAGAAATATCTATGTAATTTTCTTAAACTGATCATAGACCCAGGATGTGTTAGCAGTGTAATAGCTAGTTACTAATTTACATTCTAATTTTAGTTAGTAGCATTATGTAGAAAATACTTTTTAAAAATTTTTTGATGAGTGCTTCACTTTGATTTGTAAATTCCACAAGTGAATTTGTGGTACATTTGGGTCTCTGCCACCAGAAGGACTTGTCTAAGCTGAACCAGTTCTAGAAGACAGCAAACCAAAGAGCGAAAAGCCCAACACTGTGCCAGTTTCAGGAGCAGTAAGTTGGGAGATAAACACACAGGAAATGTGTCTTAAACTACCCAAAGAGCATCAAGTTAAGGGACATTTAGACCTAGTCTGTTTAATAACAAGAGATAATTTTCAGAACAGAGAAGAATGTTTGACTTCAACATAAAGTCACTATCTCTCTAATAATTAGAGCTTTTGGAGGGTAGGATAGACTACAATAGTGGAAAGTAAATGATTCATCATGAAATTGTACCTTTACAGACTAAGATTTATTTTCTAGGAAGATTTTTAGAGAAAACTTAAATTTTTAGTCTTCAATTCTTTCTGCATAACTGCTAGGCAAATCATGAAGGACACACATCTATATGTCACTGGTTTTCTTTGATTTTTGATATTCTAGAATTCCAAATTTTTGTATATTTTAGTTGTATTCTGTGAAGTATACAATATATTTTATCAAATAAAATTGGAATTCGTTTTACTACTACTGATGGGAAGTTATACAATGAAGAATGAACATAGCATCAGACTCAGGACTTCAAGTGAAATGGAACAGAAATGTCACAAGTGTCCTCCTCACAGTTCTTTATAGTCCATCCTCCTTATTTGAAAAGACAGTATCTAGAGCTGGGAACTGACAAGTTGCGTCAGATGTGAGATTGTCAAAATTTGTAGGAGAGAAGACTCTTGAAAATAGATAATACATTTTGTGATAAGTGGCATAGAGATTTCAATTTATATGGTTACCATAGTTCCAGCCCTAAAAAAAACCAGTTTATGTCAGATCACTGTTCTCACCAAGAAGAAAAAAAGCCAGAAGGCATGCAGAGCACTCATCACTCCCACATCCACAGAGTAACAAAGTGATTGAAAGTGGTGAAAAGAAAGAAAATACATTATGATGCATCCCAAAGTGTCCAACACATTTTGCATTCAGGCATTTTCAGCCAAGCAATAAATTCAGGCTCTGTGCTTTCCACAATCTTATAAAGCTGAGAAAACAAAAACTGAAAGTTAAGGTTACCAAGCCAGCCATCACATTAAAAAACAAGACCCAAAAGAAAATCATCTGTAGAAAAGTTAGTCTTGTCAATTTATAAAATGTGCACAAGAATGTAAGTTGAAATTGACTTATAAGAGTCTCAAAATTAATCAGGGACTGCAGGAGTCCCACATGCATGAGGGGATTAAAATCAGAAATCAGTGCTTTCTGAAGAATATAAGTCCTCGTAATCAAACCTAGACATTCAATGGGTACTGTAAAGGGCCACCTCCTATGAGGAAAGACAAACTAATCTGCAGATTTCATTACAAAAAGAGACAAACAAGAACAATGACGCTGAAACACAGCCTGTAACCAGCCAATGCCTGACAGAACTAAGATAATTTGTCACTAATCTAAAGGAAATTTTCATGATTCAAAGAGTAAACAGTACTTGATAGACAGTGGTGATAATTTGATATCAAAATATACAAGTTATTCTGAAGATATTATTATAAAGATATTAAAGATATTATCTTATAATAACATCTTAAGATTTTAAGATGTTATTATCTTTTAATAACAAGATGTTATTAAAAGATAAGAAGAAATAGCAGACAACTAGATGGGCTGGGACAAAACAGAAAACAGAATAATATCTACTGGCTATGTAGATACGGAACATATCAGACAATGAGCTAAACTCATGTCAATGTATTACTCATGGCAATGGTAAAGCTATAGAAAAAGCATGACTAGTATATTTTAAACATAGATTAAAATGTAGAAATCATATCTGAAGATGGATTTTATAAATAAAAATTAAATTGAAATGTTTAAAATATAATATGTGATATTCTATTGAGTGAAAAGATTTAGTAGAATTTTAAATAGATCATTTAAAAAATCCATGTTTAATTGTAAAGAATGAAAAGAGTACAAATACTGAAATACGCATCAGTGTTGAATGAAACTTGAGAATCTTTGCTTGGATTTTTTCATCACATGTATAATTTATATTCAGGAAAACATAAACAAAACTTGAAAATACAGTAACCAAGTCATTTGCAAAATCATGAAAAGTATTACAGGCACAAATTAAACTATAAGCTTCCTAGAAAGATAAATAAAATCAATACGTAGCTATATCATAAAATGGTTTTAAAATACAAACTGAAAAAAAAAGAATGAGAAAGCGAAAGAAAAATGCATCACCTTAAAGAACCAACGCTGGCAGTTGAATTTTAAACTAAAGGAATCGCAGTTCAAAGAAAATAGAGTAACATCTTCAAAGATTAAAAAAAAATACTAACCCAGTGAAAATATCTTAGTAATGAAAGCTAAACAAATATGATCAAAATATGTTGTATCCATGTATGAAAATGTCACAGTAAGTCATAATTCTGTGTCATAAGCAATAAAGTTTATTTTTCAAGGACATAAAAACTAGCCTAATTTGGCATCTGCAATATATTTTAAATGTGTGAGCAGCAGCTAAAGCAGAGTTTGAGGAAAATTTATGTATTAAATGCACATGTTGGAAAACAGGGGAACTTTAAAAATTGCTGAAGCACATAAACTAAAACGTTTTAAACTCATAAAAAATTAAATACAAAAATAATAAAAATGAGGACAATTCCAATCACTACTAATTTTGAGCTGTGTGAAAGTTTGTGCAAAATCCAAGCATAACCTTCCCTGATGATAACATGTTTACATAACATGTTTACTTAACTAACTTAAACTCATAAAAAATTAAATACAAAAATAATAAAAATGAGGACAATTCCAATCACTACTAATTTTGAGCTGTGTGAAAGTTTGTGCAAAATCCAAGCATAACCTTCCCTGATGATAACATGTTTACTTAACTAACTGAAAGCAGAGTAGAAAATACTAGCAACTTCCAAATCATGTATAAAGTCAATCTTTTCTGAAGAGCTTGACTCTGGGTATTATACACTGTCTCTGCTCCCTCTTCTCTAGCCCTGTTGCCCTGCTCTGCCTTTGCGCTGCCCTGAACTAGGCATCCTACCTCTGTTGCACATTTTCACCATGGCATTTCTGTCTCAGAGACAGCCACACAGGACTGAATCCCATGTCTCTCTTCTTTTGATTTGTAGGTGTTAGTTACTGTGTCTTAGGGACAGGAAAGTTGGTTGATACAGAAAATTGGTACCAAAAAGTGAGGCTCTTCTTATGACTATACCAGATAGTATGGTTCAGAAGCCTTTGAAACTGATCCATGGGAGGCATTAAGAAAGATTTAGAGGTGCAGGCTAGAGAAGCCTCAGCATGTTGGAGGCAAGAAGACCAGAATGCTGAGAGAATGCAGACAGTAAAGGTCAGCCTCAGGATGCTTCAGTTAGGAACAAGGACTCCAGAAGGTTTTGGTCTTTTATTATTATTAATTATTATTATTATTATTATTAATTCTTTTCTATTCCCATGTTCCTCCCTTTCTGAATAGAAATATTTACCCTGTGCCATTGTACCTTGGGATTATGTATTTTTTAAATACAAGTGTATAGCAAAGAGTTTTCTGTGAGTTTTAGAAGAGACTTTTGGCTTTTGAAAAATGTTGGCACTGTTGAGACTTTGAAGAAGGCATAATGAATTTCTTGTTGAATGCAAGATAGTTCTGTCATGTTAAGTGGGATTATTAAATTATTTTAACAATTTAATACTCTCTCTGACACTGTTCTCCTACTTTGCTTTCTGGCTGCAATGAGTTGAGAATCTTTGCTCCACCACGCACTTGTACACTCTCCTCAGAGCCAGGCACCACGGTTTGCATCCCCTGGAAATATGAGACAAATTATACCCTCACACCGTCAAGTTGTGGGAGTCAGCAACAGGAAACCTGACTAACATTTCAGCCATAAATTTTAAAAAAATGATCATGGCCATTTTCTAATAAACTTTATGTATATAGACAAGTATCTGGCTAAATTCAACTAGTAATCCATAGCTGACAAACCCCTTTAGCTAAGTTATTTCTAAAATTCCAACATTCAGTTAATTTAAAATAGTGATTCTTTGTATAACAAGAACAACTGAATGCACTACCAGGCACCATTACAATTTTGTAGAAATGAGCATTTGTTTCCAAATACTAGATTTTTAAAAAACACACAAAAAGCTGACATACTGAAGTACAATGAAGCCAATATATGGTTTAAATTTTAAAAATTGTTTTTAAAAATTGGTTAAGAGCAAGCTTCAATGAAGTAAAAATTTCTTCAAGGTACATGTCTACTCATTCAATCATTCATCCATTTACTCATCTTTTCAAATATTATCGAGTACTTATGTTAAGGGGAACTCTATTAGGAGATAAGTGTAATGCATTAAATACATACCAGCAAAGATCCAGACCTCAGTGGGTTATATTTTTGGAATTACAGACACCAAGTAAATAAAAACAGATACAATTAATTCTTACCTTAATAAACAGAAATGCTGTGAAAGGAGATGGGAGAACATTTTGTAGGAGGTCTGGGTGGGGTGGTTTGGATATGTTAAGAAGACATCGCTGACCAAGTGATACTTAAGCCATAATGTTTAGAAAAATTCAGAGTTGGCCAGGCAAGGAAGTCTGAAGAAGGATAAGGGTGTATATTATTACAGGACTGAACTCATTGCTTAAGTTGGATGGTTATATTTTCACATTTGTATTCAATTATGAAAGTAAGATAACACTGTTGCTTTGGCACAGCCTAATAAACATTTACTTACTGTGACTACTGGATTAGTATTTCAGTTACTTTTCAACAGAAATGTGGCTTTTGTAATCTTGTGTGAGCTTTCCTGAATTCTTGGTCAATTTTTGCCTGGCTTCATTTTTGATCTTTACCTATCCATCAAATATAATTAGTTCATGAGGCCTAAATCAAAGAAACAATGAAGCACTTTAGTCAGTGTAAAAGTTTATATTTGGATGGAAATTTCCTTGAAGAAAGTAATGAAAAAGAGAGAAGGGGACTTAGAAAAAGAAAGAGCTACAAAAGAAAAAGAGAATGAGAGGAGGAAGGAGAGAAGGGTGAGAAAGGGGAGTATAGTTTGCGTGTGGCCAAATCTTGACTGCTAACTCATAGCACAACATCCCTCAAGCTTATTTCTGAAGAATTTATACTTAAAATGCTACTCAAAAGTCATTTAGGTAATTGTATTGTGAGTAAATATCATATCTGTAAAAAGACTAATAGACTCTCTGAACTCTACTTCCTTGATCTCAGTAAAACACTCTCCATTTTATTTATTTTTTTTATTTTATGGAAAAAGGTAAAAAAAGGTTCATAGGACATGATAGGAGAATAACAAAAGTTAATACACTGCATGTTACTATCTTTGAAGTAGTTACTCAAAGCACAAAATATGGGCATAAAAATTTATCCAGTTGATATTAGCACAAACTTTTCTACGAACAATGAGACTATAATAATATAATTAACTTACATTATTCTTTCCTTTCCTTTGCTTCTTTTTCTCTTTCCACCATCCTAGTTCCTTTTTCTTTTAACAGTTTCTTACCAGTTCACGATATCTATTGTACATTTTAGAACTTCTTAACTCTTTCAGTTTTTCACAGCAAAAGACAAAATGTGAGTTTTATACATGGAAGTCTGATTTATTTGTCTAATGAGTATAGTCTCAAGTTGCATCCATTCACCTACAAAATTAAGTTTTGTTCACATCACCATGGATAAATACAAAACTAGACTTCCCTTAGAAAAACATATATTTTTTTCTGTTACAATATTTACTACTCTGCATATTGTGGGTAATATACCACATATTTACAAGACTTAGGTAAAGAGAATTGATATAACCTAGGCTTGCTTCTTGATCCCATCTGACATTTTCATTCAGGAGTGGCACCTCCATTTCAGCAAACCATGTCACATCAAAGTCTAAATACATTCTCATAGTCATCATCTCCTCCATTACACAGCCCTGTGCCCAGTGCCCCAAGATCCCAGATTCAGTATCTACTCTTCCAGAAGACAGTCTCTTAGAGGACCGACTTCACCCTCTCACAACCGGTAGACTAGACTGTAATGTATCAGGGGGTTGTTTACCAATATTAATGCATCATAAGGAAAAATAATTAATCAATTTCCTAAAATAATTAACCCATGTTTTGATATAAATATGAGATGCACATCCAAAAATTGTGCATCTATATGGATCAGTACATGGAGATAACTATTTAAAATTTTAAATTAATGTATTTCTCTGTACAGGTCATGCAGGCTTCAGTAAGCACTGATAGAAATTTAACTCCTATTTATGAGACATCAACTCCATGGTCACATACAAAGAGATACTTTTCCTTACTTTTTAAACAAATGTGAATCTCCCATTTAAAATGCATCATAGCTTAATATTATTCTCCATTTCTAGATATGTACAATGTTGGAATTCTAAGTTTTTAAAAAGTCAGTCTTGTACAAAATACCACATGTGACATGAGTATGGGCACAAAGCATCCCTATCTGTCAGTATCTCCAGAAGTGCATGATGAATGTAAAACTACTGAAAGAATAAGTCAGTGGGTGTTATAAAAACCAGTAAATCTACAGGAGACAAAATATACACAGGCAGGCAGAGGAGACAGTTTTATAAATGCATCATTTTGAAAATCACAGTCAAGATAATCCTCTTCATGAAAATGTGTATCTACTATCATGTGGCAAAACACACTGAACTCAAAATATTAGAAACATCAGCAATTTTCAGGTAAAATAAAATACTCTATTAGCAAAGATAATACATTAATCAACCAACATTACAGCTGGGTTAACTTGAACCTAGGTGTCTCTAGATATGCCAGTATGTCTGAAAATTTCTTATATACTCTTTCTTCACACTAATTATTGGGGCATGGTAATACTATGAGTTAGTGAGTGAGGCACAATAGGAAGAAAGAAAGGAAAATTTGGAAGTAGAATAGCACTAGCAATGATTTTCTGGGTGCAAAACCTCTCTGTAATATGTATTAATGTGAAATAAGTTGTTTTCTGCAATGTAAGGTCACTGGGCACTTCAGTTTGCCTCTCTATAAAGTAGGCATGTTAATGTTTACTGAAATATTAAGCACTTGAGAGGATAATTGCAAGGTGGATAAAGCAATGGCATCAACATAGTGCACAGTACTCAGGTTTAACCTTTAATTTTCCACTCTTCTTGTTATCAAGGTGCACTGTGAACCCAGGGACATCTCATTTCTCTTTTTTCAGAGTTGTACCCTTTGGAATCTGACAATAGTATGAAACATTAGAAAGTTTGGATTCACGATTGAAGAAATAGAGCTCCCTAGGACACTGGACTGGGCTCAAGAGGTTTCGTGGGCCTCACTGCACCATGCCCAGTGGCCTTCTTTCATCCTGGAGGCCAGGACCACACAGGGGGACTTTCAGCCCACTGTCGCTGGCCTGGGGAGAGTTTGAGACCAACATTCCCAGTGATTGAGTTCCCGCCCAACTCCCTGAAACACTGGACTGGGCTCGGGAGGTGCTACAGGCCTGACTGGTCCATGCTCAGCAACCGTAATTCATTCCCAGGAGCTGAGGACGCAGGAAGTGTTTCCCAACACACCCAGGGGAAGCTTTAGAACACTGCTTGAAGCAAGGAAATATAGGAAAATGACAAAACAAAAGACCAAAAGGCAATCTCAAACCTCCAGCCCATCCCAAGAAAGCCTAAGAGCCACGTACATAGAAGAAAATAGAAGCCATAAACCTGAAATGACTGAAATGATATCAACTGAAATAAAGAAGAAACTAGGGGAAGATATCGAGAAACTCAAATCAGAAATAATTTCCCAGGTAAAAGAAGAAATGATAAAAGTAGTGAAAGTAATATTGAACACATCTAATGAAGACACAGTTAAAATATTGGAGAAACAATGCAAACAGATAGAATCCCTGAATAAACACTATAAGAAACAAACAGAATGCATGAAGCAGATTCAAAAAGATATACTGGAAATCAAAAATTCTATTGAAAGCTGTAAAAACCACCTCAATGAAAGTGAAGATAGAATTTCAGACCTTGAAGATAAGATTACAGGTAGTGAACAGGAAAGGAAAGGTCTTTTAAAAATATCAAGGAATCAGGAAAAAGTAATCCAATGGCTACAAGATGATGCAAAGAAAAAAAATAATATTAATAGGGATAAATGAAAAAGAAGGGGACAGCCCAAAGGATATCAAGAGGCTACTTACAGAAGTAATAACTGAAAACTTCCCAAACATGAGAATGGAAACTAACATACGGATTAGTGAAGCATATAGAACTCCAAATAGCCATAACCAAAATAAAACTACACCCAGACGTATAATAATCACCATCCCAGAAATACAACATGAGAAGAGAATACTAAAAGTTGTTAGAGAGAAAAGACAGATCACCTATAAAGGAAAACCTATCAGAATCATGGCAGACTTCTCAACACAAGCAATGAAGTCAGGAAGAGCATGAAGTATTTCAGATCCTAAAGCAAAACAACTTCCAATCCAGACTTATGTACCCTGTAAAACTGTCTTTCAAAATGGATGGAGAAATAAGATACTTCCATGCCAAAGAACAGCTGAAGAACTTCATGATCACCAAACCAACCCTACAAAGAATATTGAAAAACATTCTAGATACACATAGGA
Organism: Dolichotis patagonum; assembly: GCA_004027295.1. NCBI lineage: Eukaryota > Metazoa > Chordata > Mammalia > Rodentia > Caviidae > Dolichotis > Dolichotis patagonum. Next base: position 17,358 of record PVJX010000940.1, read on the forward strand.
AAAGCCCACTAAACAAGGTAGACAATTAAACAGAATGGAAAGGTAAAGATACAACAGCAGAAATATAACATGTCAACAATAAACCAATATATAACAGTTATAACCATTAATGTAAATGGCCTCAATTCACCAAGCAAAAGAAATAGACCGGCAGAATGGATCAAGAAACAACATCCAACCATAGTCTGTCTACCATAAACCCATCTAACCCTAAAGCAAACTCATAGAATGAAAGTCAAAGGATGGAAAACAATATTTCATGCAACAGGAAACCAAAAAAAAAAAAAGTGGGGGTAGCTTTTCTGTTTGCAGACGATATTGACTTAAAACTAGAATGATCCAAAGATATAAAGAAGGTCACTACATACTAGTTAGGGGAAAACTTTAAGAAGAAGAGATAGCAGTCATAAATATATATGCACCAAATTCCAGAGCACCTAGTTGTGCAAAGCAAGTATTAACATAAATGAAAAATCAAATAAGCACAATTATAACAGGAGACCTTAACATGCCATTGACACAAAGGGACAGATCAACTAGACAGAAAATTAGCAAAGAAATAACAGGACTGAATCACACTTGTGAATAAATGGACTTGATAGATGTATATACAGTGTTCCATCCAACATCAGAATATACATTCTTCTCAGCAGTACATGGGACATTCTGTAAAATAGAAATATAATAGCTCACAGAACGTATTTAAGTAAATGCAAAAGAATTGAAATAATCCCATGCATTTTATCAGATCATAACACAATGAAACTAGAAGTTAATGATAAAAGAAACTGCAAAAATCCCCACAAACACATGGAAATTTAATAGTACACTCTTGAACAATCAGTGGGTCACAGAGGATATTAAAGAAGAAATTAAACAATATCTACAAGTAAATGAAAATACAAATACAACTTACCAGAATTTGTGGGATGCAATTAAAGCAGTCCTCAGAGGAAAATTTGTTGCACTGAGTATCCACATCAGGAAAACAGAATGAACACAAATAAACAACCTCATGCTACAACTCAAACATCTAGAAAAAGAAGAGCAAGCCAAGCCCAAAGGCTAAAGAAGGGAGGAAATTATAAAGATCAAAGCAGAAATTAATGCAATAAAGACTAAGAAAACAACACAAAGAATAAATGAATCAAAGAGCCGATTCTTTGAAAGAATAAATAAAATTGATAAGCCCCTAGCCAACCTTATTTTAAAAAAGAAAGAAAAAAACTTAATTTCATGTAATAAGGAATGAAAAAGGTGAAATCACTACAGACTCTGTGGAAATAGAGAAGATCATCAACACCTATTTCAAAAACCTCTACTCTCATAGGTTCTATAACACAGAAGAAATGGACAGATTCCTCGAAACATATGAAATACCAAAGCTGAGTCAGGAAGATGAAAACTGATGAATAACAAAATTTCTATTAATGAAATAAAAAACACAATTAAGTCCTGGCCAATAAAGAAAAGCCCAGGCCCAGACAGATTCACTGTGGAATTCTACAAGAAATACAAAGAAGACTTAATGCCGACACTCCTCAAACTCTTCAATGAAATCAAAATGGAAGCAATTCTTCCTAAGTCAATCCTAGAAGCAAATATTACTTTAGTACCAAAACCTGAGAAAGGCCCAACTAAAAAAGAGAACTATAAACCAATCTCCCTAATGAACATGATGAAAAAATTCTCAGTAAAATATTGGCAAACAGGATGCAGCAAATCATCAAGAAGATTATACACCATGACCAAGTAGGATTCATCCCAGGAATGCAGGGATGATTCAACATATGTAAATCAATAAATGTAATCCACCATATCAATAGAGCCAAAAGTAAGAACCACATGACCATCTCTATAGATGCAGAAAAAGCTTTTGATAAGGTCCAACACTCATTCTTTTTAAGAACCTTAAAGAGAATTGGAATAGATGGTCTTTACCTCAATATGATAAAGGCCATCTATGACAAACCAACAGCCAACAACATATTAACTGGCCAAAAACTGAAAGCCTTTACCTTAAAATCAGGCACAAGACAAGGATGTTCCTTATCACTGCTCCTATTCAACATAGTACTGGAAATACTAGCCAGAGCAATTAGACAGGAGAGAGAAATAAAAGGAGTAAGGATAGGAAAAGAGGAAGTTGAATTGTCATTATTTTCAGATGGCATGATACTTTACACAAAAGACACCCAAAACTGCATTGAAAGACTCCTAGATGTAATGAAGAAATTCAGCAATGTAGCTTGATACAAAGTCAATGCTCAAAAATCAATAGCATTCTTAAATACTAACAACAAAAGCACTGAGAGAGAAATAAGAGAAGCCATACCCTTCACACTAGCATCCAAAAAAATGAAATACTTAGGAATTAATCTCATGAAAGAAGTAAAAGAGCTATACAGGGAAAATTATAATACCCTGAAAAAGGAAATTGAAGAGGACCTCAGAAAATGGAAAGACATCCCTTTTGCATGGATAGGAAGAATAAACATTGTGGAAATGGCCATGCTCCCAAAGTTTTTACACAGATTAAGTGCAATCCCAATGAAAATACCACTAACATACCTCATAGATCTAGAGAAATCACTGCTAAAATTATTCTGGAACCAGAAGAGACCTAGAATAGCAAAGGCAATTCTAAGCAGCAAAGGCAAGGTAGGAGGCATCACAATCCCTGACTTAAAATTATACTACAAAGCTACTATAATAAAATCAACATGGTACTGGAATAAAAACAGACCTGAAGATCAATGGAATAGATTGGAAGATACAACCACAACCACAAGCATCCTCAATCTCCTTATCTTTGATAAAGTTGCAAAACATGTTCTCTGGAAGAACACTAGTCTCTTTAATAAATGGTGCTGGAAAAATTGGCTATCCACATGCCATAAACTAAAACTACACCCATGCCCATCACCGTGCACTAAACTAAAATCTAAATGATCAAAGATCTAAATATTAAAACAGAAACACTAAATCTGTTGAGAGACAAAGTCGGTAAAAAATCTTGAAGACTTAGGGGTAGATAGAGAATTCATGAACAAGAATCAAACCATATGGGAAATACTTCCCAGAATCAATAACTGGGATCACATCTTATTAAAGAGCTTCTGCATATTGAAAGGAACCTTCAGCATAGTGAAAAGAAAATCCACAAAGTACAAAAAAATCTTAGTCAACTCTCCCTCAGATAAAGAACTTCTGTCTAGAACCTATAAAGAATTAAAAAAAAAATCAGACCCTCAAAATTCAGACACCCTATCCAAAACTGGGCATCTGAGATGAATACGCAGTTCTCAGATGAAGAAATATGAATGGCAAATAAATACATGAAAAATGTTTATTATCATTACTCATTAGAGAAATGCAAATTAAAACCACTCTGAGATGCCATCTCATCCAGAAACAATGGCCAGGATTAAAAAAAAAAATACAAACAACAAATGCTGGAAAGGCTGTGGGGGAAAAGGAACTCTTTTGCACTGCTGGTGGAAGTGTAGACTGTTGCAACCACTGTGGATGTCAGTCTGGAGATTCCTCAAAAAGCTGGATTGTAAGTTCCATTTGACCCAGCTATTGCACTTCTAGGCATATTCCCAGAAGAACTGAAAACTTCATACCACAGTGATATATGTGCACGCAGGTGGCACAATTTGTAATAGTCAGATCTTGGAAACAACCTAAGTGCCCATTAACTGAGGAAAGGATAAAAAAGATGTGGCATTTTTATACGATGGAGTACTACTCAGATATAAAAAATGATAACTTTGAGATATTTATAAATAAATAGATGCAGCTTGAGGCCATGCTCATAAGCAAAATAAACCAAACTCACATGTGTAAATACCGTATAGTCTCCCTAGTATGAGAGTTGGTCAGAGTATATAAAATTTTATGGTAATCATGATTCCCCATTACATTGGTTTGAAGCCTTTTAATGTTTTCATTCATCATTTGGAAATGTTTTATTCTGTTTTGTTTGATTTTATTATGTGTGATGGTATGAACAGCTATTTTGAAGAAAACAAAAAATTACGGCGGCCATTGCTGGTTTAATATCATCTTGCTTTGAAGTCTTACCATGCCTTTATTCTTCTTACCATCGGTTGTATCATGTTGTGCCTTATTACTGGGATTTTAATATGTGTCATAGTACAAACAAATTTTTTATGGAAAATGAGACATTATAGTAGCCATGGATCATTTTCTGTTTTTTGGCTCAGAATACCCTGTAATTCTTTCATTCTCTTGAATGGTTCTATATTATTTTGTTATGTTTGATATTATTGTATTTGAAGCCATGCTCAACTATTACAAAGAAAGAGATATTATGGTAGCTACTGTTAATATCCAGTTGTCTTGTTGTAAAGTGCTGTGTTTCTTATGTTGTTCTGTTCTGATCTGCTTTTTTCTGTCCTATTTTTGTAATTCTCTTTTAAATAAAAAAATTTTTTAAAAACCCAAAGAACAAAATTAAGGAAATACTACAAGGTACTTTTCACAAATGTCACTGAATTTTAATTACTTTTCTTATCTGTAGTAAATATTAAAAATTTAGGATAGATGGAACCAAGAAAGACATAAAGATTAAAGTACTTCTTACTACGACTTACAAGTCTATGTTACAAAAATTCTAAATGTATTTTATATTTATAATTTATTGATGACAAGAGCATAAAAGACAAGTCAAAAAATGGCATCCATTTAAAAAAATATATTTATGCATACACAAAAGTGAAGTTTAAGGCCTCTAAAACCAACCATATCTGTCTCCTTGCCTCTTATGGGGCCAGAATGGCCACCAGGTGGCACTCAAATTTCAAATTATAATGCAAATTAGATTAAAACATAATTTCCCTAAATATTTATAACCTCCTAACTTTTTTTTACTGCAGAATTGCTTTCTTTCCTATACAAGATGAAGCCAAATATACACTGAACAATCAAAACAATATTTACCATTTTAGTTACAGGTTTAAGAATGTATGAATACATGTTGGTTTTGATGCAATACAAGTAGCAATTATTTTATTTTTATTCTGTGATAAAATGCTTAAAGGAAAGAAACTTGTTTCAAAATATTACAAAAATAGCCTAACATAAATCCCACTAAATAAAACTTTAAGAAAACATCAATTTTTTAAAAAATATGATTTTAAAAATAATTTTTAAAATTTTTTGTATTCATAATCTGTTCTTTACATACTGGGTTTATAACACTGATGGTACTATTTAACATATCCTCTTGTTATATCCATGTTGTTATTTTCTAAGATATCTTGTACCTACCTAAATACTGCCATATTCAAAGATAACCCTGCTGTGATATAAACGTGCCTCAGTGAATAAGAAAAGCATTGCAGAACCACAGAGAAAATACACGAGCTTTCCATTTCAGGTTAGAATGAATTTGAGAGAATTGGGCAGGAAGTTCCAAATATCAGAAAATGACTGGTAGTGAAATGTCTAAGTAAGGCATAGAGACTAAAAGGCTACTATGTTAATAAATACTCTGCACCAAAAAACTCAAAAAAATCCAAGAGAATTTAATGATAGATGCCTAGATTTGTTTTTACTTATTCAACCTTTAAAAGTGTATTGAGGCACTACTTACTATATTATACTATACTATACTATACTATACTATACTATAGAATCTCTGTTCTATATCACAGGGATATAAGCTTTAAAATTAAGTCCCAGTTCACAGATACCACCTTATACCTTATTGAAATTGGTCAAATAAGGAAATAAATGTATTTTGAAAACAACAGGTAATATGAAGAAGACCTTGTGAAGTGAGGAGGCGAGAAGTCTGAAGGGTTTATGTTAGGTTATAATCTGAATGACTGGGAAGAAATGATCATGAAAATTTTTGTAGTTCTCAGTCAACAGAAAGAAAATTATCAATTATGAAGAACTTAGTAAAGTAGATTGAGCTTGGATTTTGGACAATATTGGTTAGTGTGTGGGCTGCATGAGTTAGAGTTTTCTAAAGGAAAATATTCAATATAAAAATATGTATGATTATATGAGAGATTTATTAAGTAAGGTGCAGGATCAGAATCAGAAAATCCTAATGTCTGCCTGACAGACTACAGAGAAGAATCCAAAATGGCTGACTGCAAGCTGGACAGATGGAGGATTCAGGAGCCATTGAGGATCAAAGCCTAGAAATTTAGTGCAGAGTCACTGGTGCTATTCTCCCTTAGAAGGTTCAAGTTTCTAGGCCGGAAGGCTGATGGAACAGGAGACCCATGTCCAAAGGTAAAAGCAAAGACTGGAGTTCTTTTGAAAAAAGGAAAATTCTTTCTTCTTCTTTTCCTTATTATTCCGCTCAAGCTACAAACCTATTGATTGGGGTCCCCAAAGTTTGCCGGCCTACGTGTCAATCATCCACAGACACACCCAGAATTTACCAGTCCCCTAGATGGTTCTCACTAAAGTCAAGTCGACAAGTCACAATTATTGATCGTATTCCACAGCAGCAACGAGACCTGAGTGGCCAGAATTTAACACGTATTCATTAGAGACACAGATGTGTTGGTAAGGCTGGAGAGTGGAAATTCTAGAAGACTGCAGACCAAAATTTATATTTTCTTAATAGTTCTCGATGTATGACATGTAGTTAGAATCAGGGAAATACCACTGTGGAAATTCTAAGATCACTCTACCTGCCACTGCTGTAGTCTAGAAAGGGGATGATGCCAGGCTGGTTGGTGGCAGTAGGAAAACTGATAGGTAAGGAAAGAAATATATTCAAGAATAGTGGCAAGTTTCAATTTGACCAATGGAGAGTAAATTTGTTAAGAAAACCTTGAAAAAAATACAGTTGGGAAAAAAATCAAGAGCTTTTTTTTTTTTTTTTAAATCAAGAGCTTTATGATTTGGCCATGATTTGTTTGAAAATCATTTCAGACCAGCACAGAGAGTTTGACAATTAAAGAGTTGGATGCATTAAGTTCTAGAGAAAAATCAAAAATAGAGATTTGGAGAAATAGAGAATAGAAGTGTATAAATGGGACTTAGTACTGAAAGAAGAGATAAAATTTTAGAGACATACTGTGATTATACTGCCACATGACATTGTTTTAACAGATCATGAAACTTTATTAAAAAGGAAATGCGAAGTGTTTTAAGATGTACCTGTGATTTGTCTTTAATAGAAAGGATAAGACATTCAGGCACAAATAACTGCCCTGTAGGAATTGCTCTCATATTTACCAGTCTCTAGAAAGAGGAGACACAGGGTACCAGGCAAAGGCCACAGGGAGAAGCACAAACATCGGTCAGAAAGAAGAAGGAGCAAAAGAAAATATGGGCAAAAAAATAAAATAAAACAAAACATATTTTTTTAACAGCAGGCAATGAGTATGGCAGAAGCATCTGGTTTAAGATTGGCTCACATGAACACTTTCCTGTGGAATCTGGAGCACAGAGAACAGCCCTATTTGTGTAGGACTTGAGCAACTAGGGCAGAGCAGCACTGTCCAGGAGTGTTAGCTGTGATAGCAGCATAAAGAAGGTGGTTTTGGTTACAGGATTTGGGATGTTTAATCTGTATATAGTAGATGATCTCAGAAGACGAGTGTTTCATTTTCTAAGAATTAGTTATTCCTGAGAAAGGCAGTCCTTCTCAGACTAGCAAAGCTCCATAATCTCAAGATATAATAAAATGTAGGCAAAACATAAAATATCCCACATGATTAACACAAGTAGCCTATATGTTTAAAAGGAAATAAGCACAGTTTTATAGAAATTAAGCAAGTTAGATAAATGAAGAAATTGTCAATTATGTCAAAAGTGGCTAAGAGTAGGGAAAGTTGAGAGGAAGTGGAGGACCCTTGCAGTTAACAACACTGATGTCCCAGTGACTATTGGAAAGAAAAATTTCACAGGAGTCTTGATACATATGCCTGTCAGAATGAATTAGGAACTGATGCCTGTCAGAATGAGTTGAAAAAAACAATAGGTATTTCTGATCAAAAAAAAAAATGAGACATAATCTTGGTAAGTAAACCCAAATAAAAGGCATATTACATCACTTAATTTTAATTCATTATCTTAGCCTCAGATTTTTCTTGATGACTTCTATTTTGGGAATCTAGTTTTTCCAAAAAACTTCTGAATACTGAATGTGCCCCCCCACTTTTTTCCTCAGTCAACTCCCAGAACACTGACAGTGTCTTACAGTCCAGGTGAGGAATCCTGGGCTTTTCTATCTCCAGTGGGCAAAAATCTGAAGATACTGGCATTTGTGTTTCATGATTACGTCTTCAGATGATCCTACACTGAAACTCAAATTGACAAGCACCATCTAGACTCTCAGAACTCCCCAGTCAGAATTGTAGTTACTACTCCTTTATGATTACACAAGTCTGTATTATATATTTTGAAGATTGAGGAAACCAATTTCTAGCCTGCTAGTACTCTGAGCAAGTTATTTAATATTTATATGCTCAATTTTCCTCATTTCCACAATGAAAATACTAAAATTTGCTACCTTATAGGACTGTGAGAAATTAGTGTTCAAATGGCAAGAAACTTCTTATTAGGCATTAAAGCAACATCAGCAGTTGTTATTATTTTGAGGACTATACTCATCAAAATAAATAAAATGAAGAAATAAAGAGCATAAAATATTAAGGAAATATAAGAGATAAATGGGAAATTTTTATGATAGAAATAAACCATCAGTGAAAATATGCTGGATTATTCCCCAGACACAGAGGGTTTGAATTTTCAGAATTAAAACCATATATATATATATATATATATATATATATATATATATATAAAATCACATTATGAGCCCAACTCAGTGGGTGAAGAGCACACATTACATTGTTCTAGCAGAATACAGTTTCAATACACATGTCAAACACATTTTAAGTGTACATTCTAGAACTGAAATTTCAAAAATGAGAGAGGACTTAAGTGAACTTAGCAGCATCTGCACAGTGGCATTGCGGTGGGCATGAATAGAGGGTAGGAACCAAGCCATGTGAAGACAGATCCCAGACTTCTACAGAAGGATGGGTATCATGAATGGATGAATCTCCAACCAGGAATACAATGGGCAGGATGGAAGTGTACAGATGAGGAGGAACATGTGAGTGCTAAAGGAAGGGAATGAATAAGAATTTTACTTATGTAAAGGTCTTCAGATAAATAAGCTTTTTAATGCAAAGTCCTAAACAAATAGACAAACATTCTTGTTAAATATTCTACTAGTGTATTATAGTTCATCAGAGAAGAAACTGGGTGAGATGGATTTTAAGGAGTTATTCCATGCGATAATTAAGGCTGCATTAACCAAATACTGTATAGGTTAGGCTGTTGGGCTGGAGACTTGGAAAGCCAGCCTTTGAGTTCTTCCATCTGCTGGCAGAATGCCTTCTGGCCTGAGAGTGGGCAAGGCTTTGTTCTATAGAGGAATTCACCTGATGGGAAGTGGCCAATCACATTATTATTAATCTGCTTTACATAAAAGCCACGTGTTTAAATGCTACTCTTATCCAAAAAGACACCCTTAAATAAAACTTATTTGAAAAATATATCTGCATAGCATGTCTTGTCAAGTTGAATAAAATTAGCTACAACAATTAGTTCACAGATGACTGAGTGCTCAGCTAATTTTTATATTCAACTTTTTATTCTTTAAGATTATTTTTTAAACTTTTATGTCCCATTTGCTTCAACTTCCATATTCTATAGTTCATCACAACTTTTATCCTAGACATCAAACATGGCATTCAACATATAGTGGTTGATCCATAAAACAGTATTTTTAATTAAAATAAAATTAGGTGACAGTTTAGGCTCTGCTAAGTTAAGTTGTTTGGTTTGTTCTGTTTTTTTGTTTTTTTGCACCAGGGATCAAATTCATGATCTTGCACTTGCCAAACAGGCACTTATGCTGCTCAGCTAAATCCCAACCCTTAAAATAAAATTAAATCAATCATTATTATCATTTGACCTTGCATATTTTTCTTAATCACTATTCCTATGACCTCTCACATGTAGCACATTGTAGTCTATGAAAGATTATTTGGAGGAGTTTATCATAACTAAATATGGTTTATGATCATCTCAAATGTTAGATCTCTGAAGTCTCGTCAAGAAACTTGACACTTGTATTTGGACTCTGTGTTAGATAAATTAAAAAAATATTTTATAATTGGTAGTAATTGGAAAACTGTTGATTTCTCAAAATGTAGGGGCAAGGTCCTATAGATAGGAAAAAATAGAATAAGGCCTCATTAGATCTTCTAGCTAATCCTGACTAGAAGGAGTTAAGAAGTCTTTACTGGAGAAATTTTCTGAGAAATAGGTCAAGTACAGGTATAGAAAAAGAAAGAAAAGCAGACAAAAAAAAAAAAAAAAAAACACCAAATGACCTTGGGACTTGCACCAAAAGACCAGAAAGGGATCTGACAAGGAGTACACAAATATAAGTCCAAGTGCACAAACAATAAGCTGCCCCCAGCTCCAATAAAATAAGAGGAAAGGGAGGGCAAGTATGACTAAGGCAGTATGCAGACACCTAAGTACATGCACGTGTTCACTCCAGGGTCACTGTAGTCTTTACTTTAGAGTCACTAGATTCACCACATAATTATAGACTACAATGGCTACCCGTATGCCTCCTTACTACTAGCTTACCCTTTAGAAGCTAGTCACTTCCTCAAGTTTCATGAACCCAGGGAATATAAGACACACCAGAGTAATTCCTGGATTTCAGTCCAAGACTTGGCCCTTTTTCTGCTTCACATTAATCACAGTGGAAAAGTCATTAGATAAGAAAAGTAACACTTTTTAAAATCACCTTTTGGGAGCCTAAAACTGCTTACTATTTGCATGTGCATCTCAAAAATTTCGTTGACTTGGAGTGAAAATGCCTTTTGAACAAAAATAGCAAAGACTTAATGAAAGTTGGGCAATAATTTAGTTCAAAAGAGTGAGAAAAAAAACATAACGATGGGAAAACTTTTGAAATATTATCCTACACACCCAAATGAGAACTCACATGAGCAAATATTTCATGGTCAGTGAGGACGCATAATTTTTGAAGTCACGATGGTGGTGGGCACAGTGTATGTGCAAAAGATGGTTGTTTAAAGAGTAGCATTTTGAAACAATTTTTAATTTGTTGGTTTTGCTTTTTGTGTTTAAATTTCCTATCTCTTTACATTGCAGCGACAAAAAGCCTTTCATTTTTTGTGTGGTCTATTAAATCTTAGTCCTCTGAAGAAAAATTATCCATATTCAGAGACTTAGAATAGATAGAATAAATACTAACTTAACCTATTCAACCATCTAGGATAAATACTAAGACTATAGATCAGACAGCCACATAATTCTCCTAACCTAGGAAATTTCCAAAAATATCAGTATGATGTACATGTTCTCTTCTTATAGCATTATGCACCACAGGAACAGAAGAATACATTGTGGAACCATTAAATTTAAATTAAAATTACACTTCTGAGTGAAAGTCTCACCAGTATACAGAACGTTTCTTTAAAGTGGTTTAGCTTCCTTTCTTAATTGCACTAGACATACACTTGATTTCATTTGGAAGTCTTCTGACGTGGAAAAAAACATCATAACATTGCCATTTTCATTCTTTTTTGTGCGGGAAAGTCTGAAGATAGGCACATTTGGGAATGCAGTCCATCACTTTCTGACACTTCCCCAAGTATTTAGACTTTAAGAATCAGGCTAACATTTTATAATCTGCTGTTTAATCTTTCCTTTAAATAAAAAAATTTTAACATGATATAATTGAAAAAGCTTTTACCCATGATACCTGATTACAAAGATGGCAATTTGATGACTAATTGATTGCTGTAAATTTTAAAATTTATATGGAAAAATAAAGATCATTGATGTTTCTAACTATATGATCTGCATTTTCTGTCATTCAATCTAGAAGTTTATGCTTATAGTTTCTTTCTTACTGTATATATTATATAATAAGATATAAAATGATCATTCATACTTAAATGTTCCTGCCATAAATACATAACATGTAAGTACATAACATAAATCATAAATGTTTCAAAGATTTTGGAGGGAAAAGCCAAACCTTACCTATATTTATATAACATCTCTCTTATGGCATATGTAAATATATATTTTACTTATTTGTATTATGCTTTCCTTATATGTGCATAGTTTTTCTTATTTGGAAATGTTCTACATTCCTAAACTAAAATGATCTATAACAAGAAGTTTAGAATTGAATTAAACTTTTCTATAAAAGTTTAAAACTGATTTTGCTTGTTCCTGAATTTGTAAAATATTCACTGGAAAATAAACTTTAACTAAGACAACTAAAACTATGAGCATTTTGTGAAAGTATATTAATTAGTCAATTTAAACTTAGTTCTGCTGGGGATTTAGCTCAGTGGCTCCAGCACTTGCCTGGTAAGTGCAAGGTCATGAGTTCAATCCCCACTATCAAAAAAAAAAAAAAAGTAAACAAAACTTAGTTCTATATATAATGAAGTGAATACATGGGTTCATTACAATAATTTTGTTGTTCAATAAGCAATTCACAATGTTATACCTAAAAATAGTGTTTAATACATAAAACTGTTGTACAAAATGATAATTTTAAGAAACAAACACCTTAAAATGGCTTTCTCTTTTCTGCAATGTTGCCTGTGCAATCAATCTTTTAAAGCTGAATATAACATTTCACCTCTTTTCTTTATAACTTCAGGACAGCTTTAGGATTTTCATTAAATTAAGATAACTTTAAAACAAACTTTGCTGTTTGTCAGTAAAACTCTTTGGGTCTCCTTTCCTGTGAATTCAGAGGTTTAAATTCATCAGTGACATCATTACTCAATCAGAACACTATCTTCTGCTAGATTTATTCCAGACATGTGACATGTTTGCTTGTTTATTTACTTGTTTATTCATTTTTGATGCTAGGGATTGAACTCAGGACCTTGCACTTGCCGGGCAGGTGCTGTGGTGCTGAGCTATATTCTCAGACCTGGTATATGTTTATTATATTATCATAAAGGGTAACTTTTTAAAGCAATAAAACTATTTAATATGTGAAACCATTTTCAAATCAGGAAAAAATGTACTTCTTTATTTCATATCCAAGTTTATTAGTCCATAGTGTTATAATTTGGACAGACAGAAAGTTAAATTGTTTCACTGCAAAGCTTTCTGAAAAACTTCCAGAAAAAATTCTAGTTTTTAGTTACAATGTATCATTGATTTGTTGTAGTCAATACTTTCATGTATAACCCATTGAATTTTCCTGTATTTAAAAAATACATGTAAATAGTCTGCAATTTCTAGGTATTTATCATCTGTGAAAAATTTTTCTTGTTTCTTCATTGAAAACTTTTATGCTATTGTTTTAAAATATTTATTTATTGATTTATGTCTACTTTCTATTGTTATACTGTGCCAGCTAAGACATTTTGTAATATGTATTAAATAAACTTGGCAATTATAGATTTCTTTCAATAGTTACTTATCTGAAATCAAAAATTTCAATATTTCAACATTATGTATGATGATTGTGGTAAATTTTCTATAAATTTTCTGTATGAGATTGAGTCAATTCACCACCATTCCTAACCTCCTGAGAGATTTTAACAAGAAAAAAATTAAATTTTAGGATTTTTTGTAGACTTTCTTTTTTTATTGTATTATTTAAAGGGTAAATTATATTGATTGCTTTTGGAAAATTAACCAACTTTATATTTTCAGAAAAATAACAAAGACCAATGTCATCATAATTTTGGTCATGTAATGCTAGATTTGATTTTCTAACATTTGTTTAGGATATTTGTGTCTTCTTCTACTAAGTGATAAAGGACTATAGTTTTTCAGCCATATAACATTGTTTGGATGTTGTGTCAGGGTTAAATTAACTTCACAAATTGAGCCAGTGAAGGATTCTCTCTTTCTCTTTTTTCTATTTTTCTGGAATTGTAAAGTTTCCTGGATCAGAATTCTATGCTCAAAAAGTTGTTTAAATACATGTAACTTTATTAATGATAATCAAACTTTAAGGTTTTATTAATATTGTGATAGTTTCAGGGTTAGACCATTAAATTTGTTGAAAGTATTTAGGTACCAGATCTATTTAATATTTAAAGAATCTTATGAAGTTTCTATTTTGATTTATTTTATTGTTTATTCTTTTCCACTTTCCTTTTATTTTTTTTTTAATTTCACTGGACTTATAAAAATAATTTTTGAGGCCCCTCAGCCACAGACCACCTATGTCGCTGTGTGATGTGCTTCCCACATGCCCTAAAGATGCCCGGACTGATGACTCTGGTCCACCCGTCAGTCCTAGACCATCTACACTGCCATGCCACACAGTTCCTATGAGCTCCACAGACACCCAGACTGAAGCCACTGGCCTGCCTCTCAGCCCCAGACCACCTATGCCAATGCACCATGCATTTCCTGTGTGCCCCACGGAGACCCAACGGGTGACACTGGTCTGCTCCTGGGGACCCCCCCCCACCTCATGGACCTAATACTGCTGTTGATCTCCGGCTCCCACCCTTTCTCCCACAATCTTGGACTACAGCATATTAATCATGCTAGCTTGATGGGACATGCAATTACTGCCTCACCCAAACAAAAGACCTCAGCAGGCTCCAGTCAGTGTGGTAACTATGCCCCTAAAATAGAGGTCTGCAGTGGGTAAATAGGGGCAGTAGTAAAGCTCCCTGTAAGACCTTGGAAAGAGTTTGGGTGATTCCCTTCTCCACACAGAGAACATCACTCAGGGCGAGGAGTGTGTCAATAAGTACTCCCCCAACTTGGAGAAAATCAAAAGGGCTTATGAGACACACAGACCACAGTATGGACACAGTAGGGCCTCAGCCAACACAAACACTACAGACAGGGAGATTTGGTGACCTGGAGTAACCTGAAGACAAAGTAACAGCATGAGCTAAGAGTAAATCTACATCAATATTCCTAAGCTTGTCAGCCCAGGAAGAATATAGAACTCACCCAACAGACCCTGCAGGAGGAATTCATGTGATTGGCCTTCCTCTCCATTGTGGTACTCAGCAATAGACAAACATCAAACACACATTAGGACCCTAAGACCCACACTACCAATAGTTGAGACTGTTGTGATGGAAAGACCAAAAAATTCCCCAAAGGGTGAAAATGACAAAATGAAAAGCAAAATGCAATCTCAAACATCTAGCCCATCAGGAGCAAATAAATTCAGGTGACATTGAAATAAAGGACTTTAAAAGTCATACACCAGAAATCTCTGAAAAGATAGCAAATGAAATAAAGAAACAAATACATAAGGCTATAGAGGAAATCAAATTAGAAATAGTTTTCCACATAAAGACAGAAATAACAACCTTATTAAAGCAATTGATCAGCATAGCCAGAGAAGAAATAGAAAGAAATACAAGAACATGGAAAACTGATTTAAACCTTCAATGAACAATGTAGAAAAAAAGCAAAGTCTATGAAACAAATTCAAAGAGATATCCAAGAAACAAAAACTTCTATTGAAAGCTCGCAAAACCATTTAACTGAAAGTGAAGACAGAATTTCTGGCCTTGAGGACAGGATCACAGTCAGCTATTATGAAAGAGTAGAAGTTTTAAAAACAACAAAGCAACATGAAATGTCAATATAGCAGCCTCAGGATGATGCCAAGAGAAACAATATAAGATTAATAGGCATCAATGAAGATGCAGGAGTCAATGCAAATAACATAGGTAAACTATTCACAAAAGTAATAGCAGAAAATTTCCCAAACATGGGGAAAAAATCTGATATACAGATAAGTGAGTCTTATAAAGTGCCAAACAGTAACAACCAATGTAAATCTACACCCAGACATATAATAATTAGAATCCCAGACATACAACATAAAAACAGAACACTAAAAGCTGTTAGAGAAAAGATACAACTCACCTATCAAGGAAAACCCATCAGAATCATGGAAGACTTTTCAGTGCAAACCCTCAAGTTAAGACAAACTTGGAGTGAAATATTTCAATCCCTGAAAGAAGACAACTTTCAACCCAGACTGATGTACCCAGCAAAACTCTCTTTCAAATTTAATGGAAAACAAGATATTTCCATGACAAAGAACAACTGAAGAAAAGATGACCACTAAACTAACCCTAGAAAGAGTATTGAAAGACATACTAGATAGAGACAAAAATGACCATAATCTACAGAACAACAGACAAACACCACCAGGCAAGGCACACAATTAAAGAAGGGGGAAAGGCAGAAAACAAACAACAGAAACATAACATGGTAAAGTTGAGCCAGTATATATCAGTTATATCCATAAATGTAAATGGGCTTAATTCACCTATCAAAAGAAACAGGTTGACAGAATGGATCTAGAAACAGGATCCTACAATACGCTGTATATAAGAAACACATCTGACTCAAAAGGAAACTATGATTAAAAGTCAAAGGAAGGAAAACAATATCCATGCAACGAGAACCCATTAAAAAAGCAGGGATAGCTATTCTGCTTTCAGGCAATGTGATTAAATGAGATAAAGAGATGATTAAAAAGACTAAAATGATTAAAAGAGATAAAGAAGGTCACTACATACTTGTTAGTGAAAAACTTCAAGAAGAAGAACTAATAATTATATATATATATATATATATATGCACCAAATACAGGAGCACAAAATTATATAAGACAAATACTAATGGACATGAAAAATCAAATACACAATAGCACAGTTGTAATACGATACCTTAATACCCTACAGTCACAAAGAGATGACTAGACAAAAAACCAGCAAAGAAATAACAGAACTGAATCATACCTGTGAGCAAATGGACTTAGTAGATGTTTACAGAGTGTTTCATCCAACCACATCAGAATATACATTCTTCTTAGCTGAACATGGGACATTCTTCAAAATAGACCATATATTAACACATAAAACATTCTTAAGTAAATGTAAATGGACTGAAATTATCCCATGCATAATATCTGATCATAGTGCACTGAAATTGGAAGTTAATGGCAAAAGAAATTACAAAACCAGCATAAATACATGAAATTAAACAACAACCTTCTGAACAACCAGTGGGTTACAGATGAAAATAAAGAAGAAATAAAGCATTATCTACAATTCAATGAAAATGTGGATACAACATACCATAACATGTGGGATGCCATGAAGTGGTCCTAAGAGGGAAATATACAGCAATAAATTGTCACATTAAGAACCAGAGTGAGCACAAATAAACAACCTGATGCTGCATATCAAGCTCCTAGAAAAGGAACACCAAGTCAAACCCAAAGCTCATAGGAAATTGTAAAGATCAAAGTAGAAATCAATGTAATTGAAACTAAAAAACAAACAAACAAAAATTAATGAATCAAAGAGCCAGTTTTTTGAGAGAATAAACAAAATTGATAAACCACTAGCCACCTTATCAAGAAAAAGAAAGAAAAAATTCAAATTCATTCAATAAGGACAGAAAAGAGAAATCTCTATATATCTTATGAAAATTCAAAAGATCATGAATAAATATTTGGAAATCTCTACTCACATAGGGTGGAAAACACAGAGGAAATGGACAGATTCCTAGAAACATAAGAACTACCAAACCTTGATCAAGAAGATATAACAATTTTGAATAATCCAATACCAATTATTGAAATTGAAAACATGATTAAAAACTTAACAACAAAGAAAAGCCCAAGTCCTGATGGATTCATGGCTGAATTCTGTAAGAAATTTAGAGAATATTTGACTCCAATACTCCTCAAACTCTTCAATGAAATTGAAAGAGAAGCAATCCTCACTAACTCAACCCTAGATACAAGTATCACTCTGATACCCAAACCAGAGAAAGACCCAACCAAAAAGGAGAACTACAGGCCAATTTCACTAATGAGCATTGTTGCAAATAGTCTCAATAAAATACTGGTAAATAGAGTGCAGCAAATCATCAAGAAGATTATATACCACAACCAAGTAGGATTGATTCCAGGAATGCAGGGATGGTTTAACATATGCAAATCAATAAATGTAATACACCACATCAACAGAGCCAAAAACAAAAACCACGTGGTTATCTCAATAGATGCAGAAAAAGATTTTGATAAAGTCCAACACTTGTTCATGATAAAAGTCCTACAGAAACTCAGAATAGATGGTATTTCCTCAATCTCATAAAGGCCATCTATGACAAACCAACAGCCAACATTATATTAAATGGAAAAAAAACTGAAAGCCTTCACTCTAAAATCAGGAACAAGACAAGGATGTCCACTCTCACCATTCTTATTCAATATAGTTCTGGAAATATTGGCCAGAGCAATCAGACAAGAGAGATAAATAAAAGGAATAAAGATAGGTAAAGAAGAAGTTAAATTATCATTATTTGTCAATGACATGATTCTTTATATAGAAGACTCCAAAAGTCAATTAAAAGACTGCTAGAGGTAATAAACAAATTCAGCAGTGTAGCTGGATACAAAGTCAGCACTAAAAAATCAACAGCATCCCTGTACACAAACAAGAAATTCACTGAAAGAGAAATTATGGAAATATCGCCTTTTACAATAGCACCTAAAAAATGAAATACCTAGGAATCAACCTAACCTAAAATAAAAAAGGCCTATATGCTGAAAGGAATTGAAGAAGATGTTAGAAAATGGAAGGATATTCCTTCCTTTGGTTAGGAAGAATCACTGTTGTGAAAATGGCCATACTCCTAAAACTGTTATACAGATCTAATGCAATCCTTATCAAAATACCACTAACATACCTTACAGATCTAGAGAAAACACTTCTAAAATTCATTTGGAAACAGAAGAAACCTAGAATAGCAAAAGTAATTCTGGGCAACAAAGGCAAAGCAGGAAGCATCTCAATTCCTGACTTGAAATTATACTACAAAGCCACAGTGATAAAATCAGCATGGTACTGGCAAAGAAATAGACGTGAAGACCAATGAAACAGATTAGAATATGCAAACACAGCTACAAAGACACTCTTCCATCTTATATTTGACAAATGGGCTAAACATGTTCACTGGAAAATGAATAGCCTCTTTACTAAATGGTGTTGAAAAAACTGGCTTTCCACGTACCGAAGACTGAAACTAGACCCATGCCTATCACCATGCACAAAACTAAAGTCTAAATGGATCAAAGACCTAAATACTAAAACAGAAACACTAAATCAACTGGAAGACAAGGTGGGCAGAAATCTTGAAAACATAGAGGTAGGTAGAGAATTCATGAACAAAATGAAAACTGCACAGGAAACATTTCAAAGAATCAACTGGGACTTCATATTATTAAAGAGTTTTTGCACTTCAAAAGAAATCACCAACAAAATGAAAAGAAAACCCACAGAATGGGAAAGAATTTTAACCAGCAACCCCTCAGACAAAGGACTTATATCAAGAACATATAAAGAATTAAAAAACATCAACACCCCCAAATTCAAAGACCCTCTCCAAAAACGGGAAGCTGAGATGAACACACAGTTCTCAGATGAAGATACAAAAATGGCAAACAAATACATGAAGAAATGTTCACCATCCCTGGTCATTCTAGAAATGCAAATTAAACCAGCATTGAGATTTCATTTCACTGCAGAAAGAATGGCTGCCATCAAGAAATCACCTGATAATAAATGTTGGTGAGGATGCGGGAAAAAAAGAATACTGCTCCATTGTTGGTGAGAGGGTAGACTGATACAGCCACTGTGGAAATCAATATGGAAATTCCTCAGAAAACTAGGATTGAAATTTCCATTCAATCTAGCTATTCCCCTCCTGGGTAGTCCCCCCCCCCAATTGAAAAGATTACATCACAGTGATGTATGTGCACCCATGTTTATAGCAGCACAATTTGTAATTGCTAAATCTTGGAAACAACCAAAATGCCCATCAACTGCAGAGTGGATGAAAAAAATGTGGTATTTTTATACAATGGAATATTACTCAGCTCTAAAAAGGATGGTCTTGAGGTAAGTGGAGGCAGCTTGATACTATCCTCATAAGTGAAATAAATAAGACCCACATTTGTAAATATCACATTGTCTCTCTAGTGTAAAAAAAATAATAAAATCTGAAAGAGTAATAAGATCCAAAATGTATAAAAGAAGCTGTGAAAATGAAAGGGAAAGAAAGTGCTCTAAAGGATATAACTATATGTATGTTTAATTGTGTAAGATAGAAGACCATATTACTAAGTTTTCATTAGACCAGTGAACAGAATGGTTTGCACTGTGAATGTTTTAGTATCTGTCCACCTTTGATACTTTGATTTTGTAACTTGAACAACTATTTCTAACAGGGCAATATATATGTAACTCATCATCTAGTAATTTCTTAGTGCTAATATTGTCTTCAAAACTAGGTATTACCTTTACCATTTTTTCTGTTCTGTCTTTTTTCTCTTTTTTTCTTTTAATAAAAAAATAAAAAAATTCACAAGAAAAATTAATTTTTGAGACTGTGTATTACATATAAACCTTATTTTGTCTTTGTCTCAATTATTTATAATTCCTCCTTTCATGCACTTTTTGTGTTTCTTTTCCTATTTTCATGTGATAATTTATGTGAACCATTATTAATCTTTCTCCTGCATAAGATATATATATATATTTATATTTATATATATTTATATATATATAAATGAAAATAGTTTTGCTTTCCTATTTTGGTTTCTTCTTTAATATAGTTGATTTTTATATATAGCTTTAAACGTTGCAGAATTTTCAAGTAGACATTTACTTCTATATCAGTTGAATTTGACATAAAAACACAGAACTTATTGTTTCAATTTAATTGGATTATTTTATTGTTGCATGTTTTATTTAACATCTGACTCATTTTTGTAAAGATTTGTGTGTGCTTATAAAGAATGAATACTCTTAATTCATTGGCAATCATAGTGAATCCAGAGATTAGATTATATAATTGCCTGAAATTTCTTTTTTATTTTTTCACACTTGCTTCAGCATCTGTAAGCCTTTCATACTTCATATCAATTATAGAAAGATTTTATTATGCATGCAAAAATTTCTTCTGAGTTTGCTTCATATTATAGTTAACAAATTAGCCAAGCATACTGACACATGCCCATAATCCCAGAACGTGGTGGGGTGGGGGGCTGAGGCATGAGGATCACTGCAAGCTCAAGGCCAGCCTGAATTGCAGAGTGAAACCTTGTTACAAAAAAGACAAAATAATAATAAAAAAGATATGCACTTAAATTAATACATTGTTTGCAGATTAAAATATTAAACCTTCCTATACATGAGCATGACCCATTAATTCATTGTCTTAAAATATTTTATTAATTTTTTTGAAGGTACAGCTATCAAAAATACTTTATAAATTTCTCTATAAATATTTTATATTTGATTATTTGTATTGGCACTTCTGTTTGTTCAAAGTTGTACAGAAATTCATATAATTATTAAGTTTATATCATGAAATTTTGATGATCTATTAGTGGTAGTTTTAAATTCATTAACATTTTTATACATGCAGTCAGACTTCTTAGAACAAAAATAATGGACATAGTTTTTATATTTCTCTCTTTTCTTTTGTCAGGGCTAAATTGTTAATTTTTAAATTCTAATAGTATCTGTAGTAAGTAGATACTATTGAATGGTATTAATCAAGAATTGTAACACTGATAATAATGTAGAAATAATTCTTACATTTTTAGTTTTTATTTTTATTACTACATGTTTACAGTACAGAAAGATTATACTTGGTTAGTAGATGGGGAGTTAGTACATCTCTCTATCGCATTTTACATTGTTAACTTACATTTTCCTTCATCTTCCTCTACAATCCTTCTATTTCTATTTTTCCTTCCCTTTTGCAAAACATCTATTTCTTTTTTCTATTATATTTGTCTCTTAAATTGGTCTGTAAAGTATTTATACTTTGGGTTTCTCATATAAGTGAAACCAGAGATATGTAAGGTTTTGTATCTAATTTATTTCACTTAATATTATGGCCTCAAGGTGCATCCATTTTTCTAAACATGACTCAAATTTATCCTTTTTAGCAAAGTACTACTCCCTTGTGTATAAATACCTCGTGCTTTTCTTTACAGTCCTGGGGGATATTTGTTTTCAAAACATGTTTATAAATACTAATATGGTCATACCATGACGATAATCATAGTCTCATTAGATGAGTTGGAGAATATTTTCTCTTCTTCTGCCTCTAGGAAAATGTTATTTAAGACTGGGGTTATTTCATCTGTAAATATTACTTTTAAAGAAATTCATTTGATTCTTTTTATTGTAAGGATTTTGCATTCAAATTTATTTATTTATTTATTTATTTATTTATTTATTTATTTATTTTCATTGATCTCAGTGACCTAGCACTTGCAAGGTTGAGCTAAATTCCTGGCCCTTAAATTTTAATTTCTTTATGGATATAATTCTATCTTTTTGTCTAGTATAATCTTCTAAATTAATGAATTTGAGTTATGCTAAGGGAATCTATCAATTTCCTCTGATTAAACTTTTTGGTACATATCACAGAATTTAATTTTTAATTTTATGGTGATAGCATTAGTACAGATGTCTTTTTACTATCATTTTGGTAATATACTTAATATATCCTTTTATCTCAATCAACAAGCTAAAAGTTTATATAATGTTTTGTGTCTTTAAATATAAATAGCATTTGATTCCACACATTTTTTATATTTTCCATAGTATTTTACTGTCTTGGTTTTTTTTTTCTTCTATGGGTTCTTTTCATTACTTTGAATTAAATGTACTCTTCTTTTCCTAGATTCTGAAACCACAAAAGTAGATAACAAATGAGACTCTCCATTTTTAATTTTAAGTGCTATAGTCTACATATCTTCATTATATAACTTTAAACATTATTTTCATAAATTTAAAAGATTGTGTTATTATAATTCAGTTCACAATGTTTAATATATATGTATTTTTTTTACTAGAACCATTTTTGTTTAGCACTGGTAATATTTCTTGTCTTGAAGTCTGCAGTGTTTTATAGCTATTTGAGCCAGAATTGTATTAAATCCTGCATAGTACAATATTTGGCTATGCTTTTAATATTTATAATATTTACAAACCACTGTTTTCTGGCACAAGTAACTATTGATTGATTTCTTAATCCTTGCCCAATGAATAACAGTAATTTTTCATTTTTAAACAAATTGTTTATAGTCGAAATTATCCTCAGAAACACATCAGTTCCTCTTTTTAGTTCATAACTTGAACCATTTCTGAAAATTCCATTGATAGCCACTAAAAAATCCATTTCCCTGTTGTGTTTAAAAGGTGTGCTCTGACCTTCCATAAAATGAGCTGGAACAGGGTTAAGTTTGTTCCTTTTGTAATGGTCATAATTTGTAGGTACAGGAGAGGATATTCACTAGGAAATACAACGGTAACTACAAGTACCATCTCTAAAATCTACACCTGAAAATGCTGAAGCAATTTTAATGTTTTCAAAGCAGAAACAACAGATGTCAATTTGTATTCAACAAATATAATGAAGTCCCCAGAATTTGAACCTTTCATAACAGCATACTTTGACACTAAACAGCCTAGTAAACTAGATTTGTACAAAGCTCCCTGTTCTAGCCTAAACCTTAATAAATGAACTAACTATGAAAGATTTCAGTGCAGATTAAGGTCTCAAAAGAGAGCTTTAAGTGTGTAGTTTAATTGCTAAAGACTATATTCAAATTCTGTTTCAGTCAAAATAGTCTTTGATAAAGGAGAACAAAACACAGATTTGTAAAACAAGTGAAACATGCTATGTCAAACATTTGAAAGAAATTGTCAATTTTTCTTTTTGTATTTTCCATCAAATGTACAGTATCATTTATTCCATGCTATAATTATTATACAATGAATAAATACTGATTTGTTTCTGAATAGCTGCTTTTACATTTTTAAATTGTACTAGTACATATTTGTGGGTCATGCAGTTAATTGTCTTGGAGAGTGGTTACATGCACATGATCACAGTCTTTTTCATTCATAATCCTCTTCCTGTTTCTGCTCCCTCACTCTCTCCTTCTTCCATTTCCCCTATTCCAGTTCTCATTCTTGTTGATATTATTAATTTTAGCTCATGTTGTGGCATATAGTGTTTACAATAATTGAGTTTATTAAGTTCCTGTAATGGGCATCTCTTTACTTATTTTCCCTCTCCCTCCTCTCACCCCTCACCATTTCTCCCTTGGGCCACTTCCCTACTTCAAGAAATCTATGTTCTTGTCCCCTTCGGTCCATCCTTCTTATTCTCTTTGCCTCACTCACATGATAAATGCCATAAGGTATTTAAACTATGTGTCTGGTTTATTTCACTCCACATTGTATTTTCCAGGCTCATCCATTTTCCAACCAATGTCTCAAATGTGTCATTATTGGTAGATCAGTAGTATTCCATTATACATAAATACCACATTTTCTTTAGCCAATTGTCCATTGATAGATATGTAGATTGCTTCCAGGGTTTAGCTATTACAGATTGTGCTGCTACAAGTATTGATACACACCTATCGCTATAGTATAATGACTTAAGCCGTTTGGGGAAGATATCTAGAAGGAAGATAGCAGTGTGATATGGAATTTATAAGTTCAGTTCTCTAGAAATAACCATAATTATTGAATGATTTTACTAGTTTACATTTCCACCAATAATGAAGCTGCTCCTTTTTCGTCTCAGCCATGCCAGCTTTCACTAACTTTCTGGAGAAAGATGGAATCGGCATTGTTTTAATTTGCATTTCTTTAATGGATAGAGACTCTGAGCATTTTTTCACATATTTGTTGACCATTTGTAATTCATCCGCTGTCAAGTTTCTGTGCATTTCTCTTGCCCATTTATTAAGTGGATCTTTAATTTAGGTGGTTTATTTATTTATTTCTTTTAGTTCTTTGTATGTTCTTGGCATTAGTCCTCTGGCAGAGGAGTAGCTAGCAAATTTTTTTCCATTCTCTAGGGTGTCTCTTCAGAAGATTTTAGTCTGATATAATACCATTTGTTCATTCTTGTGCAACATGTCTTGTGCAATTGAGATTCTGTTTAGAAAATGTTTTCCTATACCTATGTCTTTAAGTGTTTTACCTATTTTATTTTCCAGTAGGTTTACAGTTGCTGTTAATGTTTACATCCATGGTCCATTTGATTTTAATTTACTTTATGGTGAGAGACAGGGTCCAGTTTCAATCTCCTGAGCACAGACAAGCACTTTTCCCAGCACCACTTTTTGAATAGGCTGTCTTTCATCCAACATGGGCTTTTGACCCTTTGTTGAAGATCAAATAGCTGAATGTGTTTGGGGAAATTCTTGGATCCTCAGTTCTTTCCCTTGATCCACATACGGAAGTTCCAGTAAAATACA
Organism: Dolichotis patagonum; assembly: GCA_004027295.1. NCBI lineage: Eukaryota > Metazoa > Chordata > Mammalia > Rodentia > Caviidae > Dolichotis > Dolichotis patagonum. Next base: position 42,763 of record PVJX010000940.1, read on the forward strand.
TTTTACTCACTATTGCTTTGGTATATACCTTGAAATGAGGTATTCTTTGCACTTCTTGCCCAAAATTGCTTTTGCTATTCTAAGTCCCCTCGAATCTCTATAACAATTTTGGGATTATAGGCCTTTTGACAATATTTATTCTGTCTATCCAGTGGCAGGAGACATCTTTCCATTTCCTGATGTCCTCATCAATCTCCTTTTTTTTTTTTAGAATACTATAGTTTTCTCAGTAGAGGTGTTTTGCTTCCTTAATTAGGTTAATTCTTAGGTATTTCATTTTTCTTGAAGGTACTACAAATGATATTATTTTCATAATTTCCTTCTCATCCTGTTTATTGTTGTGGTCCACAAACATTAATGATTTTCTGTTGATATTTTATCTTACTACATTGGTGAAGTTATTAATTGTAAAAGCTTTGATGGAATTCTTTGGATCTTCTGTATAGAATAAAATGTCCTCTGCAAATAATGATAATTTGCCTTTTTACTTTCTTACATGTATACCCTTTATTTCTTTCTCTTGCCTCATTGCTCTAGCTAATGAAGTTAAACTTTGTCAAAACCCTTTCCTGCATCTATTTATATGACCATATGGTTTTTTACCTTGCTTCTGTTAATGTGATATATTGCATTTATTGAATAACATACAATGAAACATTTTTACATCTCTTGGATGAAATCTACTTGATCATGATTTATTATCTTTTTCATAATGTGCTACATTCTATTTGCTAGTGTCTTGTTGAGGATTTTCACATCTATATTCTTTAAGGAGATTGGTCAATAATTTTATTAGTTCAGTTGTGATAATTTTATAACTTGCTAATTTATTGACAAGTTGTGATAATACTCTCATTTCTTTGAATAAACATATGACAACTCCTGCCTTACCTGAAATAAATTTTGGAATTTTTCAGATTATTATATTAGTGGGCTTGTTATGCCTTCCAAAATCTTATTTATTTAAACTATATCCAATATGAGGGACATTATTTGCTTAAATAAGTCATTTCTGTAAAAAAATGCTTTCTTTTCTTTCTACCTATTTGCTTCAAATAAAGTTCCAAAAATCTACATTTCCAAAAGCCTTTACAATTTTTTTTTCAACCAATAAAATTGCTAGATCTCCATCTCTATGTAGAACTCTACATATATGGCAAATTTCTTGTGGAAACTGTTTTGTAAAGCACAACCCCTTTTTCCTACATTTGTTGCTACTTGGGTTCTGTGGAGGGTTACATGATGATGACAGGCATTACTGAAGGCGATGCTGTCATCTGTTACCACTCCTGGTGACAATGAAGGTGACGTGGTCCTCACAGATTCTGTTTATTGAGGGCACAGATCACAACTCTAGCTCAGCTAACCACTGGTGTCTGGATTCCTCCTCCAAACCTTGGGGTCTTTGGAACCTGGCCAGAACATTTATGTTCTCTTGGAACTTGAAAATATCTGATGACTTTTTCATTTTGGAGAATTTATTTTTCCTCATAAAACCATCTACGGACACTTTTATACTTTTATAGATTATTTTATACTATCATTTCCATCATCACTTGGATTTTGTCTCCTTCAGAATTTTGCATGTATTTCTAACAGCTCTATTGAGTCTCTGATTTCTAATTCTATTATCTCTGCTTAGGATGGTATTTCCACTAACTGCTGGTTGCTGCATTATGGATGGAAGCAAAGAATATGTTCTTATACATTGAATACAGAATTTCTAAAGTTATACTTTTCACATTATTAAATTCTCTTTCTTTTAAAAAATTTTATTCTTGCTTCTTCTTTCTTGTAAATATGTCTCATGTACCTTAAAAATGATTATTTTATAGTGTAGATACTATTATTTTGCTTTTTGCTTTATGTTTCTGACAAACAATTACTTTATTTTTTTAAATTTTATTTAAAGAGAAAAAACCAAACAAAATAAAGCAGAATAAAAGGTAGCAACAATACAGAATTCCAAGGAAAAAAGGAAAAGAACCAAAAAAAAAAACCACTAAGCAATCATTAATTGACAAATTACATATTGACATCTTGGAAATAGTTGTTCAAATTACAAAATTGAAACATGCAAAGTAGACATTCAAACAATGAGACTATTAACAACTCAGCTCCCTGATCTGACAAAAACAGCAATGTGGTCATCCATCCTACACACTCAGCATACATGCAATTATATCAAAAGGGTAAAATTAAACACAACAACACAGAACAAATTGTGTCACAAGAAAGTAATGTAAGAGATATAAATTTCAAAGCCATACAATCAGAGATATTCACTCTCTATCATACTGACTCTTGTTCTCTTCCAAATAGTTGTCTATATTGTCACATACAGGAAACACATGAAACAACATAGTATGGAACAGATCTGAACAGGACGAGGAAAGTGTTTCAGGTCTTCAAGACCAGACAATAGAGTAGCCAAGAATGGCTGTAATATTGTCTCTCATTCTCTTGAAAACAGCTGTTCATACCTTCATGTGTATTGAACTTAAACAAAACAATTTATAATCACTTTGAACAAAGAATGATAGTATTGCTGGATTTCACATCATGACATTACAGATTCAGCACTGGGTACTGTAATGTCTCTTTTTCTTCAGAGTAGTTTATTTCAACATGCATTATATAGTTGGTTCTTGTAAACTGTTTATAAGCCCTACACATACATGTAGTCTTTACATTTATCTCTATCCTTTCTGTGTTAGAGGGAAAAACAAAGCAAAGCAAGACAAAACAAAACAATTCCTAGAAAAGCATGAAGCAAAAAGTCATACAAAACCACAATACAAGGTGATCTACAATGGTTACCATGATGTCTCAACAGTGTATAAAAACATTAATAAAAGTGAAGCATTGGAGATATTATAAGACTTCAAAAGCAGGCAATAATCAAACCAGAGTGGGTATCTTAGTGAATCTTGTCATCTTCAGTGTAGTTGCCTATACTCTTAGACTTGATGCTATCAATCATAACAGATTTAAATAAAATCAGTCAATTCAAAAAATCAATCTAACAAACCAGATTCAAATAAGACAGTATAAGTTATAAAGGGCTTCAGATTAAGTTGACAGGAAATTAAGGATGATTACCATATTATGCCCTCTTAGTTTTGGGATAGCTGACCATGTCCTCAAGTCTAGTGTAAGTAGACAAACTGGAACAGCATGTAATCTCTCCAAGCAGAGTGATGAGAATAATGTAGATTTTAAATCTTGTTACCCCATTAACAATATCCTCTGCCTTCTTTTTATACAAGTCCTCCCCTTTCACTCCCATAGGGTGCTCTGTTTATTTTGGGTCTCACTGCCTCCCTATATAGAGCATCTCAATGGACCCTATCTCCTGAACTACTCTGCCTGTGTTTCTGTTAGTATTTTGAGGCCCTCTATACTAGAGATTACAGCCAATATTTTCTGCCTCATTTCTGTTATTCTATTTTTCTGCTATTGGTTGTCTATTTTTCTCTTCCACTCCACTGTCTGCCCTGTTCACTGAGGCCTCTCTGCCAGTTCCAGAAATGCTCGTATTCTCTTTCTCTCTCTCTGAAATGTCCTTTAGTATTTATTGTAGGGTTGGATTGGTGGTCACAAGTTCTCCCAGTTCCTCTTTGTCATGGAAGCATCTTGTTTCTCCATTAATTTCTAGAGAGAGTTTTGCAGGATACATCAATCTGGGCTGGAGATTGTTCTCCTTCAGGGCTTGAATTACTTCACTCCAAGCTCTTCTTGACCTGATGGTCTATGTCGAGAAATCTGTTATGATTTGATGTGTTTTCCTTTATAGGTGATCTGTTTCTTTTCTCTGATGGCTTTTAATATTCTGTTCTTATATTGAATTTCTGGGATCTTGATTATTATGTGTCTGGTGTAGCTCTGTTTTGGTTGTAGGTGGCTGGAGTTCTGTATGTTTCATAAGTCTGCGTATCATTTCCTTTTTCTATGTTTGGGAAGTTTTCCTTAATAATTTCTGTGAATAGTCTTTGCAGTTCTTCTGTTTTGACTCCTGCTTCTTCATTCACATGCTTTATTCTTAAGTTATAGATCCTCTTGTCATCCTCTAGCCTTCCAATTGTTACTGCCTGCTCCCTTGTTATTTTTAAGAGATCTTCCCTTTCATGATCACACATTGCAAGCCTATCTTCAATTTTTGATAGTCTATCTTTAGTTTCTTTCAAGCTGTTTTTCCAACTTTCTATGGAGTCTTTATTTTCCTGGTAATCTCTTTGAATCTGCTTCATGAATTCTAGGTATGTTTTATATTCTTGATTGAATGTTTCTCTCCTTTTGTGTTCCTCCATTCTTCTGTCTGTGTCTTCTTGAGAGATGCCCAGCCTTTCTTTTATTAATCTATTTATCTCTTGTTTAATTTGAATCAATATTTCAGTTTTGATCTCATTTATATGAGGTCTTGAAGGTATCTCTTTATGTCCACTGATATGATATTATGTTTGATGTTGCATGTTTGCAGCCCTCAATCTCTTTTATATTTACCTCTCCTGGATCAATATTCTCAGGATTGGGGGTTGGGGGCTTTTTCCAATTACTCTCTCTCATCATGTTTTTAATTCCTTCCATACAAATGTATAGTGAAATTCCCAGCCCTTTTTGTTGTTGGTTAGGGTTCTTCTGGAGCATGCAGACTAGGAGCTTCTGCCCTCTGCAGTCCACTATTAGAGAGTAAAGTGCAAGCAAGGGAAGTATACACTGGCTCCTCCCCTCTGGGCCAGTCAAACTTCATGGGCCTTCACTGCATCAGTGTGCCCCATGCTCAGGGAACTAGCTGATTTGTGACAACCCACTTGGGTCCCAGCCCAGTCCAAGCAGATTCCACCAATCCACTTCACAAGGGGAGCAACCAACTGAAGCTGCTTCCTTACAGAGTTAGGACTTTCCTGCCCATCTCCAATCTGTTGTCCAGTTGGCTGCCCCTTTCCCGCAGGAGGGTCTTATTCCCATCACTCGCTGCATGTTGATGCTGGTCTCTGAGAACTGCTGGGTTCCCTGACCTCTGACCTCAGCTCGGCTGCAGCGGAAATTCACGGTGCCTCTGGGTTGGTCACTTGCAGGGCCAGTTCCAGGGGAGTTGCGTGCAGGGCTGTTCAGCTCCACACTTGGGCAGCTCAAGCAAGTCATATCGGCGTGGGTTCAGTCACTCAAGTTGATCTCGGGCAAGAATTCAGTGGCTTGGCAAGAGTGCAGTGCTTGGTGATCTTAGCTTCTCTAATGGTAGCCCCAGGACTTCATATTCGAGTAGTTACTTTGGCTTCAGTTTCTTCCTGGGTTGAGAGAATTCATCTCCCTCTGTTTGGGGCTCTCCATGGTGTTCTATTCTGGTATTTGAGCTGTCTCTCTCAGAGAGTCTCCATATCCTGCTACCTCCATGTTCTCCAAGAATTACTTATTTTTTTAATTTAAAGAGAAGAAAGGAAAAAAAAAAACAACCAAACAAAACAGAAAGAAGGTAGCAACAATACAGAATTCCAAAGGGGAAATAAAAAAAAAGAACAACAACCACAACAAAACAAAAACAAAAACAAGAATACTAAGAAATTGCCACTTGCTAAGTTACATACTGTCATAATTGGAAATAGTTGTTCAAATTACAAAGTTAAAACATACAAAGTACACACTCAAACAATGAGACTGTTAATGGTTCTGCTCAACATTCTAACAAAAACAGTAATATGGTCATCTATCTTACACACTTAAACACACATGCAGTTATATCCTTTAGAGCACTTTCTTTTCCTCTCTTTTTTACAGTAGCAATTACACATTTTGGGTTTTATTACTCCTACTGTTGTTATTACTTTTTACACTAGAGACACAATGTGATATTTATAAATATGACTCATTTATTTCACTAATGGGGATAGTCTCAAGTTGTCTCCATTTCCCTATGAAGGCCTCAAGATCATCCTTTTTTATAGCTGAGTAATATTCAATTGTATAAAAATACCACATCTTTTTCATCCACTCTGCAGTTGATGGGCATCTTGGTTGTTTCCAAGATTTAGCTATTACAAATTGTGCTGCTATGAACATGGATATACATATATCACTGTGATATGAACTTTTCAGTTTCTCAGGGAAAATACCCAGGAAGGGAATAGCTGGGTTGAATGGAGCTTCCAATCCTAGTCTTCTGAGAATTCTCCATATTGATTTCCCTAGTGGTTGCACCAGTCTACACTCCCACCAACAGTGGAGCAGTGTTCCTTTTTCCCTGTTGCCTCGCCAACATTTGTTATCAGTTGATTTCTTAATGGCAGCTATTCTTTCAGGAGTGAAATGCAATCTCAATGTTGTTTTAATTTGTATTTCTCGAATGACCAGTGATGGTGAACACTTCTTCATGTATTTGTTTACCATTTGCATATCTTCATCTGAGAACTGTGTGTTCATCTCAATTGCCCATTTTTGGAGAGGGTCTTTGAATTTTGGGGGGTTGATGTTTTCAATTCTTTGTATGTTCTTGATATAAGTCCTTTGTCTGAGGGGTTGCTGGTTAAAATTCTTTCCCAGTCTGTGGGTTTTCTTTTCACTCTGATGGTGATTTCTTTTGAAGTCCAGAAACTTTTCAATAATATGAGACCCCAGTTATTGATTATCTGAAGTGTTTCCCATGAAATTAACATTTTGTTCATGAATTCTCTGCCTAACCCTATGTCTCCAAGATTCCTACCTACCTTATCTTCTAGTAGATTTAGTGTTTCTGTTTTAACGTTTAGGTCTTTGATCCACTTACACTTTAGTTTTGTGCATGGTGATAGGCATGGATCTAGTTTCAGTCTTCTCCATGTGGAGAGCCAATTTTTCCAACACCATTTATTAAAGAGGCTATCCTTCCTCCAGTGAACGTGTTTAGCCCCTTTGTCAAATATCAGGGGGCTGAGTGTCTTTGTACCTATATTTGTATCTTCTAATCTCTTCCATTGATCCTCAGGTCTATTTCTTTGCCAGTAGCATGTTGATTTTATCACTGTGGCTTTGAAGTACAGTTTCAAGTCAGGAATTGAGATGCATCCTGCCTTGCCTTTATTGCCCAGAATTGCCTTTGCTATTCTAGGTTTCTTCTGTTTCCAAATGAATTTTAGGAGTGTTTTCTCTAGATCTGTGAGATAATCAATGGTATTTTGAATGGAATTGCATTAAATCTGTACAACAATTTGAGGAGTATGGCCATTTTCACAATGTTGTTTTTTCCTAGTCAAGGGCATGGACCTTTTTTCCATTTTCTAATATCATCAGAAATCTCCTTTTTTAGTGTAGTATAATTTCAGCATATAGGTCTTTTACATTTTTAGTTAAGTTCATTACTAAGTACTTCATTTTTTTAGGTGTTATTGTGAAGGGCGATATTTCCATAATTTCTCTCTGAGTGAGGTTCTTGCTTGTGTCCAGTAATGCTATTGATTTTTGAGCACTGACTTTGTATCCAGGTACAATGCAGAATTCGTTTATTACCTCTAGTAATAAACAAATAAACAAATTCTTTTAATGGCATTTTTTTGGTCTTCTATATAGAGTATCATGTCATCTGCAAATAATGATAATTTAACTTCTTCCTTTCCTATCTTTATTCCTTTTATCTCTTTCTCTTGTCTGATTGCCCTGGCTAGTGTTTTCAGAACTATATTGAATAGGAGTGGTGATAGTGGACATCCTTGTCTTGTGCCTGATTTTAAAGTGAAAGATTTCAGTTTTTGTCCATTTATTATAGTATTGGCTGTTGGTTTGTCATAGATGGCCTTTATAAGGTTGAGGTAGACACCATGTATTCTGAGTTTCTGCAGAGTTTTTATCATGAACATGTGTTGGACCTTATCGAAAGCTTTTTCTGCTTCTATTGAGATGACCATGTGGTTTTTGTTTTTGGCTCTGTTGATGTGGTGTATTACATTTATTGATTTGTCTGTGTTAAACCATCCCTGCATTCCTGGAATGAACTCCACTTGGTCATGATGTATAATCTCTTTGATGATTTACTGCATTCTATTTGCTACTATTTTATTGAGAATCTTTGTGTCTATGTTAATTAGTGAGATTGGCCTATAGTTCTCCTTTTTGGTTGGGACTTTCTCTGGTTTTGGTATCAGAGTAATACTTGCTTCCAGGAAAGTATTAGGCAGGACTGCTTTCTTTTCAATTTCATTGAAGAGTTTAAGGAGTATTGACATCAAGTCTTCTCTAAATTTCTTATAGAATTCAGCTGTGAATCCATCAGGACCTAGGCTTTAATTTGTTGGCAAGTTTTTTATTACATTTTCAATTTCAATAGCTGATATTGGGTTATTCAAAATTGCTATATCTTCTTGGTTGAGCTTTGGTATTCATATGTTTCTAGAAAGCTGTCCATTTCTTCTGTGTTTTCCTCTCTGTGTGAGTATAGATTTTCAAAGTAGGTGTTCATGATCTTTTGAATTTCCATGGAATCTGTAGTAATTTCCCCCTTTTCAATCCTTATTGCATGAATTTGTGTTTTCTTTCTCTTTCTTTTAAGATTAGCTAGAAGTTTGTCAGTTTTGTTTATTCTCTCAAAAAACCAGCTTTTTGATTCATTAATTCTTTGTATTGTTTTTTTAGTTTCAGTTGCCTGGATTTCTGCTCTAATCTTTACAATTTCCTCTCTTCTATGAGCTTTAGGTTTAACTTGCTCTTCTTTTTCTAGAAGCTTTAGATGCAGCATTATATTGTTTATTTGTACTCGTTCTGTTTTCTTGATATGTCAATTTATTGCTATATATTTCCCTTTTAAGACCACTTTCATTGCATCCCACAGATTACAATAGGTTGTTTCCGCATTTTCATTGAATTGTAGGTATTGCTTTATTTCTTCTTTAATTTCATCTGTATCCCACTGGCTGTTCAAAAGGTTGTTATTTAATTTCCATGTATTTATGCCAGTTTTGCAGTTTCTTTTGCCATTAATTTCCAATTTCAGTGTGCTATTGTCAGATAGTATGTATGGTACAATCTCAATACCTTTGCATATGGTGAAAAATGTTTTGTGGGATAATATATGGAAAATGTCCCATGGGCAGCTGAGAACAATGTGTATTCTGATGTGGTTGGGTGGAACACTCTGTAAACATCTACTAATTCCAATTGCTCACAGGTATGATTCAGTTCTATTATTTCTTTGCTGATTTTTTGCATAGTTGATCTATCTCTTTGTGACAGTGGGCTGTTAAAGTCACCTGTAATAATTGTATTCTTGTGTATTTGGTTCTTCATGTCCTTTAGTATCTGTCTTACATAGTTGGGTGCTCCTGTGTTTGGTGCACATATATTTATAATTGTTAGTTCTTCATCTTGAATTTTTCCACTTATGAGTATGCAGTGACCTTCTTTGTCTTTTTTAATAATTTTAGGTTTGAAGTTCACATTCTCTGCAAATAGAATAGTTACCCCTGACTTTTCTGGGTTCCTGTTGCATAGAATTCTGTTTTCCATCCTTTGACTTTTAATCTATGAGTTTCTTGTTGAGTCAGATGTGTTTCTTGTATACAGCATATTGTGGGATCCTGTTTCTTGATCCATTCTGTCAACCTGCCTCTTTTGATATTGAATTGAGCTCATTTACATTTATGGATATCACGGATATGTACTGGCTTACTTTGCCATGTTGTTTTACTGTTGTTAGTTCACTGCTTTTCTCTTGTTTGTTTTCTTGTCCAGCCTGGTGAGTTCTTTTTGTTGTTGTTCTGGAGATTGTGGTCACTTTTATCTCTACCTAGGATGTCATTCAGCACTCCTTCTAAGGTTGGTGTTGTGGGTATGAATTTCTTTAGTTGTTCTTTGTCATGGAGATATCTTGTTTCGCCATTAAATTTGAAAGACAGTTTTGCTGGGTACATCAGTGTGGATTGAAAGTTGTTTTCTTTTAGGGCTTGAAATACTTACTATTTTGTTATGTTTGATATTATTGTATTTGAAACTATGCTCAACTATAGCAGAGAAAGAGATATTTTGATAGCTACTGTTAATGTCTGGTTGTTTTAATGTAAAGTGCTGTGTTTCCTATGTTGTCCTGTTCTAATCTGCTCTGTTCTGCCCTCTTTTGTTTTATTCTCTTTAAAATAAAATTTAAAAAAGTAAAAGAATTTAGCAGTGATTCTTTGGAGGGATACACAGGATGGATGTGCTGCTGTCTAAATTGAACAAAACAGAAAAAAAAACCTATCAGGTCCTAGTCTTTTTTCAGTTGATTGGCTGTTTAAATTTTTTGCCCAAATTTCACTGCATGTTATGGATTATTAAGGATTTTTCGTGTCCACTTGGTTCAGTTTTGGTAATTTGTATGTATCAGGTAATTTTTCTTTTTCTTAGCATTTTTCAACTTGTTACTATCTTCTGGAGTTTTGTAATGTGTGTTTGAATTTGCCTTTTTCATTTCTAATTGCATTGTAAGTGTCTTTTTTCTTTTTTGTTCAATTTGGATTAGCAGTATATGCATTTTCTGTATTCTTTTAAAGACTCAGCTCTTTGATTCATTGATTACTTATATTTTGTTTTAGTCTCAGTTATGATACTTTCTTCTCTGAATTTTGTGTTTCCCCTCTTAAATATAGGTTTGAGTTTATGTTATTGTTTTTTTTCTTGAGGTTCATCTTCAGGTTATTTGTGTAAGCTGACTGTTTTTCTAATATAAGCATTGACTGCAATAAGCTTCCATCTTATAGCTTCTCTCATTCTATCCATTGGTGTTAGTGTGTTTTGTTGGCACTGTCATTTGATTCCAGAAACTGAATAATTACTTCTTTTTTTCTATAAAAAAAATTAAAAGGAATACTTCACTCCATGCTCATCTTAACCTGAAGGTTTGTGCTGAGAAATCTGCTGTGATTCTAATAGGCTTTCCTTGATAGGTGAGTTGTGTCTTTTCTCTAATGGCTTTTAGTATTCTGTTTTTATGCTGTATGTCTGTGATCTTAATTATTATATTTCTGGGTGTAGGTTTATTTTAGTTATGACTGTGTGGCATTCTAAATGCCTTACTTATTTGTATATCTGATTTTCCCCCATGTTTGGGAAATTTTCTGCCATTATTTCTGTGAACAGCTTAGCTATATCCTTTGCATTATCTCCTTCCTCCTCACTAATGCCTGTTACTCTAACATTGTTTCTCCTGGCATCATCTTGTAGCTGTTGGATTGTCATTTCATGCTGCTTTGTTGTTTTTATAAGTTCTACCCTTTCAAGATCTCTATCTGCAATCCTGTCCTCAAAGTCTGAAATTCTTTCCTCAGCTTCATTTGAATGGCTTTGCAGGCTTTCAATGCAATTTTTGTTTTTTGCATATCTCTTTCAATTTTTTCATAATTCTGCTTATTTTCTGCATTGTGCATTCAAAGTTTCCTTCACTTTCCCATGCTCCTGTAGTTTCTTATCTATTTCTTCTCTAGCTATGTTGAGCAGCTCATTTACTAAGGTTGTAACTTTTGTCTTTACATAAGACATTATTTCTAATTTGAGTTCCTCCATAGCCTCATGGATTTGTTTCTTTACTTCATTTGCTATCTTTTCAGAGATTTCTGGTGTATGAATTTTAGAGTCTTCTCTTTCATTATCACCTGCACTTGCCCCGATGGACTAGATGTTTGGGATTCCATTTTGCCTTTTTGTTTAGTCATTTTCACATTTTGGGTGAATTTCTGGTCTTTCTATTCCAACAATCACAACTTTCTGCAGCGTGTGTTTCAGGGTTCTACTGTGTGGTTGATGTTTGTCAAATTGCTGTGTACCACAATGAAGAGGAGATCCAGTCTCCTGAATTCCTCCTGCCTTGCCTGTTAGGTGAGCCCTATATTCTTTCTGGGCTAACTCACCCAGAAGTATTAATGTAAGGCAACTCTTAGTTCCTGCTATTGTTATATCTTCAGGTTGTTGCAGGTCACCAGGTCTCTCTGGCTATAGTGTTTGTGTCAGCTGAGACCCTACTGTGTCACTGGGGGTTTCATGAGTTCTTTTAATTTCCTCTAAGTTGGCAGGGTAATATTGGTGCTTTCCTCAGCCTGTCTGATGTTCTCTGTGTGGGGGAAGGGGTTACTTACCCACTTTCTTGCCAGGTTAACCAAGGTCTTACACTTGGAGGGAGTTTCACTTCCACTCCTATTTACCCACTGCAGACCTCTATTTTATGGGGAAACTTACCATGGACTGAAGCCTGATGAGGTCTTCTGTTTCAGTGAGGGGTTTCTGAGCCTCCCATCAAGCCAGCATTGTAGTCCACTGTAGTCCAATGTTCCCAGTGGAAGGGCGGATCCAACCGATGTGGTCCCAGGCAGCTCATGACTGTGGCAGACTTCCTAGATGTTCCTAGAGAAGCAGGGGGGGGGGGGTGGTGGCAGCAGCAGTCCCAGGCACCTCAGACCCTCTGCCACTGGTCCGTGCAATGTTCCCAGTCCCAAACAGCGCAGGCTGAGCTGCCAGTCTCCGCTAATTTCCCAGTCCCAAACAGAAGAATTACTTTTTTTTAAGCTTTGCTTTTTAACATGAATTCAGTAACAACAACAAAAAAATAGATTGCAATTTAAGACATTAATTCAATCTGAGTTTCCAAAATGGGTCTGCATTTATTAATTTAAAATTATGATTATAATCAAAAGCTTTAAAAATCTTGCTTTATGAGTCAGAAAAACAGTGGCATAATTAAAAAGTATACAAAGATTGTCTTCAATACTGTATCTTTCCTCTTTATCCCTATTTTTATGTTCAAATAAGACACTTAATAAGTTATCTTATTTCTACATTAATGGATACAGTAGGACTTTTATCTATAACAAATAAATGCAATGTATAAAAGAATACAAAGAATACTTAATTTTTCCAGTTTTGAGTATTTAAGCAAGGTCATTATCACTGAGTTATATCACCAGACTATTTTCTCTCTCTTCTTTCTTTCTTTCTTTCTTTATTTCTTTCTTTCTTTCTTTCTTTCTTTCTTTCTTTCTTTCTTTCTTTCTTCTTTCTTTCTCTCTCTCTCTCTCTCTCTCTCTCTTTCTTTCTTTCTTTCTTTCTTTCTTTTTCTTCCTTCCTTCCTTCTTTCTTTCTTCATTCATTCCTTCTTGCCTTCCTTCCTTCCTTCTTTTGAGACAAGGTCTCAGTAAGTTACTAAACTGTGCAGGCTGGGCACAAACCTGTAATCCTCCTGAGTTTGCCTCCCAGTGTGCTGGGATTACAGGCATGTACAATCATGCCCATAATAATTTTTTAAAACTTTATTGCAATAATTACACATGGTCATTAATCTATCACAACATTCTCTTCCTTGCTTCAAACACACTTATCGTTTCATTTTCCCCACCCCCTTTAGAAGCAGTTCTGGAAGTCCTTTTTGTATCTTTATAAAATATGATTAAAAATGCAGGGAATGCTGCTGTCCAGGGCTATCCCCCCCAAAAAAGGCCAGCTCATAAAAACAGTATGCTGAACTTTCACCTGCATTATTCATCAGATTTGACATTGTACTACTTTCTGTATATTTCCCAAAGTAAAAATGAGTATGAAACATAAATGCTTTCTCTCCTAAGAGGGAAATTTATAGCAATGAATTCTCACATTAGGAAAACAGCAAGCACAAATAAACAGTGTAATGCTACACCTAAATCTTCTGGAAAACAAAAAGCAAGTCAAGCCCAAATCTCAAAGATGGGAAGAAATTATAAACATAAGAGCAGAAATTAACTCAGTGGAAACTATGAATACAATATCAAGAATGAATACATTGAAGAATTTTTCTTTGAAAGAATAAACAAAATTGATAAAACCCTAGACAATTTTATCAAAAAAAGGAAAGAAAAAACTCAGATTTATACATTGAGGAATGAAAAGGGTGAAATTACCACAGATCCTGTGGAAATTCAGAAGATCATCAATACTTACCTCAAAAATCTAAGGGGCTGGGGATTTAGTTTAGTGGCATAAGCGCCTGCTTGGCAAGCATGAAGTCATGAGTTCAATCCCCAATACAAAAAAAAAAAAAATTTATACTCATCTAGGATGGAAAACACAGAAGAAAGAGACAGATTCCTAGAAACACACAAACTATCAAAGCTGAATAAAGAAGATGTAAAACTGCTGAATAACTCAATATCAATTAATTACATTGAAAATGTCATTTAAAACTTACCAACAAACAAAACCCTAGGTCCTGATGTATTCAAGGATGAACTCTATAAGAAATTTAGAGATTTAACAGTGACACTTCTCAATCTCTTCAACAAAATTTAAAAGGAAGCAATTCTTTTTTTTAGTATTTTTTTTTTTTAATCGGTACCAGGGATTGAACTCACGACTGCCTGCTTGCAAGGCAGGCGCTTATGCTGCTGAGCTAAATCCCCAGCTGGAAGCAATTCTTAATTATTCCTAGTGGCAAGTATTACCTAATATCAGAACCAGAAGAAGACACAACCAAAAATGAGAATTACAGGCCAGTCTCTCCAACAAACATGATGCAAAAATTCTCAATAATGTACTAGCAAACAGAAGGCAGCAAATCAAGAACACTATACACCACAAGCAAGTGGGATTCATCCCAGGAACACAGAGATGGTCCAACATACACAAAACAATAAATGTAATATAACATATTAAAAGAGCCAAAGACAAAAATCACATAGTCATCTAAACAGAAGCAGAGAAAGCTTTTGATAAAATCCAACACTCATCATGATAAAAACCTTACAAAAAATCAGAATAGATGTTCTCTACATGAATCCGACAAAAGCAACACATGACAAAGCTACAGCAGACATCATAATAAATGGAGAGAAACTGAAAGCTTTCAACCTAAAATCAACAAGACAAAGAGGTACACTATCACCACACCTATTCAATATAGTTCTCACAGCATTAGCCAGAGCAATTAGATAAGAAATATATATAAAAGAAATAAGGATAGGAAAAGAAGAAATTAAATTGTCATTATTTGCATATGACATGATACTCTACATAGAAGCCCAAAAAAGTCCATCAAAAGTCAACTGGATTTAATAAACAAATTCATCAGTGTAGCTGGATACAAAGTCAACACTCAAAAATCAATAGCATTCCTGTTATAAACAACAACAACCAAGAGAGAAATTAGAGAAACAACACCTTTCACCAAAATATTTTTTAAAATTGAAATACTTAACAGTTAATACAACAAAGGAAGTAAATTATTCTTATATTGCAAATTACAGTACTCTGAAAAACAAGATTGAAGAGGATCTCAGAAAATGGAAAGATATTCCCAGCTCATGGATAGGAAGAACCAACAATGAGAAAATGGAAATACTCCCAAACAGTTATACAGGCTTAAAGCAATCCTAATTGAAATATCATTAGCATACTTCACAGAGCTGAGAAAGCTTTCCTAATATTCATCTGGATGCAGAAGAGACCTAGTACAGCCGAAGCAATCCTCACAGCAAAGATAAGGCAGGAGGCATCACAATCCCTAACTTGAACTTATACGACAAAGATGCTGTTATAAAATCATCTTGCCACTGGCAAATAAACAAGACCTAAGAATCAATCGAACAGAACAAAAGATACAGACACACCTACAAACTCACTCAGCCACCTTATCTTTGACAAAAGGGCCAGACATGTTCACTAGAAAAAAGATAGGCTTTTTAATAAATGATGCTAGGAAAACTGGCTTTCCATATGCTAAAAACTTAAACTAGATCCATGCCTATCACCATGCACTGAACTAAAGCTGAAATGGATCAAAGACCTAAATATTAAAACAGACACAGTAGATGTACTGGGAGATGAAGTAGGCAGAAATTTCAAAGACATAGGGGTTAGGCAGAGAGTTCATGACCAAAAACCAAACCACACAAGAAGTACTTCAAAGAATCAGCACATCTTATTAAAATGTTTCTGCACATCAAATGAAATCATAAATAAAGTGGAAAAAATTCACACATATTGGGAAAAAATGCCAGCAGTCCCTCGGACAAAATAATTCTATCTAAAATGTATGAAGAATTGAAAAAAATCAATTCAAAGACCTAATCCACAAAAGGGCATTTCAGATAAATACACACTTCTCAGATGAAGAAATACAGATGACAAATAAATTTATGAAAAAATGTTCAGCATCACTGATCATTAGAGAAATGCAAAATAAAACAGTGATGAAATTTCATCTCACTCCAGAAAGAATGACCAAGATCAAACTAAAATCAACCAATAACAACTGTTGAAAGGTCTGTGGGGAAAAGGAATCCTTCTGAATTGTTTGTATGAGTGTAGACTGTGCAACCATTGTGGAAATCAGTGTGGAGATTCCTCAAAAAGCTGGGATTAGAGTCCCTATTTGACCAGTTTTCCCTGTTCTGGGAATTTTCCCAGCAGAATTGAACACATCACACCACAGTGATATATGTGCACCCATGTTTATAGCAGCACAATTTGTAACAGCCAAATCTTAGAAACAACCTAAATACCCATCAACTGAGGAATGAATAAAAAAATTACAATGGAGTATTACTCAGCTCTAAAGAAGGATAATCTTGATGCTTTTACAGGTAAATGGATGCAAATTGAGACCATACTTGTAAGTGAAATAAATAAAATTTACATGTGTAAATACCATATCAATTCTCTAGTATAAGAATCTCAAAGAGTAAATAAAATCTACAGCAGATATTGTGAAAGGATAAGAAACTGCTCAAAGGGAAAAAACAGTTGGGATGCGGAAAGAAGAAAAGAAAGAAAGGAAAAGAAAAAATGTATAAATAAAATAAAAAATAAAAAAAACAAATATTTTGAATCGATTCTGGGCATCAAACACTCAGGACACCCAACTAACCCAACTCCCAGAACTGCTTCAGAAAGTGGCAATAATGATGCAATGACTATATTTGAAATGAGTGTGAATATTCTGAGGATGATTAATGGCAACATATTTTTTACTGAAATTAATTTATAAAATTTTATATGTACGGTACCTTTCAACCACAACTTACTATGCCTCAGAAATTAAAATGCATCTATATACATTATACTTTTAAAGTATATTATTAGAACTGACTGTCACAAACATCATTAACTCAATCTTTATAACTGTAAAGCTCAGTTTAAGAAAAGTGATAGATTTAATCACACTCTGAAGACCTATTAGGACTGAAATCAATGTTCTCAAACTGTAACTTCTAAAGTAGGATAACTTGATCATTTGTTTCTAGAAAATTATCTATTAACTACCAAAATTATTCCAAGTATCATTCAGTTTTAAATCAAAGACTTATTATGAATATTTTAAGTCAATATCATAAATAGTTAATTGAGATAAAACAAAGCATATAAATAAACAATAAGCATAACCTATCTTTCATTTAGCAAATACCATACCATTACTATGTTCAAGCCATGATGCTAGATAATACAAACTGTGTATAAACTGCATAAAACAGATACAAATATTGTCAAAAAGTTAATTCCTTACCCATGGGCTAGGTAGTCTGGACAGCAGTAGGAAATTTTTCAGTCTTTAAACAATATGTGATAAAATCATGAACTAAATTTCATGTGGCTTACAATGGTGTCAGTTGATCTGCAATATTGATTAAGTGGATGAACTCATAATGAAGCTTTCTACAGAAACTGTATTTAACAACAAAATTACCTGTACTGGATGCCACATTAATAGTATAAAATATGTTTTTTTAATTAATAGGAATACAAAAGATGTAATGGCCCTGTGACATTGTATAAGGATCTGTGAGTTAATGTTTTACTATATTCAATAAACAATTATTTACTTAATTCTGATTTAGTCTTTTCAACAAAGTTTAGCTTTCTATAGTAAGCCTTTGAGGAAAAATATGAAACTTCATTTTTAAATTTTTAAGTTTTTCATGTTCCAAAAACCATGGAAAAATAAGTAATGTATAGTTACTCCACATTTCTTGTGTACTGAATATTCAAGTGTATATATTATTTATGCAGTTACACTTTATCTTTCTTTTTTGCATTTATGCCATAGAAAATCTCTGTTTCTGTACTTGCTTTCTCATTAGGTCAACCTCCACATTAAGCTTGTACTCATACAATCTGTAAAAGGCACAAGCCCACAATTGACATTCAATATTTGTTGAATAAATTATGACTAAAAGAATAAAGGAAATATTAAGTGCTTTTCAAATATTATGTGCTACAACACCAAATAAGCTAAATGCATATTTTGTGTGATATTATTGAGTTTTGTTCTCTACATTTTTTAGTTCTAAATTCTTCAAATGTTTCTTAGATCCTCTACACACAGGCATACACTCACACACATGGCACGTACACAGAGCAAAAGTGAAAGTAGACCAAAATAATAGTAACATTGCATTTAAATCTATCTCCAACATACATTTTAAAATAAGAAATCATTCTAAACGTAAGATTAACTGGTAACTTTCTAATTAGGCATGTCGTGCATATGAGTTGTAGAAAACTGGCAAAGTTAACCACTGTAAACTTCCTGGTGTATTATTAATTTTTTTTTCTATTTGTAGGCAAAGATTGTAAAGAGAAAACCACAGTTATTTTGTCATATTTTGAATACATTCTTGAATCAGTTTGAAGTGGATACAATTAAACTAATGCTGTTGCATCAGGAAACTACTTCATGGTAGAAAAATTACTCTGATGATATTATTTTTAAAATTATCATGAATTAATACCAGCCTCACCATTGTCTTGCAAATCTATTATTAATGATGTTATCAAAAATAGCTTTGTGTGTAGCTCTTAACATGCTAGTGAAATGGCAAAATAAAAGGCTTTTATACTGAGTGCTTCCCCACCAACCTTTCAGAATGCTGGGGCCCTGACAGTGATGTAGTGGCATCTGTTGTTAAAATCCCATGAAATATTGATGACAGCACATCACTATAAACAGAAAAAGGTTTCAAAACTTTTCAACAGCTGCTTTGGTACGAAGCATTAAATCAATAATATTTTGAGTCAAGTCTGTGTGAATAGCATTTATGATGCGTTAGTACTGACACGGTGAAAGATGGCATGATCCTATGAACCTAGATTGAAGTAATAATCAGTGTGGCCATAGGAACTAAGATAGCATGAAGAAACTTTTATGAAGTCCCTCCACTCTACAAAAATAGAAGTGTGTTTTAATACTTCAATTTAAAAGAATATCACAGTGAAAGAAATTTTATAAGCTAACAGCTTCCCATATTATGAATAAAATTTAGCCTTGTGAGTAAAATGCACAAACAATTGTAATTCCATTAAATTCCACAGGGCTGGTAGAGTGAGACTTTCAGAACAGAAGCAAACTCCAGCCAAGAGCAGAAAGAACTACAGTGCACATTCATTGTTATTCTAACAACAAAATTCTATAACACTACTAGGTGAATTAAATAAAATTTAAGAGCAGTCTTACAAAGCATGCTAAAGTATCTGCAAGTTTCATAGTGAAAGGGTAAGTTCTCATTATTATGGTTTACATGTAAAATATCCCCAAAGTTTTGTGAAGTCACTATATTCAGTGGATTTACTGATGAGTGCGTAGCTCAATGTGCTCTTATGAGCTGGCCCTGAAGAAGTGAGCGCATTACTGAGAGAGGGATCTGGAAAGGTATGTTCTTGTCCCCAGCTCCTCTCTTCTATCTCTGCTTCCTGACTGCCATGGTTGAGCAGCTGTATTCTACCATACCCTTCCACTGTGCCATTACTTCTTGGAGCAAGTCAAGCAGGCATGGACTAACCCTCTGAAATCATGAGTCCAATGTAAATACTCTTTTTCTTTAATTTGAAGGTGTTGGGTATTACCCCAGTGATGGGAAAGCAGGCTAAGGCACTGATAGTTTTTTATAGCCAAGGACTTGAATTTTGAGCTTCCCACTGTAGCCAACACGATAATCACGTGACTATAGTGTCTGGCCTCAGTATTTTTCTTTCACTTTATCATTTTTCCATCCACAAGTAGTGAAAATGTTATTCTCTTATTCACTTCTAGTGCAGGCAGGAAAAAAAAATGAGGAAAGCTCTATTATGGCTTGTGACTAAATGGCCCCTCAAAGACTTTCACTCATAGCTTTTCAGAGGCTTTTCAAAAGTGACAGTGTATAGGGGGTATGATGCTGGGATGAAGTGTTTGAGGCTGGCGTTTATGGTGTGTGATTACTAAATTAGTCCACTGAGTGTCTGTGGATAATGGGAGAGTCTACCTTGAATGTAAGTGCTGCCCACCCTTAAAGTGTGTAATGTAGATAAAGCATAAGGAACAGAAGGAAGGAGGCCGCTGTTGATTGTTACTTTGCTACTTAGCTGCTTGCTGTCTTCTAGCTGCTATGAACTGTTTCATCTCTGCCACGCCATCTTGCTGGAACCACCCAACTGTGAACTGAAACCTCTACAAACCATGGGCTACAATAAACCTTTCCTTCTTTAACTTTGGGTACTGAGTATTTCATCTCATTAGTGAGAAGAGTAACTAAGACAGGGTCTGTGTCCCTCTTCACATCTATGGAATAGTGTGGGTGTTTATAAACCCACATCATAGAATTTTACCCTATTTTATTATCACAACTTTTATTGATTTCAGAAAATGTTCTACAAAAGTTTGAACTGATTAATGTGAGTAAAGCTGTCTCATAGAAATGATGTGTGTTTGTACCTTCTTTGTGTTTGATGATCAAATCAACAATGTTTTATGGAAAATTCAGAAATAAAGCACCTCTGATGTTCTATTTCATAATTGAAATTTCTAGAGATTCTAATGAAATTGTGAACAGATTTCTGTATTTTCTCTGAGAAAAATAGTTCCTTGTGACATTAATAAATATTTGTTCTGCTATTTTTCATGTCACTCATTTCTGTGGTTAAATAATTTGGGAAAATATTGCACTACACAAAGATAAACCTAGTTCTTTATTGTAAGCCTTTTCAGAACTGTCAGATATTTTACAAAATTCTAAGAAGATGTCACAGCAATTATCATTTCCCAGAGAAATATAATCAAGGCTTATTTTGGACTTAAGCATGGAAGATCAAGTGGGAAATAATATCTTAGGGGACAGTGGTATCATGGAATTTTACTATGGAAAATGCTGATTTAATAACCAAAGAATGTATTAGGAGAATTTGTATAATAAAGTCAGTTATATTTTCTTTGGTTTAGCAAAATTTAAATGTATGTTGTATACAGATATTCCTAAGATGGTACACAATCATAAATATTTCCTTCAGTATTTTTTAAATTTAAAAACCTATGAACCGTTCCTATGTTTATTAATGTTTAAAAATATAGACTGTAATTTTGATATTCAGTACACCAAATAATCTATCTTTTTCATTGAAATTATGAAAGTCCTTTCCTGAAAATAAAGTCAGAAAATAAATTTGTTGGGATTCAAACAACCAACACTCAGAATTTAGAGAAGAAAGTAGCTTATTTGTCTCATGATTTCAGAGGATTGAGTTCAGGATGGCTGGATCAGAGGCAGAAATATCATAGCAGAAGGCAGAGCAGGAAAAAGCTGTTTACTTCACAGTGGTTAAGAAGCAGAGCAGCAGCAGAGCATCCCAGAGGAAGGAGAGAGTCACCATGGACAGCTGTATGGCCACATCTCCATGATCCACCAAGACAGACCCAACAGTATGTTTTCCTAATGCGCTGCTTGCCTCTCAAGCCAAACAAATTAACAATCCACCTTAACTGTCAACTGTAAAGTCATGTACGTATGTATACGTATATATAGATGTGGTTTTTTGTGTATACAAGAGATGATCAAACAATATAATGAATATTTAAAGAAAAAACTACAGTGGAAAACACATTAGCAAGAATGGAGAAATAAGTGTGTTTGAAGCATGGGGAAATATTTTGAGTATTTTGAGGGGGATTAATGGCAGTATGTCTTTTAAGGTAGTAGTTTTTAAAAATTTAAATACATTAGTTGTCAATTGCCTATGTACCTGAGGGTTATCCATATATTTATTTAAAAAATATATACATGGTTTAAATACAGTACCTATATAACAGTTTCTATGTAATAAATAGAATTTGGGATTAAAATTACAATTATATGCATCAAAGACACTTATTCTGCATGGTAATAAAGGAAAGTTACAGGAAATGTACCATGAATCATTCCAATAAAGAGAAGAAGCTTAGGAACAGGAAAAATTTGCACTTAATAATTATTCTAACTCAACTTTGGAAATTTACTTTTCTCAAATTTGTGTCATTACAAATGTCCATATATAGAAAGGATTTATTATTATTTGTTTTCTTAGTTTTATTTGGTTTTGTAAGGTGAAAGTGGTAATATAAGTTAGCACAAGTAAATTATTATATAGAAATGGCTGACTAGAGGTAAACAGTGTATGTGGGTTACTTCAAGTGATTGAACCAAGTCAGCATGTCTGTAGCTATATTTTAAGTTATAGCTGGAACAAAATGCTGGAGTACACATTTAAAGCCAGTGATTAGATAACATCTGGAAATAAGAGTGTTTAGAATAATGAGTGAAATGACAGAAATGGAAAGCACTAGTACTGAATGTACTATGGAACCTCTCCTCTTAGTGTAAAAATGAGAATTGTAAAGTAATCTAAGAAGGTCAACTCTAATACCAGACAAATATGAGGATGAACAGAAAGAAGAGCTAAGGTTTCCTTATTGTGATAGTATAAGATAAATTCCATGCAGTTTCCAAGCAGAAGAAAGAGTATCATGGTTTGTAGACAAAATGGATTACTAGAACATTTAGATTAAAATGAATAAATGCTAAGAACTTATGAATAGAGTATGAAAAATATCAAAGACATTAAAAGGCCATATTTTAGATTCAATGTAGGAGTAAATAGGCTATTGGAACAGAAGGACTATTGGGTGAAATAATAGAATAAAAGTTCCCAAATATGGATAAAATGTGAAATACTGAAATACTGAAATCTAATCAACACCAAAGGAAAACAATTTTCCATAGCATTTAAGAGTTATATTGCCAGAAGTTCAGAATGAAGAATATTAAAAGTCTCAAGAGAGAAATTTGAATCAATTACAGTAGTCAATCCTTCAAAATAACAATAAATTTCTGGAATGATGTGTTTTAAACACTGAAAGAAAATAGCTACCATTTTTCAGAGCTGTAGTAGAATAAGGACATTCCAAAATATGTATCAGCTGAATTGAAAAGAATTCATCCAGTTTTACAATAAGTTCTTAAAGGAACACCATACACAAAAGAGTAAAGGTAGACAAGCAAAACAGCATTCAAAAAGAAACAAGCTATATTATGTCCATGTACAAACTCCTCAATATGATTATAAACTGCCTGTACTATAAATATATACAAACCAGAAAAAGAATCAAACATCAGGGAAAAAAAACAATTAGTACCTCCTTTTCAATAATAACTATGAATATAAATGATCTTTTTCTCCACTTTAAAAATATAGATTGAAAGATTTAATTAAAAGATAAGACCCAACTATCTGTTTCCTGAGGGAAACACACTTCGCCTTCAGAGATAAACACATACTGAAAATGAAAACATAAAAAATAATATTCCATGCAAATGGAATCCAAAATCAAGAAAGATTAGCTTAGGCATAACCAGAAAAACTAAATTCAAATTGAAACTAGACATAAGAGACAAAGGAGGTTACTAATAAAGAGGAAAAATCCACCAAGAATTACAAATAAAAATATTTTGAGCCTAATGTTGTTGCACTCAATTTTATAAAGCAAACACAGTTAAATATAAAAATAAAGATAAACACCAATGTCAACCAGTCCCTCAAAATATCAGCAAGATTTATCACCAGTAAATTATAATATAGACCAAGTTGAATTTGCACATATCTACAAAATATTCCATCAACTGCAAAATACAAATGAATCTTTTTTTATAAAATAGACCATGTTTTAGGCCTTAAATTAAATATTAGCTAATAAAAAATTAAATAACTTCATAAATCTTATCAGATAACTATAAAATAAAAGTAGATGTTAACTGCAAGAGCAACTGTAACAATTATAGAAATACATGGCTATTTAAGAATGTAACTTTGCATGTTTAGTGAGTCACTGAAAAAAATCAAAGCTAATTTTGTTTTTAATCAAGGATCAAACTCAGGACCATGTGACTGCCATGCAGGTACTTATGCTGCTGAGCTATTTCCTCAATCCCTCAAGAGAAGAAACTTTTAAAAATTTCTAGAAGCAAAGGAAAATTGAGAGCAGCACAGCACCTTCCAGGCAAATATGAGGTCCTGAGTTCAAGTTCTGATACCCCCCCAAAAGAGGGAAATTGAACCAACACGCCAGTATGTGTTCCTCTCTATAGAGAGAGCAGTTCAATGAGGCAGGTTTATAGCTACAATTGCCTATATTAGAAAATCAGAAGGATATGGAATAAATACCAATGTAAATCACAAGGTTTTAGAAAAGGAAGAACAAACAAAACCTTAAAGCAGTAGAAGAAAATAAATTAAATGAAAACATGGGTGTTGAAATTAATGAAATAGAGATGATGACTACCAATTTCAAAATGTCATTGAAATAAAGAATTAGATCTTTTAAATGATAAACACATATCACAACTCCTTAGGAAAAAAAACTAACCAAAAGATTAATAAAAGTAGAAAGGAGAGTGGCTATATTATATGATATTACTTGTAATGGTTAAGCTTCTTAGTGTACTTGATTGGCTTGGGAGCTGCCCATGGGATTAAGAAAATACATTTCAGGTTGTGTTAGGGTGGGCCATGCAGGAATGTCTAGCCCTTGGCCCCTTCCTTTCTGATGTTTTCAAACTTTGATTCCTAACTACAAAGTACTAAGAAGCTTTGTTTTGCCACGCCTTATTGCCATGATGCTCCTGCTTTGTTGATAGCTCTCCATGAACTGAATCCTCTGAAACCATGAACAAATGAAGGATCTCCTTTAAATTGTGGGTGTCAAGTATTTTATCTACCAATAGGAAAGCTGACTAATACAGAATATTGGTACCAGGAATGGGTCATTGTTGTGACTATACCTTACTCTTTTGTTCACAACCCTTTGGAACTGATTTGCAGTAGGCAGGTGAAATGTTTTGAAGATGGAGAATAGAAAAGTTCTAGAAAGCTCTTATCAGAGATGCATGGGTGGTTCTGATCAGAGTTCATGTGATCAGAATGCTAATAGGAACACAGAGGTAAATGCCAACTTCATAAATTTTCAGATAGAGACTTTATCAAGAATTGAAGTAAAGGTCATGTATGCTATATTAAAGAGAACTCATCTGCATTTTTTCCATGTCCAGAGACTTTTAGGAGGTCTAATTTAAATGTATTGGAACAAATAATCTGGTAGAATAAATTTCAAGGCAGGACAATATTCAGTCTGTGTCCTAAATACTGTTGGCTGCTTTTAGTCTGATTTACATTGAGAATTGGAACAAAAAGTAGAAAGAAAATTTGAAAAACTTAAGATGACAGATGGAATCACATGTAAAGCAGGAGCCAGATCAGATGGGCTTGATAAAAGGATTTGCACCATTAAAAAGAAATCTTGTAATTTATAAAAGGACAGGAATAAAGATGCATTGAGAACATTTCAGGAATCAGTGAGATTCTGTATATTAAAGACTCAAAGTTGAAAAACTGTCAGTCTTTAAATTGAAAGGGAAGCTCAAGAAGGGTCACCTGAGAATCACTTCCCCAGCATTCATTGCACTGTGCTTAGTCATTCAGGCATTCAGAGGCCATGGAAACCATGGCCCAAGAGGAACTGGCTACTGTTAATACTGGCATCATCCAAATAGTACTGGTTTTATTGGCATACAAAATGAAAGTGTAATGAGTTCACAGATGCTTCCACCCAGATTTCAAAGGAAAACCTTAAAAACCAGGGAATGTACTGCTTCTGAGTATTAGGTATATAAAATCTGTGGTAACAAAGTTGAAGGTTCAAGGAAGACCCCAGAAAGTTGGAGATGCCAGAAACACCGAATATCTGGTAAGGAGGGCTACATGGAGTAAGTGGAGCCAGCCAAAAAGAAAGGAGATGTGCATTACAATCATGAGATAAGGCCATAAGAGATGGGGCTATGCAAGCTCTTTGGAACCCACTTCTCAAACTCATGCTTCAGATGATGAGCATAGAGCTATAGGACAATATATTTGCCCTGCCTGGTTTCTGTTTTGCTTTGGCCACACTCTTGTCTATACTATCGTGTTTCCTTCCCTTTTTGGAAAGGAGACACATACTTTGTGTTGTTGTATATTTATATTGAGAACATATAATTTCATAAAACAAAAAAGGTAAAGAATGCTTCCAAACTCACTCTATAAAGTCAGTTATGGTTTATTCAGTATGTCAGTTTGAGAAGTTGAAAAGCTTAACTGACTCAACAGCTTTACATCCTGGAGTGTAGCAGTCAAGCTTTTATCATTCTAGGCTATTGTTCACTGTGTCAAGGTGAGAGGGACAGGAGTTTAATTAAGTGATTCAGCAGGTGGCCTGGATCTCTGCTTTGTAAGTATCCTCATCCTGTGCAGCAAGAGGGCACAGAGATTTCCTGAGAGCTACAGCTGTCCTGGGGGGTGGGGAAGAGGTGGCCTGTGTACAGTATAAGGGAGGAAAAGAGGCTTATCCTTCCCATTTTTGCTCCTGCTGCTTTTGCTGGCTGCTGCCTTGAAGTGTTGCCCCTCAGCAATGCCACTCTGCCTTGGAGCGAGCTGATTCTAAACTGAAACCACCACAAACAGCGAGCTAAATAAACTTTTCCTTCCTTAATTTTGGGTGAAGGGCATTTTGTACAGCAATGAGAGAAGAGTAACCAAAACAATCACCTTAATCCTAAACCAGACAAAGACTCAAAAATAATAATAAAACTTCCAACAAATTTCCATCATTTTAAGTGTAGACACAAAATTACTAAATAAAGTTTTTACACAGTGAATTCTACAACACATTAAAGACAGCATTGCCTATTATTAAGTTTGTTTCACATGAGGAATGAAAGCATGGGCCTACCAATGTAAAAAAAGAAAACATATCACATAAATAGAATCAATGAAAAAATAATTCCATGATCATGTTCATAGATGCAAAATTAAAACCTTGAACAAAAGTGAACATCTTTTCATTTTGCAAAGTCTAAAGTAAGTAGAAAAAGTCCTTACCTGAGTACAACAGTGTGTCCATCCTCCATTTTCTCTGCTCCTGCACAATCAGCATAGTACAACATAGCCAGCACAATTGAGATGGGAGATTAGGCTGTGCCAAAGCTAGCTGGCAAGTACATGTGGGCTGTTAATCAGAAAAATCTCAGGACACATGCACACAACAATTCCCAAAGCCTTTCACGTGAACTTCTTGTGAGAATTCCAGCAGGTTTTCCCACTGGATGTCTTATATCTGATCTCAGCCTGAGGAGTACATGATACAAAAAGGAAGACCAAGGGCCAAGGATGTAGCTCAGTGACACAGCACCTGGTGGCAAGCGTGAGGTCCTGATTTTGATTCTGATTTTGATTAAAAAAAAAAAAAAACCACAGACCACATTGAGTTTTTGCCTCTGTGTTCTCTGCTCTGTGTTGTCCAGCCCTCAAGCTATAGTGTGTACTTTTTTTCCTGCTTTTAGGTGACCCAATTTCCCACTTCACAACCTATTGGGTTTTTTTTTTCCTTTGTTTTGTTTTTTTTTATCCTGAAGGAAACTTTACTACCATTTGCATTTGACTTGATTAATTCTTTGCTCAGAACAAAAAGAACCTAAGAATCACCTCCAGAAGGAAACTCTAGCACCTTAAAACTAGATAACACAATTAGGCAAGAGAAAAAAATGGGATATAAATAGAAAAGGAAGAATTCAAATCATCTTTATTTTCAGAAAATATGACCCTTGTATTAGAATATCCTAAAAATTTTACCAGGAGGGCTGGGGGTTTAGTACAAAAACAAACAAATAAAACAAAAACAACCTCTACCAGGAGACTTTTGCTTCAATAAATAAATTCAGCAAAATATAAAATCAACACAAAACCAACAAATTTCTATACACTAATAATGAGCCTACTGAGAAAAGAAATTAAAAAATAAAAAAATCTAAGCCCAATTGTTTCAATAAATAAATAAACCTAAGAATCAACCTAACCAAATAGGTGAAGATCTGTACTATGAAAATTTAAGAAAGAAATTGAAAATACTAGAAGATGGAAAGCCTTCCTTTGTTCATGGATTATCAGATTTAATATTGTTAAAATGGCCATATTACCAAATATCATCTACAAATTCAGTGAAGTCCCAATTAAAATGCCAATGACATTCTTCAAAGAAACAGAAAAAACAATCCAGAAACCATATGGAGACAAAGTAGACTCAGGATACTCAAAACAATCCTGGGAAGTGCCTGGAGCAATAACAATATCCACTCTCAAAATATACTACAAAGACATACTAATGAAAACAACATGGTACTGAGAAAAGGATGGACACATAGATCACTGGAACAAAATAAAAGACACAGTAGTAAACCTGCGCAGCAACAACCATTGAAATCTTGACAAATGGATCAAAAAGTATCTTTTACAAATGATACTGGGAAAATTGGATATTCAGAGATAGAAAATGGGCACTAAACCCTATTGCTTAACCTGTATGAAAATGAATCAAAGATTAAGTATAAGACCTAAAATGTTGAAACTGCTAGAAGAAAGCAGAGAGGAAACATTTGAGACCATAGGCCTAGGAAATGACTTCTTGAATAGGACTTCAGTAGCACAGTAAATAATTGCAAGAATTAACAAACAATTTTACACCAAAATTAAAAGGATTTTGCACACCAAAGTAAACAGAAGACTGAAAAGACAGTCTACAGAATTCCAGGAAAATCTTTGACACATAGTTTTCTGAGAGAATTAATATTAAGAGTTTATAATGAACACAAAAAATGTTAGGGTATAGCTTGATGATAGAGTGTTTATCTATCATGCATGAGGATCTAAGTTTGATTCCCAGTACCACCAAAACACAATCAACCAGAAACATTCAGCACCAAAGTAAGTAACCAAATAAGCTGGCAAATAAACTAGACAGTTAATTCTAAAAGAAGTACAAATGACCAATAAGTATATGATAAATTCTTCAAAATATTTAGCCATTAGGAAAATGTAAAGTCCAAACTACTTTGAGATTTCATTTTATCTTGTTTTATGCAAAATGACTGTCATCAAAAATACATACATACATGTACATATACATGCTGCTGAGGATGCCTGAGAAAAAGGAACCCTTTTTAGCCACTTTCAGGAAGTAAATTAGTATAGTCACCAGGGAAATCCGCATTAAAGTTTCTTAAGGAAACTACAAGGGAGCTACCTTTGATCCAGATATATCAGTACTTGGTATACTGTCAAAGTAATTTAAGTAGATTTACTGTAGAAATATTTGCATAATCATGTTTATTAAGTGAAATTTACAATGGTTAAGATACAGACACAGATTCTTGTCAATTGATAAAAATTTGTGAGATACATACATAATGAAGTATTACTTATCCATAGTAATGATGAAAGTGTGTCATTGGCAAGAAAATGGATGAAACTCATGACCATCACATTAATTCAAACAACCCAGATTCAGAAAGACAGATACTACGTTTTATCTCATATTTAGGAAACTAAAAGGCAAAAGAAATGATATTTTTAAAAAATGAAAGTTCTACGTACAGAAATAATTCTTATCATTATCTTTGCATCAGTCCAGGTAAAGCTATGCGTCACCTGCATACAATACCACCGATCTGCATATAAATATAAATTAAGTTTTGAAAGGAGGGAAAGTCACACAGTTAAAGGCCCGGAGTAGAGTTTTAGAAATCACAGTTACATTTTGAGGACATAGAATGGTCATCATTTCCTAGCAAGTAATTCCTCTTTAGAATTGTTTTTTTTTTTTAATTTCTCTTTTTAAAATCAATCATGTACTCTATTAATTATGAATTTAAGCTACTTTTTTTTTTTTTTGCGGTACTGGGGATCAAACTCACGACCTTGCACTTGCCAGGCAGGCGCTTATGCCGCTGAGCTAAATCCCCAGCCCTACTTCTTCTTCTTGATAGATTTACATGCACTTTGGAATGGTAATTAAGTAGTCCAAATAAATATATTAAAGGAATAATTATTTTTAGAAAATAATGACAAAACCAAAAAGGTTAAAAAGAGTGCTGTATTTTAAAAGGAGAGGCGAGTTAATGTTGAATCCAGTTCGAAAAATCTTCTGACAAGATGACCTTTAAATAATCTACCAGTGTACAATTGATTTTAATCTCTCCCAAGAGCTTCAGCTGATAAGATTTCACTTCAAAGCCTGCAGCCTAAATTGCAAACAAAGAGAATTTATACTTCTTTAGCTCACTGTGCAAGCTGGCTTTAAAATACCATGATCTGTAGTGAGCTTACCTAAATTTCTGTTAAGTCCAGCACAGCAGTCCACACATCAAGATTCATAGAAGAATAAACTACTAAAAATTTAACATCAAAAATATTGCAAGAAGTCAAGTAGAACAGTAATAATTACACTCTGTCCATCAAATAGACATGAGCTGTATGTCCAAGGTTACAGTGTTTGAACACAGATAAAATTTGGTTTGTACTGGAGAATAAAATAATGTGTCTCTATCAGATAGACATGGTATTAGGGGAAAAAACAAAATCAAAGGCTTGCTAAACTTAGATATAATCATTTAAGAGGTAGCAAAATTCCTTATGTGCTCTACTGTTGAGTCAAGGGTGCATTATATCACCTTAGTTGTGATTTTCACTAAATTATATTGATTGCTCTGGACACTGCATTTAGGATGTAAAACTTAAGGAATAAAATTACACTTTCCTCATTATTAAAAGCTGGCATTTGTATTTTAACAAGAAGTCCTGATTTCAGCTGTATTTACTAGCTCCAATATCAACAATTCTAACATTCAATCTATTACAAATAATCACCATGGAACAAAGTAGATTGATTTCAGAGAGAGGTTAAAGTATATATAATTCCTTTTCAATGAGCTATATGAGCTCTAAGAAAGTTCAACAAACTAGCAGTTCTTTTAGATAACATAAACAAAAAATTTACATAATAGCTTAGTCTCCTTTATAGACTTTCCATGTCGTGTGCAAGTGACAATTTATAGTCAGTTTGAGTTACTAAATTGATAAAACTTACTAAATTGAGTTACTAAATTGATAAATTGATATACAATATTTCCATATATTTTTGTCAAGATGTTAGTCACACTACTGTAGATTCCAAAATTCTAAAAAGAAATAAAAACTATCATATGTACAAGTGTTAAGACATATTTTCAACATGTGAGCAATAAAATGAGTATGAAAACACCAGCTGGTCCTATACGCAGTGGCACTTTAATATATTACTTCACCCTAAATTTGTTACAGAATAAGGAAATGATATTGTTTTTCCAGAACAGAGGTAAGTTACTACCAGTAGAATTTAAATCTAAACCAAGAATTTCTGAAATAAAGTTTAATCTTGAAACTGTCACTACATTCAAGTAGTGTTTTGTAAAAATGTGCTACAAAGATTTCATACTAAATAAACTCAAAGATTTTATATCTCTAAATTGTCTACATGTTACCACAGAAAACAATTAAACTCATCGAAATGTCATCAGAGATATCTCTTCAGTCAGTATAAAAAATCTAGTATTTTTTATGTTAAAACAACCAAAAACATATTACTTTGACCACCAGACCATTCATGTACCTTTGGCAAAATATTATATCCCTGATTTCAGAAAAAACAAAAATAAAAAACCAGTTTTGAATATTCCTGAGAAATGATGTTTCAAATAATTTTAAGATACTTGCTATTTTTTTTTAAATCAGGAAAATCTACTAGACTAGACTTCGTTCTTTTCATCTTCAGTGAAGTACTGTTTTCAGCCCTAAAAAACCCTACTGTGCCTCAGAATTCATCTGTGTCTTGTCTTCAGTGGTTAAGATTACGGCATGACAAAAAGCAATTATAGATGTTTGTTTTCACGAGAAGTGTATATATTTTCATGTGGATACACTTTATTTTTTTGGCTAAAAATGGATTAGTAAACCAAGCAATGACTGATAACTTCTCCACTACTTTTTCTTTTTTAACAAAAACAGCAAATAAGACAAAAATGAAATTGGGAGAGAGGTATTTTTTTAAAAAAATTTTTAAAATAACTATTGTTTTTTTGGTTAGTTTTGTTTTTTGCTCTTCCCTTTAAGAAAAATCAATGAATTTTTTCATAAAAAATGGAGATCAACAATTTTTTTTTCTTTTCTTACACTGCACAACTGGGATAAAAATGAAAAGTCAAGGCCCTAAGAATCATGAAGACTGTCCATAATAAGCAGAGTCTCTGTCATAAATTATAGAAAAAGCAATGAGTTACTGTGGCCTGCCGAAACGACTGCCTTTACCAAAAGTATTACTGAATAACTCACTGTCTATCTTCAGAGTAGAAATTAGTGGATTTTAAAATTTTGTTTTGCAAGGAAACATTTCCACCATCTCAGTGAGTGCAAAGCATTTGAAATATTACAGTTTAGAAATTACAGTTTGATGACATTGACATGCACATACTAGAGAAAACAGAGGAACTTTAGGCATTGAAAAATGTTACTAATTTCATAAAGCTGCATGACAAAAGCAAATGAATTGACCACTAATCTTCATAGCCTTTTTCAAGGTTCTAAAAATAACCAAAATAAATTTACCTTACCAAACAATATGTAGTATCTCATTCTCACCAATACTTGAATTAGCTTGACATCTAATTCAAGCTACATAAAAACATTGTTCACATATTAATTTTCAGAGGAGTATTTAATGAAATTTAATACTTCTTTCCCTAATCTATTTGTGTACATTTGTAAATTTACATCATACCACATTCTATTATTTTTTATCTTTATATTCAGTAGAGTATATATATATATATATATATATAGAGAGAGAGAGAGAGAGTATATATATATAGAGAGAGAGAGTATATAGAGTATATATAGAGTATATTTTATATAGAGTATATATATATGTATATATATATATATATATATATAGTAACACTTATAATAGCTACACAATTAGCAGTAGCAAATTCTCATTGAGTGCCTACCAAGTGACCAGCACTGCCATAAGCACTAGAGCTATAAGAGAACACAAAATATGCAAAAATCCTTGTTCTTAGCATAGAGAGAAGAAAGTAGAATTGTTGATAAACAGTATGTAAATTGTACAAACACAAAACTATAAAAGTGGCAGAAATTATATCTAAAATGCAGTTTCACTAGCAAAATAAGAAGTCATGACTTAAGACCATTATGGCACATTTTAATTTCTTAATTTCTGTTTATCTTCCTCACTTAAAATAACAGAAAAAGAAACTATGTAAACATTTTTCTTGGGTATTTCCTTTGAGAATTTTTCAATCAATATGTTAATGTGTTTCTCTTGGTGGTTACTCATTCTATTGGAAACAAGTAAATTTCAAGCAAATATAGCAAATAAAATTCAGTTTTGACTTTTGTAATCCTCCATATCACCATTCAGAGGAATAAGAAAGGCAGTGCATTTTAATATGTAGAAAATTTATCACATACTGTTGTATACTTATATAAACTTGCTATAATTGATCCACAGGCTCAAAACTTACACTAAAATGAAATTCTGATCTTGCTGATTTTTCTAGATGTATTTTTTTAAATACTTGGCAGAGTCCACAAAGGTTTTGTGTCACTTTCACACATAGTTTTCTCCAGGGCAGAGCTATGAACCCTAAAGACTATGAATCCTAAAGAATAAATACCCTAAATTTAACTGGCCATTGAAGGTCAGTCACTCCTCTTTTAAATGCTTAGAGCTGAAAAAAATGTTTCTCTTTTGCTTGGCAGGGAAATAAGAATGCATCCAACATGGAATAAAAAAAGCATTTAATGGAAACTACAGATGTGTGAACCATTTGGAAAAATAGCGTGCACTGACTTAAGTGAAATTTATGGAAGTCTTTTGAACTAGCCTCAAACAATTTTATCTTTTACCATAGTGTTGTATATTGCCCTGAATGGTCAACTTTTGTTTTTCCATGAATAAATTTAGTTCCTGTGAAAGTGTAAAAAATTCCTTCCTGAAGATGAAAGTCTACTTGACACATAACCAATAACATGAAGTAAGTACCTCATTTTGTCCTGCCATTATTATTTTTCCTGTGATTCCCTTCTAAAAAGAATTACCAAAATAATTCAGAAAAATAATACACTTTCACCTGCAATAGTACTTAAAAATATTCACAGATACCATTTTACCATTTTGAAATTGTAAGTTCTTAGTAAGTCTATTTCTCATACTGTTTAAAAGCAACAGAGTAAGTGTAAATTTAACCAAAATGTAGACTTCTCACACATTCAATTTAACCATGTCTATATGGTTAAATGAATGAATCCGAGGGAGAAGTATGGGGAAACTTACGGTAGCCACATGGTTTTTAGTATTTGTGTTTAGTGCTAAATGTACTGTGATGTGGAAATTAGTAAAATGGGTACAGTTCAGGACTAACCTACAGAAATGACCGTCCTGCTAGATCAATGATGTCAGGAAGGAAAAAATAACCAGGTTTCTTTTTCATTTCTTTGTTTTAGGTATGGGTTAATACACTACTCAGTGAGTGAAGAAAGCTGTCAAATGTTTTCCTTGATACTTGTAATTGTTTAAGGATTTTAGGGATCATAGGTTATACTACACTCTGACTTTTCTTTTGATTGAATAGACAGATACATTTCAGTTCACATAGGAACAGTCCTTACACTAAAAAAAATCAAGTAATGTTCCCAATTCAAAAGTGTTAGGCTGCCTCAAATGAAAAAAAAAAATTAGCTCTCTGATAATCTAACGATTGTATTCTACTCACACCAACAAGTAAGTAAGGTTGGAAATTTTCATGGTAAAATAATATTGTATCTATTTTCTAAAGATTGTTTCTGTGTATAAAGTTCACAAGAAAAGAAAAATGATATTATGATAGACAACATTAATATTTGCAAATAGATGTTAATAATTTACTTCTATGTGATTTCATCTTTAATACAGGAAAATTGTTCTTTATTTCAAGTTCATGTTACTGTAGGAAATATTTCTAGTTATATAGCAATAGAAAACTCAAACCACCCAAGCAACCAATCCCACTGATTCAGCAGGCCAAGACTAGAAATTATCACAGCTTACAAAAAGTCTTGTTTAGTCATAGATTTGTACATATTTTGTAGCTTTTTACAACCTAGAATTGATAGTGTTAAATGTCTACTCCAAGTATTTTAGAAAACTTACTTAACATGAATGTCAAAAAAGGAATTTTAAGAAAGATTACCAATAAAAGCTCCTGGCAAGGAAATATAATCTGTTAGTTAACTGTTGCTTCTAATGAGGATAAAAATATAAGAGTGGAAGGAATTCTGTCTACCAGTGTATTCACTTATTTACCCAGTGGTTCTCGTGGCAACATAGGGGCATACTTTTCTTTATAGGGTGAGGAAGTATTTTTACCTTATTCAGGAAAGTTGAAAGAGGTTCCAGAGATTTATGATGACTATTTTGTTGAGGCTATCTGGGCTTAGGTGTACTTTGTTGTACTCTGCATGATTTGCTAAGTTTTGCTTCATCTCTTGGGCGTAAGAAAGAACAGCTTTGTGCTGTTTTACTTCAGGTATTCAATTTTTGTTTCTTGGACAATTTTTCAAGGCACTTTATTTTTACTTTAACTTTTAAGTAGAACTAGAAAACCTACCATTTATTAGGTCTATGAGAAAGATTTTTTAAAAACCTCAGAAAGTAGAAATTTGTGGTGCATACCTGTAATCCCAGCACTCACGAGGCTGAGCAAGAAGGGTAGCCCTGTGTTAGAGAGCAACCGGGGCTACATAGTGAGCCCACGGCCGGCCTGATCAAGGGAGTCCAAGGCCAGTGTGATCGACATAGTAGGACCATGTCTCAAAAGACAATCAAAGAAAATATTTGAGATAATATTACTTTAACAAGCAAATTTCTAGGTAGGAAAGAAAAATGAATAGTCATTTCTTATTAGAAACATATTAAGAAAAAACACTCAGAAGAGGTAGAACTTGAGAGCTATCTAGCTACTTACAGTCATAATATTCAATAATACCATTTATGATAAATTCTAAGGAACTTGAGCACATTCAAAGGTAAGAAAGAAAGAAAGAAAGAAAGAAAAAGACAAAAAGAAGAAAAAAAGAATGAAATAAAGAAAAAGAAAGAAGGAGAGGGAGGGAGAGAGAGAGAGAGAGAGAGAGAGAGAGAGAGAGAGAGAGAGAGAGAGAGAAAGAAAGAAAGATAGAAAGAAAAAGAAAGAAAGAAAGAAAGAAAGAAAGAAAGAAAGAAAGAAAGAAAAGAAAAAATAGGAATTCACTTTGGATACAAGTTCCATCTGGTACATGGAGGGAAGCCAATGGAGAATATGAAAAGATAGATTCTAGACTTTAGAGGAAGAAACAGATTTAAGAGTTCATATATAATTTATGAGGATGCATACTTTAAAAAGAATAGATAATTGAAGACTTTTATTGATGGCCTAAAAATGCCAGATGTCTACTTTGGAGATCACAATATGCATGATGTGGATAAAATGGAGGATATCTAAAAATAAAGGCCAAATAGAGCTCACCATATGATGACAAGGGAAGAGTACAATAATAGCAAGATAAAAATAGAAATTATCTTCAAATGTAGTAGCTGAGACCAAAACAACTGATATACAAGTGCGTAGCTGTGTGTGTGCATGAGAGAGAGAAAGAGAGAGACAGAGAGAAAAAGAGATATACAGAGAGATGGAAAGAGAAAATATGAGAGCTGTGTCTACATGCAGCAAAAGCTCTTATAAACTTTAAAAATTTAAGAAATAGATTTGTTAGGAAGACACAGGAGACAGAAAGTGACATTTTCTCTTTCTGCTCTCTGTCCCTGGAGGGCACAGCCAGAAAGCATATTTACAAATCAGAAAGAGGCTCCTCAAAAAGCCCCGAGCACGTTGGCACCTGGATCGCACACTTTCCAGTTTCAGAACTGCAAGGATGAAATGCTTGCTTGTTAGAACAGGTGGAACTAAGTCAGAGACTATCTTAAAATTCTGCCCACCACAAAGATCACTCTAAATAGTGACACTTGATATTTACCTACCTGCATTATGTATGAACTTCTAGAAAATGGACATGTCTCGTGAGCTTCATTTTTAAGCTGAAAAGCCTCTCTAAAAATGTCACTTAGTGGTTGATTCAATATTAGCACCAGTGTGGTATACTCACGCTTAATTTAGCACACACTGTGCTAAATTCTGTGACATAGTCATTACAACTGGATGATAACTCAATAAAAATAACGAAAGTGAGCTGAGTGTGATGGCATACATCTCTAATTCCAGAATTCAGGAGCCTGAGGCATGATGATCACTGTAAGTTCAAGACCAGCCTAAGCTTCATAGTGAGTTTAAGGCCAGTATGAAATACATGGTGTGACCTTGTCTCAAAAAAAAAAAGCAAACAAAGCAATAAATTGTATCATTATTAAGGCTTAAATGAATAGCAAACTAAAAATATGGCATTGTTATCCAAACCTAAAAGATATCCTAAAGAACACTCAATTACTCAGTTAACAACAAAACAGCTATGGTATCATGTGAAAGATCCCAAGAAGTCTTCTTCTAAAAATATATCTATATTTGTACCAATTGTTTCCTGCATTTGTCCCTTATATAATGCGATTATATTATCAATGTGGAAGAATGTGTAATGGAAAGTTATAAGCAAAGAATAACCAGATTATAATAGTGACAATATTATTTACAAGGTAAGTATATCTAAAGTATGGTCTTATCCTAGACAAATAATAGCAAAGTAAAATATCCATTATAAAGACAGTGTATGAGAGCAAGTGAGCATTAAGATCTTATGATTAAATATGAAAAATGCAATATTTATTGGATACACATGAAAGCCATTGATCAGAAAAAACATCGTGAAATAATTAGTCAATTTAATGTAGGTTCCTCTACCATCCTAGCTCAAATAAGCAAACTATCGTCTAGTGATACTTTTATATCTAAGTTGTCAAAAATGGAGCCTGTTGAGATGATTTTGTTTCAAATTACAAATGAACACTTACATAACCTATTTGTAAACAAGTCAGAAGTTTGTGACTAAATGCCAGTCAACATTTCCAGAGCAGTAATCTACTCTAGAAGAATACATGTCATTGAAAATTGTAACTCCACTGTTAAAGAAAATCATCCTTTTCACCACCCTACACTAGCACCCAAAAACCTTGAAGAGCAAATATGTACCTTTGAAAGTAT
This sequence comes from Dolichotis patagonum, assembly GCA_004027295.1. Taxonomy (NCBI): domain Eukaryota; kingdom Metazoa; phylum Chordata; class Mammalia; order Rodentia; family Caviidae; genus Dolichotis; species Dolichotis patagonum. The sequence continues at coordinate 81,141 of PVJX010000940.1, forward strand.
AATGCAAATAGCATTGTTGAAATCTGGGCATATTAATGACTTTTATTGATTTTTTTTAATGGATGTGAGTTGATTTACACATTCTTTAGCAAAATTAGTTTGACTATTAAATATGAGGGAGATCATCAGAAGCTCAATAACCTTACGTCTTAATTAGTTTGATTTCAAAATTTTACTCAGATAACAATTTTGAGTCACTTTTAAGTATAAACTTAGCTCACTCCCTTCTAGCCATAAATATTTGTCTGGTATATTTGTATAAGAATTTAAATTCTATGAACAGTAAAATGATAAAAACTGTTAATTTTATTATATTTTATAAATATAGTTGAAAGAGATTTCTATGATTTTTTATGTATTCACATCATATCTAACTATATTACTTAATGTTCACATTGATTACTTAAGTATTTGAAGATTTTTTGTTTTTCCACATGTAAAAATTATTTTTATGTTAAAAATCTCTATGCTGCTTATCAATCTCTAATTAATACTTTTTATAAGCAGTCTTTTTAAAATTTATCATTCTAAATTCAATTTTATATTATGACCTTGAGTTTTGACTCAGTGTGCATTAAAAGTAATTACTGTGGAAAACTCGTGGTATTTTTTACATGAATGCATGTAAAATTATATCCAAAATGATTTTAATTTTAGTGCACATTCCACATTAAAATAAGAGTATTTCTTCCCCTTTTTCTGATAAAGAAATTGTATTATGAATGGTTTCTGCACAGTATAAAAATCACACATCTACAAAGAAAAATGTAAGTTTTTCCTATTTTTAAATCTCCTTTTATGTATTACACTTGCATGTTGCCTAATATTAACCTCCTGAGATAAATTCAAGTTGGACATGATATCTTATATTTTAATCATACTAGGCTTTGCTTGACTTTTTTTCTTTCCAATATTTATGTTGGTGTTAATATTGGCACATCTCTACTATTCTCTTAGATGAGATGAGTGAAATTCACTAAATTTTCCAAAAACAAGACTTCATAGAACATTAGAATAATCTTGGCCTTGAAATTCTGGTAGAACTAACTGGTAAAGTGGGATCTGTTGCTTTCTTTGAGGGAAAAATTTTATCTACTTATGTCTGAAATTTCTCCATTGTCATAAAATGGTAGAATCTCTCTTTTATTAGTGTATTTGTTCAGATTATATTGCATTAGCACCATAACATTCAGTCCCTGGCCCCCCAAAGCCTCATAAGGATCCTTTTATGCAAAAGGTATTTTAGTCCATCTCTAAAAGTTACCAAAGTCCTAAAAATTCCAGCATTGCTGAAAAGTGCAAGTCTCAAGTCTCCTCCAAGATATAAGGTGAACTCTTAGCTGCAAACACCTCTACAAATGAAAAGTTAAATACTTCTAACATTCGATGCCACAAGATAAACATTTTCATTCCAAACAGGAGAAATCAAAGGATTGGGATCAAAGCAAGTTGAAAATCCAGCAGGACAAACATTAATTTTTGTACTTCCATGTGCAATATCTAAAGTAATCTGTGACAAATTATGAGCTCAGAGGGCTTGAGTGACTCCATACCTATGGCACTTATAGTGCTTATATCTCCCATGGCTTCTCTCATACACTCACTTTCTGCCCCCTTGCAGGTTTTCTTAGATGATCCATGTTCCTGGGTTTTTCAAATTTCTGGGGTCTCTGCTGCAACTTTCGCTTCACCCTCATATTTCACAAACTGCCCTCTCAGGGGCACACTGCCTGCCCTACGCGGCCTTCTGAAATTGGAATGGAAGCCTTCTTAAACCCAGAACTCTTGCATTTTGCATGCACCTAAAACCAGCACCATGTGGAAGATGCCAAGGTCTGCTGCCAGCTTGAGCAATAGCCAGACTTTCTCTTGGTGGTAGAGGTCAGGTGCCTGGATGACTGAACCCAATTCCGAGGCACAAATTTTCTATGGTGTCACCATAGACATGGTGCTCTTCAGTTTTATCCTCAAAGCAAAGTCTTTCTGTAGTTTTGAGTCCACAAAGAGTGGTGACTTGCTGTTTCTTGTGATGACCCCAGGTCATCTTTTATATTCTCCTGTTCCTTCTCAGCAAGCAAGATCTTCTCAGCTCTATCATTTTAATACACAACTTTACTAGAACTTCCTTCCTTGCTAAACTTACAATATTTTAAATTATCTTTCTGGGCTCTTTGCTCTTCATTCTCAGCATAGATCTGCCTAAAAGCCATGAACAATAGATAAGCTACCACCTCAATGTTTGACAGCCTTGAAATTTCTTTTGCCAGATTAATTAGTCTACCATCGTTAATTTCAGTCTCAGGTAGTCTCTGGACATGAGCAAAATGAAGACAAACTTGCTGCCAAGTTGCAACACATATCTTCTGGAGTCCAGCAGCCATTGCAATCCATGTTCTCAGAAAAAAAAAAACCTCCTGAGATTGGTCTTAACCTCTTTGTTGACTTCTAAGCTCTGATCAGAATCTCCCATTTGGAACAGCCTAAAGCATTCCAGCTCTACTCTTTGAGTCAACATCTCTGAATCTTTCCAAACTCTTCTTACAGGCCATTTCCAAAGACTCTAGAATCACCTGATAAGATATGATCACAGCAATGATGCCATTTCTCTATTAACTAAATTCTGTGTTAGTTACTTTTCTTTCATTGTTGAGACAAAACACCCAACATCCAAAATTAAGAAAGGAAAGGTTTATTTCACTCACAGTTTGAGAAGATTTTAGTCAATAATCAGCTGGCTCCAAGGCAGAGTGGCATGGCACAGGGCCAACACTTCAAGGAGCAGAAGACAACAAAAGCAAAAAGAGAAAGAATAAAAGGAGAACAAACTTCTTTTCCTTCCTTAAATTATGTGCTTGTTGTCTGCCCTTGGGTAGTGTAGTATTCACACAATCTACATGCCCTCTCTTGTACAGGATGAGGATATTTACAAAGTGAGGATCCTGGCTCCCTGCTGAGTTACTTAGTTAAACTTTAAACTTCTCAAGTTGACACAATGAACAACATCCTAGAGAGGGAAGGGCATGTTCTTTATATCCTACAATGCAGAGCTGCTGAGTTAGTTGGTTAAGTTTCCATAGTTCAATTTGCCACAATGTGTCAACCATCTGACACATTGTGGCAAATATATATATATATATATATATATATATATATATATATCAGTTCAACAAGTTCTAAAGTATTTTGCTATTTTCAGTCATATTTTGTCATCATATGTCAATATTATTTGTACATCAAAAACTTACTTTTCACTTCACTATTTGTACATTCTTTTTTTTTTTTTTTTCTTGTTTGGTATTAGTAAATAACTGGCTGCTTTAATGTTGTTTTCAAAAGATAAGTAGAACCACAATGAAGTTTAGTATACTTAGATTTTGGCATTATTTGTAACTGAATATTGCCTCTTTTTTGCTATTACAGTTATTCACAAAAGATGCCCACTATATCCACAGTTAATAGATCATTTTATGTCTACAACAGAAGTAAAGAAAATCTCAAGTAGAAAGTCAGCTCCTACAAGTGCACAAAATACAGGAAAACTAATAAAAACCAGTTCACAAAGGACAAAATTATGACATTCAGAGACTCTCCTAATGACTATTAAGTACTTGATACCCTAATTTACCGGAAAGATGTCAATGTTATTTTTTTTAAAATGAAAAAGAGAAAAACAGAAAATAACATAGACATTACCCAAATGTTGATGAGGAAACACCAAAGTTCTATCGTTCTTCTACTGAGAGCTTAAATTGTTGCAGCCATTAAAACCAATGTAGTCAAGAAAAAAATTACATTTAATTATCCCTAAATAGAGTTGCAGTCTGGGACAGTGAAGATTCAACCAAAGTTGAAAATGTGCTCCAAAGTTTTATTTAAGACAAATTCAGAATTTCCCACCTGTGCTTGTCACTGAAACTTCAGGTTTATAGCTCACAGAAATATTATGATAAGTAATTCATTACAACAAAATTAAGAAAGACAAAAAATATTTAACATATTTTTCCTTCTAGCATCTGAAGTAAAAAAATGTCAATCGCTATGTCCTGTAATTTTAGTTTCAGTATCTTTATTTACTTACTCTCCCACATTAATAAAAGCCATAAGTAAATATTTCTTGCAATCTTCCTTTTTGTTGTATAATCACAAAGCAGCAAGAGTAAGAAACTAGTTTAATACTTTAGCAGTTACACTGTTGTGAAATATAGCTTTCTTTGGCAGGAAATGTTTGTAGTAGGTTTGCCTCCTTAAATATGTTTGTTTAAATGAAAGTAAAATAATAAGCAAAACCTTGTGAGTCACCTACACAAAATTAACTTGCTTGGTGACATTAGGAAATACAGTATGAGCTAGTGTGAAGATATAATTTTGTTTAAATATTTGGAGAACTAAGCATCACAGTGAGCACAGCTGGGACTTGAGTTCAAATTTGTGCATTCTCAGGTTTTCTACTTCTATCAAATCAATCAAATTTTTAATAGATTGCATCTGAGTTTTGTAAAACAAATGAGACAAAACCGTGTACAGTAGTCTGATCTCTTTTGGATAAAGGAGACAGGATAAAAAATATGGTGACTGTTTAAATTTTTAAAATGTATTCTAATAAAAGACACATTGCATTCAAAGTACCTAACCATATTTCCCTTCACTTTGAACAAACTTATCTCACCATTCTTGCCAGTTCTGGGCAGCTCTGGGAATCATCTTAGCTTGGTGTCTTTAGTTGTGTTATTTTGGCTGCAGCCACACCCTGAATTAACGCAGAACATTCACTTGTCATGGTCATCTTGACTTTGAGGAGGAGACTGAACGTCTCACTCTGCCAGGTGTGATGAGTAAGATGGAGGAGGACACGCTGAGGTGGTTTTAGGAGCCTCACTTCCTGGTGGGTGACACTGAGCAGCAGCCTTCACTACAGTTTTTATTACATTTTGTAAAGAAAGGAAAGAAGTCTTGCAGAACTGCTTCAGAAGGTGATAAGGAGGATGGGATAAAAGTGCTCAGATTGAGGAAAGGTATGTTGAAGGGGTTGATGAAAATGTGTCTCTTTCATATTTTTAATTATAGAATTAACTGTGTGTTTTGATCATATTTGTAAGTTACTTGTCCACTACAGTAAATTTATGACAATTTTCCAAGAAAATGCATTATGAGATATCTGACAATGGACGCTTACAAAAGATTTTATGCTGAACAGTTCACTAATTTATATATAGGCCTTTTTGAGCATGAAACTACAAACCGCTGTTTCTCTTCAGCTTTGGGTCAAGAAAAGGTCGTGCTATGGGAGTTGCTGTTGATTACATGTTAACGTTCCCAGGAAACAGACTATGGTGATTTTAGGCTCAAGATGACAGCTATAAGAAATGACAATGTAGTTATACTGGGCAATGTAATTAAACTGCCTTTGTGTGTTGAATGATAATTTCAAGGAGCTGCTTAGTAAAAATTTGAAGATGAAACAAGAAGGGGTTTGAAGCTCTACTGCTGTCTTGTAGAACTCACTTGTGTTTCTTATTTAAGAAACACAGAACTTAACAGCATTTGGTTCTAAGTAAGAGTTAAGTAAACAACCAGTTCAGAAATTGCCCTTTGCTCTTCAGCCAATAAAGTGGAAGTACGCGTTTAAAAACGATGTGGCTTTTAATTGAATGCACCCATGTGCCCATGTGCTACAGGATTATCACACATTTTTAAGCTCATATATATATATATGTATTTATGTATGTATGTATGTATGTATTTTTTTTTTTGTAACAGGGATCAAACTCACACTCGCCAGGCTACTGCTTAAGCTGCTGATCTAAATCCCTGGCCCCTAAGCTTATATTCTTGAAGAATATTTTTCATTATTCTTGTAACCTAAGACTGTTAAGATAATATATATATAAAGAATACACATAATGTAATATATATATTAATTTCATAAAATATATACTAAGTTGTTTGTGGCTTTACCATTGTCAAAGTACCAGTAAAATGTGTGATTTTGCTCTAAATATTAAAATGCTATTATCTGTAATGCTTATTTCTTTGGCATTCATGTTGTGGTTCTCTTTTAGGGTCTTGATAAACTATAAAATGTCTCATTTCTCCTCCCTGCAATTACTATCTCCTTTTGATCATTCTCTTCTCTGTGTTTTTTTTTCTAATTTTTTACTCTTTAAGGAGATTTCTTATTCCTCATCCTGATACCCACTTTATAGCTTTAAAGCCCATTTTTTAAATTATTATTTTATTTATTTATTTAGGTACCGGGGATCGAACTCATAACCTCGCGCTTGCCAGGCAAGCACTTAAGCCACTGAGCTAAATCCCTGGCTCACCCATTTTAATTTACTATTGTGTGTTCACTTTATCTTACTCTAACTTTGCTAACTTTTTTATTCCATATCTCATTTTTGTATTTTCTTATATAATGCAGTTTTAATTATTTTATTTTACACTTTATAGAAGACACAAGCATGTGCATTTTAAACAGTTTTTTGTGAAACGCTTTATATGTTTAAAATTTCTTCTACATCTTAAAGTCAATGATCAAATTGCTTTTGTAGTTGTTATCTAAATGATTTTTTCTTTTCATTCATGTTTGAAACAGAGATGACCTACATATGTCCAATGTTAGCCAGTTAACAGGTGTGAATTTTCTCATTCAATGACATCCAGGTCCAACCAGCTACTGCCATAAAATATCTTCGTGTGTATTTTTGTTCTGGAAAGTACTCATCAATGTAGCTCAACTGGTCTGCACAGACATTTGCTCCTGGCATCATTTCTTAGTCCTTAGCATTTAAAGAAATGAGTATCTGAAGACATGGAATAGGCTTTGGCTCCTCTGTAGAAAAGATGTACTCAGTGACATCATTCCTACAACACATTGTTACTGGACCTTTTTGTGAGGCTCTGCTTGACTTCACATGCTGAATGTTCCAATTACCACATTCCACTCACAGATAAAACACTGAATTTTTTTAAAGATCCCATCTCAGGGTAGTTTTCATTTAATTCAATATTTATCAGTGAAATATTTTAATAAAATGAATATTTAATTTTTAAAATGATACCATACTGGTTCTTTGATAGTCTCAATGAAAGAAAGGACCTGTTCTCTCAGCAAAGGCCTGATATCAGAAAATGTGGCAGATGTGTTTCTACAAACTTAAATAGGAATTCACTTATCCTTGAAGTTTCTTGATTTCATTTTGTTTAAATTTTAAACAGTGAGTAGTTCTTTGTCTAAGCAAAGCAGCATTATTAAATTATCTTCAGTAAATGAAAAAGAAAAATAGCTGAATTTCAGGAAGTCCAGAGAAAAGTGAAATCATACGAAATCCACTAAACTTACCTTATAAATACCATATGTGTGTGATCTTTTGACAATGGTTTTTGTTGATTTTTATATGAAAGTAGTAGCAGCTTGTATCATTGTCTTGAACAGAACTAGTCTATAACAATTAACATTTAGAAAGGGTTAAGGTTCAGTTTTGCCAAACTTGAAATCCATCCTTGATCTTTCATCTGTATGTAAGTTAAGGAATCTCATTGTTTTTGTCTAGTATAAAGAAACTCACCACTGAGACTGAAGAGAAATAGTATTTCACATTTGGGGTTTCCAATTCCTTCAATGCCTCTATCAACCATCTATAAAAGGCAAAGTCCTGAGAGATTTTATAAAGTTACAAAATGTTAGTCTCTGAAGTCCTGCAGCTGACTTTTTTTTTAAAGGAATTCTTCTTTTATATAGTTGTAATCAGAGACTCAATAATATAAGGTATCCTCTTTTACAAGACTTTCTGCCAGAGGAGAATATACAAAAGCTAAATAAAAATTAACATTATAATATGTCACTCAAATGATGACTTTCAACATTTCTCCCAAAACTATTATCAGGGATTTGAGCAATAGACAAACTTTTCACACAGGAAAATAGAACCATGTTAGGATTTTATCTTTTGCTTTTATTGGGAAAAGTTTATAAATTTCTCAACCTTAGCCTTTAAGTTTTAAAAATATTTATTGCTGTAAAAATTGAACAATGAAACAAAATGGAGAATGAGTTTTATGTTTCGTGTCTTTTCATTTTTTAATGATTTACTTTAGAACTGGAAATCCAGGATAGTATATCTGAAACAAGTAGGTAATTATAAAATCTGCTTATGCGTATGCAGAACTGTCAGTTTTAAGATTTTGAATCTTAGTTGTTTTAGAGAAAATCATCTCTCTGTTTTTCAATTCTATATACCATACACTACATACATTTTTCACTTTAAAACCCTTTTTACCATCTTAAAGCTATAAAAGACCCTGAAGAACTTTTCTTTATATAGGTTATATTTATATTTACCATGAGTTAAGATTTTTTAAATATTAAATTTTAATATAATACTGTCTTAAAAGTAAGAGACAAGTGGCTTTTTTCTTTGAAAAAAAAACTATTTTCCTCCACAAAAATCTTTAGTTAAATAATTGTTTCTTTATATTTACAAATTTCTTAATGTCTGTTAAACAGACAATAGATGACAGATTCTCGGATTTACTTCTACAATCAGTCTGTTGAAAATACTGTTTTAACTATAATATATAAAGAAAATCTAGGCCAATGATGGTGGACCTTTTAGAGCTTTTAACAATACAAACAGCTCGCTACGCCATGCACGCCATAGACTCTCTACCACTGATCTAAGCTACATAGCATGCACTTTTAAAAGAGTAGGATTCTATTAAATCAATGTAGGTATTTATATTGTGATAAATACAAAATAGATAATAAATATTGCTTAAAAGCCTCAGTGTAAATCTGAAACCATGTCAATAAACTCATAAATTAATACTTACTAATCTACCTTACACTTTGAGGATCTCTTACTGAGGTTTATAGGTGATTTTGCAACATTCGTACAAGGTCATTTGGGAAATATTGGTTCATTACAGTCTATAGGACATCCAGTGTTTTTATTTATTTATTTATTTTTTATTGGTACTAGGGATTGAACTCAGGACTGCGTGCTTGCAAGGAAGGCGCTTATGACGCTAAATCTCCAGGCCCCTGTTTTTACATTTTTTACTGTAAGGCTTGAATTGGACATGACTCTCTCAGTAGCCAACCTGTTTTGCAGGCAGAGGCACTGTTCTCAGTGGAAACTAAAAGAGAAAAGATAGAACATGGAGTCTTGCAGGTCCCCAGATATTTGGAGTCACTAAAAATTCACACCTCAAGGACTTTGCCTATTGAGGTGCAAGACAGCCAGAGAACTTTGACCACTGATATTTGCTGACATCTTCCTGCCTGGTGTCCCTTGCTGTCTTTCAATCCCTATAAAAAGGATTGTTCCCTACACATGGCCTTCTTATCCTCTGCCTGAACCCAGGTATTAAACCGCATGCGTGTTACTTTCAGGAAAGTCTGTCAAGAGATCTCTGCCTCGCCTTGTTCATTCCTTCCTTATACAAAATATCAAAAATTTGCATCTTGTAATATCACCAGTGATCTCACTCAAAAAGTACTAGGATGCTGTGTCAGGTGGAGGACTTCAAAATTTTCATCTTTATTTGAATGTTCAAATTTTAATATTGTCAATAAACACTGTCAGTTGTTTCCTTGAACTAGTGGGTTTACTTCGTTTTTGAGAAAATGTGTGTGGAGTGTAAATAACTATATTCCTTTTCCATAAAAACAGTATCATGTCCAAAAATTTTAGGTCACAAAGCTGCATAAATATTTTTCCTCAAAACAATCATTGAAGCCAGTAGGTAATAGTGTTCCATGTGCTCTTTCCCATTTCATTACAGAAAATATTACAAATGTGCATTGAATGATTACAATTTAACACAGATAATATTTTCCCTTATCAAGAAAAGCATGAAACAATATTTATCTTTAAAAATTCTTTAAGGATCTCATTACAAAGCACAAAATGACGAGAATGGTTTGGTGCTGTAGTCTTGACTTGTGTTTACGCATCCTTTGCAGGGTCATGTGGAAAAAACTCAGATAATGTTGATCTATTCATTGACTATAAAAGAGGTACAGCTGAGTCTGTTTCACATGCCCATAAAGACGTCTATAGATATCTTAACTTTCACTTTCCATTTTTGTCTGAGGAAATGAAAACACATTTAGCCTTTTTTTTTTTTTTAATACCAGAAATCAAACGCAGGACCTTGCGCTTACCAGGCAGGTGCTGTGCAGCTGAGTCCCCTCCCTGGCCCAGATTTAGCTTTTTCCCAGTACTCTGCAGTTTTTCTCTATGTTTTACTGTAGCTACTGTGAGCCGTGTAAATCTCTTCTTGCTTTGTGGCTAATAAGAATTTTACCAGTTGCATTCTCTTGAAGAAGGAATCTCCATGCAACTCTTGATCCTCACTGGTTTAATGTGCTAAATACTATGCTTTTTGTAGTTTCACATTCCTTAACTGCTACCTTTCCTTATCTCTTTTTGCTACCCTACTTCCTGCGTTGTAAATCTTTTTGTTTTGTCTTCTTTTATTTTATTCCCTAACTTTAATGAAGTATACACTATAGTTCATATGTAAGAACAGACCTATGTGAAGAACTTGCAAATCTCCAAATTCTGAGGTATATTTCATCATCATATATTAATTTAACCAGGTACAGAATTTTAGATTGACAATAACTTCCTTGTATTGAGAAGTATTTCCTAACTGCTCCTATCTGCCCAGATTTGTGTTGAAAAACTCTAATGTTATTTTGATTCTTGATCCTTTTCTCTCTGAGAAATTTCTTGGAATTTTATGGATGACAATGGTCAGGTATGATGAAAATGTGCTTCACTGAGGGTCTTCCATTTTCTGTTTTGCTGAACATCACTTAATATATATTACAGTTCTAGAAAATATCTTGAATAACTTCGGTGTGTTCTGCCTTTGTTTTTTCTATTCTGAACTGGACTAGTCTTATTTTTGCTATATTTTTGTCTCTATCATTTTTTTCTTAGTTCTTTTAAAATTTTTTCTAAGCTTTAACTTTCAACATCTCTACTAAACATTTTATGTCTAATATCATGATTTTCATATCCAAGTATTCTTTTTAATTATCTGAATGAACTATGTAAATGCATATTCTTTTTGGCTCATGAAAAGAACAACCTGAATTACTGTTCAAAATATTCTTTAATTTTTGTAATCCTATTGTATTATTTTTTCCAATAGCTATTTTAATTTGTTTTAGCCTTTAGTAATGTATACTTTTATAAGATACTATTTGTGGGGCTGGGGATTTAGCTCAGCGGCATAAGCGCCTGCCTTGCAAGCAGGCAGTCGTAAGTTTGATCCCTGGTACCGATAAAAAAACAAAAACAAACAAAAAGATAAAAATAAGATACTATTTGTTACCCTCAGTTTGTATCATAGACTAAGAATGATTAAAAGTCTATGTATGACCATGTTTAAGTGAATCGCTTTCAGAGTATGACAAACACATTGTAACACTTGAATACACCATATAGAACAGGCTGGCCTCAGACTCACAGCAATCCTCCTGCTTCAGCCTCTTGCTTGAGTGCTGACTTAGAAGCATGCGTCTCCACACCCGGCTATTAGTGGTTTTAGTTCTTGTTTTTCCAGCTCATCAAATATCATACAATTCTAATTTCCTGCCTTCCAGGTATAATCTGGACTGCTAGTAATCCCTCAACCAGAAGCAGCAAGAAGATAAAGATTTCAAATTTTCTATATTAACATTCACTTAAAAATACACCCAACCTCAATTGTACCTGGTAGTTTTAAATACACAGATTTTTTTTTCACAATCCCCTGGGAAGAACCTGCATGCTTCTTCCCACGTTGGTAGTTTGAAATAGGCCATCTATTGTCATAAATCCCACCAGTTTGGTGATCATCATGCGTGAGATTCTTGGTTAACTGCACTGTTTTCTGTACACTACTATTTATTTATTTATATTTTATTTTTTGCTATGCTGGGATGGAACCCATGTTCTCACAGGTGTTGAGCAAGTCTTCTACCACTGAACTCCATAACCCTCAGCCTCAGTGTCTAAGGTTTTTAAATCTAATCAGTTACTTACTCTTCATTGATCTGGTTTCCATCTTCTAAAAGTTGATTGCTCTTGTGTGACCTTGTCTTCTTTTTGTTTGTGTGTTTAATATCTCTCTTTTTTGAGATACTAAGAATTGAAGCTGTGGCCTTCGCCCTGAGTTAAATCCCCACCCCAGTGTCTTTTATTTTTCTATTTTGAAATGGGGTACTCATTCAGTTGCAGAGTTTCCCAGGCTGAACTGTAACTCACAACATTTCTGCCTCAGCTTCCCAGAGTGACTGGACTGCAGGCATGTAGCACCACACCAGGATTGTTATTGAAAGTATCTCGTAAAACTTCTTTAATAAGAATTTTTGAAGATGACACAAGCAAATGTCTGGCTTTCCACTTGTAGTGATGTGTTTTTGAGTTCTTTCCAGGTGCAGCATCGTATGTTAATACTACTATGAAAATTCTTACCCGTGACTTTCTATGCATGTGAAATTACATTTCATTGGTTATGTGTTTAGAAGTAAAATATTCTAATCACAGACAATGTCTATATAAGACAAAATCCTAAAATCTTAAGAGATTTAGAATGAAAACAGGCATTGAAATTTTTAAAAAATGCCAGCAATCCTTTTATAGTAACTCTTCATAATTTCTCTTAGATGTAAAACAGAGTTTGTCTGTTTGTTCCAGTAGTTAAAACTTCTTAACATACAAATTTCAAATAAAGTTATAGCAAGATTGGTAGAAATTAAGAAATGCAAATTGAATATTATTCAAATGTCACTACTAAAAATGTAAATAAATTAGTATAGGAAACTGTCTCTGAGTGTTGGATAAGTATCCCAAAAAGAACACTTTATATTCCAGGACATTGATTATAATGTGTTTAGCATCAGGGAACACTGCAGTATAGGTGCTCAGTGGACTCCAGACCTGTTCTCAAAAGCAAAAGTCGAATCAGTGAGCAGTATGCTGTTTCTCTGTTATACATACCTGCGTGGATAACAATGAATTATGGGCTTTAGGGCCATAACCCACTCTACTAAATTCCCTTTCTTTGTTATTATTTCATTTGTTTATGCCCTATAACACAACCCTATCTGCAAAATATTTCATCTCAATACCATTGAAACTTTCACTCTCATTTTTTACAAATTTTATCACTCAGGAAAAAATTAGGTTCTAGAATATTAAATCTAAACTGATAATTAAACTATAGTACATAAGTAATCTTATTCTCTAACAATTTTATAGCATGGTAAAATATGTATCTTACTCTAAACCAAATCACTTTCTCATAAGTTTAGCCTACTTTTATCACTGCTATTTTTCCCCCTTGACTGAAGGCCCCACATTTTCTCATTTTTTCTATCATCATAAAGAAAAGTTGAAAGGTCTTAATATTCCTCTGCTTCCATCCTGTCTGATTATAATCACTCCTATGTAATTCTAGACACATCCCTCTCTTCTTATCCTTGTCACAATTATCTATTAAATTTAGAGTCACAACTTAATGTTACTTCCACCTGACACATTTTCTACTCATGCACATCAGCTACCAGAATCAGAATTCAAAACTGCTTGACTTCTCATCAGTGTAGTTGCCCTCGCATGCCACATAATGCTCTTTATTATCTTTCTACTTTTGGAAAAATATTCATATTGCCATAAGGTGCATGCATTTTCCCCCAAACTCTCTCCCATATATCAAAATTTTAAATGTCTACTCACAACATCTTTTTCTATTTCTTGCTTTCAATCATTTCAGACTTTGAAGCCAAGAAATCTATCCATTCATTACTTCTTTTTATAACCCATGATCGTCCAGTGTTTTCAAGTTTCAGTTCGTTTTCTCTCATACATTTCAGCTCTGCTTTCACCAGAACCTTCAATCCTCATGACGTTCACTCACACTTGATCTTGCCAATTCCCAGCTGTGGTTCAGACCAACAGTCTATTTCTGCTGTCTGGATACAATTACAGATCTGAAAAACTGGTATTTTCTAACCTCAAGTAGATCCTCAACTGTTGCCTGATGGTCTTTCCAATAATTTCTAGTTATTTAAATGTTCTGTATTCTTACTTGATTAGTCTCAACCACTTCCTTTCACTCAAACATTTCAAACTCAAACAAACCACAGAAACTATGTCACTTAAAAAAGGGAACATTTGAATAAAACAGAGAGTGAACCCTGGAGACATGCTCAAACGTAACTATGCATCCATGACCGTCTGCATTTTTCCTTAAGGTCTCAGAGGAAAATATGCTTCCTTTCAAACCAAGAAATCCTTTCTATTTGTGTCATTATCCACAAATGTCTTCATTTTCCTCTAAAATTTCTAACCTTCAGATTCCCTTCTCACCCTCACTACTTTTTCTGTCAATCATCTTAGATATACAGTATTTGTCATTCAGAAGAAAATGTTAACGTTTAAATATTTTCCTCAACGAGGAGAAAGGGAAGTAACTTTTCAAAGAGAAACATGACAAATCCCATTTCAACCAGATTGTCAACAGCAGCATCAACAGTCATAAATCACCTTGAAACTACATATAAGCTAATATGAGGCAATGACAATGGCACTTTTCTTCTGCGATCCTTTCCCAAGCCCACAATAGTTTGCAATCATAAGAAACCATACTTTTCAGAGCTGTCAAAAGTTATATAAAGCAAGAGAAGTCTGAGAAAATGTTACAGTCACAAGAAGGTAGAGGTAAAGACACATTGGTGACCAAGTACAAGGTGGACTCCTGGATGACCTCCAGAAACAAAAAAATACTAGGTAAAAATTAAGAAAATCTGAACAACCCTCACGCTTTTGGGCAATATAAGTTTGTTTTTATTTTGCTTTTTTTTTAGCTTATACACAAGTCCAAGGGGAAAAGAAACATAATTCAATCAATAAGTTTCAGCTAGTTGTTTTCAATTTGCTTAAGATTTGAAAGTCACTTATGGCTGAGTAATGTACTTCACAGATGTTTTAATTGATATAACCACACAACTCCTTAAAATATATTTGGTCCTAGATGTCTATTGATAGGAAGTTTTTTACTTATAAAGTTTAGAGATAAACTTCCAACTTGTTACAATTGGCAAAGTAACTATTTAGAAACCATCAAATTAAATTAGCTATATTAAAGAATTATCTTGGTGGAACTTTGTAAATTGGTCAGCAGCAATTCAGTCAGTAGTAATCTGTTTTTAAAGCCTATATCTTCCTTAAGTAAGAAATTTTCCAAAAGCCATTGTTAAAAAGAGGCCTATGCCTTGGTAAACTTTAAAAATGCCAATTATTCATATAAAATATTTGTTCCATCTAGCTGAAACTTTTTTCTTTAACATTATAAATTTGAAAAAGTGCAAGTCAACAAGAGCATAGCAGAGTGACATACGGCAGAACTACACTTCTAATAACAGCATGCAATACTTTGCTGGAGCATCGCTCTTTGATGTCAGCAATGTCCTTGAAGGTAGAGTTGTGTGCTGCGAAGGATCTGTAGCCAGCACAGTGGACACTCTGCTTTGACTGGACCCAATGGAATGCAACAGTGAATTCATTTCCTTTCCCACATTGTGCGGCATTCGAGACCTTGAAACCTGTATTTCTTAATGTTGGTACAACATATCTAAGGGGTCACTATTTTGTAAAAATAGACAAAATTTTAGTAACAGTTACATATTGCAAATCCAACCTGATTTTGTCTCTGCTTCAAATGCCAATCTTTTCTAACATTGATAAATAAAAACTTTGAAGTTCTACCGCATTGGACCTTTACCTCATTGCCCAACACATTCTTCTACTGTGATTGTGATTGTAGCCCACTTGCTCTACATGTCTGAAGACTTTCTTTTAATTGTTCAACTGCTACACTGTCTAGTGCCACAGGGCTTCACACACTATCTGCAGTTCTTTAAATCTTCCATACACACACACACACACACACACACAGAGTATATATATATATATATATATATATATATATATATATATATATAATGTATCACATACATGGCTGTTTCTCCTGGAAATCTTAAATGAATGGCAAGTGTCCTTACTATACATTTATTTAATGACCCTTTCTAGTAGTAGGCACAATGTCACAATTGTGTCATTTAAAATTAACGACTCTGTCATTACTAGTCTTTAAATTCCATGACACCATGAACTATTTCTACTTCTGTTCACCAATTCATTGCCAACACTTAATATTATTCTATCAATATTTCTTAATAATGGGTCAGTCAAACAGTGAACAATACAGTCCACAAAAATATGAGATTCCTCACTTAATAAATGGGAAAATTGAAGTTTATAGAATTGCCTTGTTTCCTCGAGGATCATACAGTGATAACTCATTTGACCCAGGTTTGTCAGATTCCAGATATTCACATTTCAACACAAATATGATAAGCAACAATGAATCATGAATGAATGCACAACTGAACATGCATAAATATAGTCCTTGAGAATCTTTAGAAAAGATTTCTGAGCTCTTCTTTACATAGATATACCATTGCTTACACAGCTGACACAATTGATTCACAAGTCAGCAAAATGAAACTTGTTCCTGAGACATGATCAGAAAATAATTAGAATGAACAGAGTAATAAATTTTGCCAAATGAACTAATTGATAGTAAAATCAATGCTTCCTCATTACTTCTAATTTAGCCTTAGTAGCTGTCAGTTGACCAATAGATGAAAGCCAGTTGTACTCATGTATGGATGACAATTCTTTGCCAGGTGACCTAATTTAATCTTTTAGCAGAACAGTTTATTTCATGTCTGACACTATGAGCAAGGAATCTTTTCTCTCAGCATTCCCTTAGATCTGAATAGTCATTGCAATCTAATTCAAATTACCCTTCAGTACTTTCAGTACCTTCTGCAAATCTGACCAATTCTTATTGGTTTGCTTCAATTTTGTTACCTTTTAAAAATTCCTGGGGTGTATGTATGTACCAAGTGGAAAATCTCATTAATTGTCACCATTTATGTAGGAAAGTCTAGTGTTGATGAATTAATTTCTGTTGAATTTATTATTTTGTGGGGCCACAACTGAAAACCTACTTTCCTTGTTCAGAACTTGCTCATTTAATTAAATCAAACTTTTTACTCAGTAAGACTTATTCAGCTTAGTATCTATTCTTAGAAGCTGAAATATAGTATTCCATATGTCCTACAAATTTTCTCGTTAACAGTGTGATTTACATTATTTACAGGCCTGCTACTAGAATACTGTTTCCTTTATCAGGCGTTTGTCCATTATAAAATCAAATTGTTTTCTGCCTCAAATACATCACCTAATATGAAGTAAATAATATTATGATACTTCTTCAAAATATAACATTTTCCCTAGTGGGCTGTAACTATTATTACAAAATAAATTCAATCTAGGTTAATACTTTATGTATATATTTCAGGATACAAAAACTTTTGGAATGTTGGACTAAGAAGAATACATTTAGAAAGACAGTACTAGGAAAAGCTGGAAAATGGGCACTAAGTTAAGATAAATAAGAGAGATAAATTCTGATGTTTTATTGCACTGTAGAGAGCCAGGGATTTAGCTCAGTGGCCTAAGTGCCTGCCTGGCAAGAACAAGGTAGTGAGTTCAATCCCCAGTCCAAAAAAATAATCCTTATTGCACTGTAGAATGATTATATGAAATATACTATGATGTAAATTTCAAGAAAGCTAGAAGAAAGAATTCAGATTGTGTTCACCACAAATACATGATAGGTGTTTAAGGTAATGATTACTCTGATATATAGGCACATGGTAGCCTGCAACTATGAATGGTTTTTATCTGTCAAAAATAAAAGCATTTAAATGGAAAAAGAAAAGCATCTTATATATAAATAGTCTTATTACCCTATTATATGACCTTATATGATCTCAAAGCACTATGTTGTTAAAAAAATTAATATCTGTTTTCTGCCACAGTTGCCAATGGCCACTACTAACATTCTATCACTAAAATAATACACAAATAATGAATATGTTAATGAATTAATGAATTAATGTGATTTTAATGTCATTTCTAGCATGAAAGTGAAATATTGGTCAGTGATGATCACAAATAATTACTCAGACAAGAAAAAGTGTTTGATCCATGAACACAAAGTTAAACTATAGCTTGATAGGTTTTGCACAGTCTAGGGTTACCAACATTTCAAAATAACTAGGAGAGAGAATTTAGAATATTCTCATCAGAAAATAATTCCAAATACTCTAGGCAATGAATATACTAACAGCATTATAATCTCATCACTACATTGTATGTATTTGTATCTAGAATCACACTGTACCTCATAAACATATTATCATGTGTCAATTAAAACTGAAATTAAGTTGATAAGAAAACAGATCCATGAAGTTTTCATGATTTATTTTTAGACAATATAGATATTTACTCTTCCCTTTTGGAACTAAGACATATTCTAAAAATCCGAAGCACAGCAAATTGAATCCATTTCATTTCGGTGCTAATGATGACTACTGGGAATATTAATTGTCTGAACTTGAGCTGATCTTCCTCTGCAGAGTACATAATGAGAATTTAGTTTTCAGTAAATATGTGACAGAGGACATCAGAGAAGATTTTACACATAATTTTCCACATTTTGTTGTATTAAAAAGAATGGTATATTACAAACTTGTAATCCCAGCACTCAGGATACTGAGGTAGGAAGATTGTTGTGAGTTCAAGGCCAGCCCAAATGCATAGTGAGACTCTGTCTCAAAAAGACAAAAAACAAACAACAACAACAAAAGAATGGTATGTAATAAAATACACCCATAATGAATAGGGAGCATTTGATTTCTAGGTTGAAAACACATCGAGTTCTTTCTTGGTGGTTGGAGAAGTTATGTCATGTCATTTATTCTTTAAAATGAGGACAATATTTGTCAACCAAAGGTATGTAATGAAATAATAAAAATATTAACTATGAAAGTAATGATAGATCTTCCATTCACACACAGTATATAGTGTCTGATGTTGATATATATGTTCATGATGATAATGTTATGGTGATCATTATTATCAAGTTATTACTAGGTGAAACTGCACTGTCTTATCTATAGAACAAGAATATCTCAAATGTCCCTATAGCCCAAATAAATGAGTTAAAATGTCTCAAGTGTCTAAGAAAAAATATTTTATAATAAACTTTCTGCCCAGATATATTTCTTAAAGCCTACATAGTTCATTACTATTATATTGTTATTGATGAGACTTCTGTTCCTTATTTTTTCCAACAAAGATATGTTCTCTGAATTATACAATTCTTGCAATATCATCAGTTTTCTGACTATCCAGTTAAATAAGTAATCCATATACAGTGGCTAGAAGAAAACCTATTGAGGTCATTTAAATCAATATATTTAACTTACAATCAATCATACTGCATGTTTGCAAAAACACAACTTTGTTCACCTAAGCTTCACTTGGAGTCAGCAGAAAAAATATCTGTAGAGAATCTATAGCTGTATTTTATTTTAAATATATAAAATGGAAAAAATGCACCTTACATGAACAACTTTTTCTAATTTTGGATATAAACACATTAAAATACTTCATTCAACTTGATAAAATAGTTACATATTAAATGAATACTGAATTTGTCATTATCAGTATGAGTGATAGTGCCTTTAAAAGTAATGAAACAAGT
Organism: Dolichotis patagonum; assembly: GCA_004027295.1. NCBI lineage: Eukaryota > Metazoa > Chordata > Mammalia > Rodentia > Caviidae > Dolichotis > Dolichotis patagonum. The sequence continues at coordinate 100,824 of PVJX010000940.1, forward strand.
GGATATATATCATTTTTATCTTATAATTTTGAAGTTAGTAAACATTATCATTCACACATGCCTTAAGTGATTTTTTTTCTAAAAATCTTAGGGAAACTTGTTTCATGGAAAGGAATTAGTAATCACACTGTCAAATGCAATGCATCAATTCAGAAAATATCAGTAGAAAGTAATCTGTTATGGTTTATGTCTTTGGTCCCCAAGCCTCATGAATTATTGACTCGACCACATCTAGTATTTTTATTGGTTGTGGTCTAGCTTAAGGATTGGTGGTGTGAGTGCTACACCCACCTAAAGGTGGAGCCAGGGTATGCTGTATCTGTGCAAGAAGGTCTCTCTCTCTCTCTCTCTCTCTCTCTCTCTCTCTCTCTCTTTCTCTTGCAAGTTCATACTTTTGCTGTTTGCACCAGCTATGAATGCCTGCCCTACCAGGCCATGCGACCTTGGAGCCAACTGAGTATGGACTCAAACCTCCAAAAACTGAAAGAAATTAACCTTTCCTTCCTTAACTTTGAGCATCAGTTATTTTGTCTCAGTGATGAGTAAAAAGTAACTAAAAAATAATATTTACAAAATTAATTTGAAAAACTCCCTAAATCAAGAGAAAGTGAGACTAATTCTTGAAAAAAAAATGAATTAACATTGAGGTCAAAAGAGGTTATGTGTTCCCTGTTACTAGCTATAATTCTGTCATAGATTCATGAAGAACTTTAGTTACAGGATTTTTTTTTCCTTTTGAAGTACTAGGGATTTAACCAAAAGTTCACACCAAGCTACATCCCCAACACAACCTTAAAAAAAAGAATCACATTAACACCACTTCTAAATTGCTTAATCACCTTGACTCAACTTGAATCTGCAATCATCTGGTCTCAGCTTTCTAAATTGCTGACGTGACATTTATGTACCAAAATGTTAATGTCCACATTACCAAATTTGACACTTACAATAGCCCTGAGGGGTAATTATGAAAGGCCAAGGTTAACTCCAAAAGATCAAGTAGGATTTTTAAATTGGGCAAATCCTCAGTGGCAAAAATGTCAGAAAACCCTCTTTATCTATTCTTGAGCCAATTTTTCTACAATGCCTCACATCTATCTATACCTATTTAAGTTTCTTGCTTGCTTGCTTTCTGTTATTTTTTCATTCTATTTTTCATCCATGAAAATGATAGATTAGTACTTCTACAGAAGAGAAATGGAAGTGTTGCTTCAAGTTTATCCGTAAGCAAAGTAAAATTTACTGAAAATGTGAAACATAAAGGAAAATAAAGACTGATAAAGGAAATAGGGAGGTAGACTTTTTGTTCTCAAGAAGGAGATCAACAAATGGAGAGAGAAGAAGGCTGGGGAGGGGAAGGGAACTGAGAAAAGAATTAAGATGTGTTGTGCACACTTATCAAATCCCCATGAGGAATACGATCATTATGTACTGCAAACGTACTAATGAAAAATCAAAAATGAGTAAAAACTGAGCGCAATTTTAACTTACACATCTAGCTCCAAAACAAATTTGAATTTATAACTTATTTTGCTATATATTTGTCATACAATAACATATTTTGCTGTAAAAGGAAACCAAATAACTCTACCAAATAGACTATTATTGTTTATGAAAAAGGTATGCCAATCCTAAATCTCATAATTGGTATCTACTCTTCCCATTATCATTATGAAACAAAAAAAATATATAGAGTAGCTACAGGCTATAGAGAACCATCTCAGAACCAGTGTACTTGATTTTCCTGCTGCTGAGAATGTCTATTTTCTCCACATGCCCACCTCAGGTCTCGGCCCACATGCCATATCTTCACAGTGACTTTCCTTGACTAGAGTAAACATGATAGTTACAATTCATTACTCTTCACACTCTTGCCTGAGTTGGCTGGCAAGCACTGTATGAGTTGATCCATAAGCCAGCAGTGAATTGACCTGACACATTATTTAGTCATTGTGCCATTTTGCTCAAGTGATGTCTGACCACAGAGATTGCAGTATCATTCTCATGTTTATGAGGATAATGAATCAAGTTACTGAACATAAATGAATCTGCATGAGTTTTAGATCAAGCAAGGCTATATGTTTTTCAATTCTTCTAATTTCAAGTTCCTTCTTTTTTAATAGAGATGATAACAATTACAAGCACAATTAATGAAATTATTGTTGCCAAAATGAGTCAGGACAATTCTTTTCCTAGATTGTTCTAGGGCAATAGTCTTCATTGTGTCCTAAATCTGCTACTTGCTTGAAATTCTAAAATGATCTGTTGCTTCTCTTTTAGGACTTTTATGTATTTTTATTTGTAAAAAATTTTCAAAGGTTTATTTTACAAATTTAAAAGTTAGAACTTGCTTAAAAGTTCACTTTTTTGAAACTCACTCATCAAATCTGATTTACTAGTTTATTTGGTGATAGCTTTTTTAGGTGTACTTAACCAGGCACATCCATTTTTTTCTGTCCCTTTAGAGTAATGGTGAACCTTTTAAAGACAAATGCCCGAATTGCAATCTAAAACCCACTGATTTATTACAAACTGCCATCATTGCAATTAAACCTGAATAATGCAGTTTCAGTTTAGAAAAAACAATTCATGCATTAATATATTTTGTCTCAAAAGAAAACCAAATAACACATGTGCCATAAGTTTGCCAAGCATTGGAAGTACATGCTCTACTTATAACATCTTCTCTAATTGTATCCTTTCTCTCCCCTAGTAGCCACAGTGCGAGGCTGGCTGGCTAAATTTCCTTTGTTAAAAAATTTTATTTTCTAACTGGAATACAAATAAAAATGTGTCTCCAATTGCCAGATACATAATTTAGACCTCTAGCAGTTGTATATCAAAATTGCACTTCCTATTTAACACTCATTTCTATGTAATCTACAGATAGAAAGATCTTTACTTTACTTATGCTGCATCCTAAAGGTATAACACATCAGGAACAATACAGTATTTATAGTTTGTTTTATATGATAGCTAATCAGTCATACTGCCACAGGTTAATGAATGCTTATGGATGATATATAACTCTTAGGCCAAGAACAAATGCTTCATTTCATATAGTAAAAGAAGTAGAAACAATATCAACAGCTTAGTATGCCAGGATCTTCAGTCATTATGTATTCATAGTCTCAGAAAGAGCACAATGTAACTCACATTACAGGAGTGGTACACTGACTTTAGGAAACCCAGATATTTTGTAACAGGCAGTAAGCAAATAGTTGCTTCTTTTAGAAAGATTATTTCTGTCTTCCATAGATATAAGCAAACCAGAAATTTGACTCAAAGGAAAGCACTATTTTAATATTCCTAAGGGCTTCTCTAGCCAAACATTCTTGGAAAGACACAAATCACAGTTGTCAGTGTTTCTTTCTGAAGTCTAGGCAGAAAAGGAGATGCCTTGTGTTAAAGATCCATTGCCCAACCCAACCTGGCTCTTATTTTTGTACAATCTCCTTTGATATATATCATCTTGACTTTTGAGAAATTTTCTCATTCCATCAACCACTCTGATTAATATGATTGATAAAGTGTGTGACCAAATTTGAATAATTTTTTTTATCATAAAACATCTATTTCAGAAAAAAATCAATAGGACTTGAAGTAACAGAATATGGTAATATTGACCTCAAATCAGGCCTCCAGAGTCTCTCAATGATCTGAATAAATCCCATAAAGTTTAAGGGTGTATTTCACAGAGCCAGGTGGATTTGTGTTTGAGTTACTGTATTTCTCTTTTTGCTTGCCTTGAGTTATTCATCCTAGTGTAGAGCTACTGCTAGGATCTGACTCTGCATTGACATGCAAGAATGCCTAGGACAATTTCATCATCCATAAAACATCCTAGAAGAGTGAGTTAATACTCACTTCAATGTCTTTCAGGCCAAGGTAGTAGTACTTCTGCCAATGTCAGAGACAAAATTCTTATCTTTCTAATCGCATAATCCCTATCATATATGGAAGTCTTTTATAATTTCCACTAAGGTACAAGACATCATAATTTTGAGATGAAGGCACATTTATTCCTAAGTTTTCACAAGAACTATAGTATATATGTTCTGCCTGGTGTTCTAGAGTTAAAATGTGCTTTTGCAATTACTCAGTGGAACCTACATCAACAGGGTTTCAGATGACAGTACATTCATGTACTGGCCACCAAATAATATGGTACACCTTGCAGTTTTTATTTAGGTTCAAATAGTTACAATTACATTTCAATTGGAATGGGACTTCCTAAAATGAATTAGTTTGCTTTTTCTATTTGTCTATGTTACCAAACAAATGCATTTGTTAAGAAAGGGAACAAAGAAGCAATGTTTAAGGGAGCAGTCAGGAAGATATCTGAAGGTTCTGATAAGTATTTTTACATGCAGGTCCAAGGGCCAAAGCCATGTTGTACAGTTTGTGATAGACACTTATATGATTAAGGAAGCTGTAATCTAATGTTCATTAATGCTGTGTCGGCAGGAGAAGATAATAGTCAACGAAATTAAGATGATTGATGCAGTAGTTTGAGAGAGTCATATCAGGGTGTTTTCCTTAAGGAGAAAGTCTTTAGCACTGCTTCTGAAACATCACTCTCAGCTTTCTCATCAACATATTTTCTACATACTGAGGTTTGTCCTCCTCAGGTACCTCTTTAATACATTTTTCTGTCTCCTTCTCCAAAGTTATTGTGTCCAATTCCAGAAGTTATAATTTATCTTCTTTAGTCATCTCATACTTGTATCAAAGCTTTGTTCAGGAAAGGAAAAGTTATCTAAAATTCCCAGAAACATATTAGGTTCATCACTTTGGCCCATGTAGACTATTGATTGACACAATGTACAGTCTGTTGGATGAAGGAAACATTATCATCATCAACAGCCCATCAATTGAAAAGAAATCAAAGTGAATAAGCTAGAATTACTGTGAATACCCTCTTTCAACTATACCTACTACAATAACCATACTAAGAAGGCATGCCATTCAGAAAAAGAAAGAAATATTATACAAATCACTTGTCAGGACAGTATCTTAAAAAAATAATTTTTCCAGTGCTGTCTATTGAATCATGCAGTTTAAGCATATGCTCTACCACTGAGCTACATCCACAAGCTTTATAATCGCAAATTTTAAAAACTAGTCTATGTAACATTTTGTTCTTTTCACGAAAATTATCCAAGAAACATCCTAGAGAATATGCTCTATTTCTGTGAACAGCTATATTCAACTTTTTAAAAAAGACTTCCTATATAGTAATTGAGTCTAGAAAGTTAAGGAAAATTAAGTGTGGAAATATTTTAAAAATTCATTTTTCAATAAGCTTTTGAACACTATGCAATTCGATGCCTCTGGGTACCTATAGGAATTGAGGCCAGGTTAGACAAGCTGCTCACTGGGGAGCAGTATATCTTGGCTCAGTTTCTTTTTTTCTCTCACTGCTTGCTGGTAGCCACAGATTGGACAGCTTTCTTCAACCATGTCCTTCTGTCCTGGTGTTGCTGCCCTGGGGGAACCCAAGAGCAGAATGAAACTTCTGAAACCATGAACCAAAGTAAACCTTTCCTCCTTTAAATGGCTGATGTCAAATATTTTGTTCCAGCAATGGAAATATGATTAGTAAAATATGTTAGCAAACATATCTGATCTATCATCATACATAGAATAATAATTTATCTCTTCCATGAAATTGCAGACACATCCTTCTGTTCTTGAGTTTTCAGAATCTATTCAGATGTTATTGATGTCAAAACATGTCCTAGAACAATGATCAAAATGCTCAACATAGATACTTGAATACTTTCCTGTCAGAAATACAGGACTTTTCTGGAGCTGACCTTCAGTTTGATGCTGAACAAATAATTGCAATATATTATGATATCTTACACATTTATAGGTCTTCATAAATCACTTCTCACACTTGATAGTCACAAAAATCCATGCAGATTAGAATATGGGGGAGAAAGTAGATTCAAAGTGGAAAACATGTTTAGTTCTCTGAAGGAATCTTTTTTTTTTTTTTTTTTTTTTTGGTACCAGGGAGTGAACCTTGCGATTTCAAGGCAGGTGCTTATGCCACTGAGCTAAGTCCCCACCCCTGAAAGAATCTATTATTAAGCTTCATTAGGTTTATGCTTCTTCAAAACATATTCAACCTTCAAATTTAAGAACAAGTAACTGAACTAATATATCTCACATTTCTTACATGTATCACCTTGATTCATATCTATTGATGTAAATAAAAAAACTTCACTCAAATTGCATGACTATCAATTCTTAATTCATAATACTACTATACTTCTTGAAGAACAGCACATCTCTTTATTTTCTGGAAGGAAAAAGTACAGTCATGGTGTAGGTGTAGGCAGCAAAGAAAAAAATGAAACATCCCCTTCTCTTAAAAGATTAACTCAGTGTGGTAATCTCAAACATCTCAAAACAACACATTATGAGAGAGAATTCTGTGGAGCATCACATGGCAGGCTCTGCTTTTGAACCATCAGGACACAGTGAAAAATCTAGTCTATAGAAACATACTAAAGAAAGCTGAATTTAGTGATTAGTTCAACGGATAAGCGATAAAGTACCATTCTCTATATTTTAAATACAAGTTTGCCCCTACTCAATAACAGATCTGTTTGGTTCGGCCAGATTTTACAGTAGTATTCTTGCTTATCTGCCAAGTGAAGTGATTCAGTTTGGTCCAACAACTGGTTGAAGACAATTTTACTTTCCCTTGAATGGACTGGTTTGTCTTCATGTATATCTCAGCCTAAAAATATTTGTGTCACGTCAGCATCACCACTTCCTGCAGCTAGCTGGGAGGCTGATTTCAACAGGGATTTGAAATGAGGCAAGATAATGCAATGGGTGGACAATCTGGCCCAGACCCTAATTTGTAGTCTTGTTTATAATTAAGGTCGGCTTTGTCCTTGGGTCTGAGACCAGAGAAGTACTTCATGCTTAGTCCTATCATTAAGGCAACCAAAAAAATGTAGCCAGAGGACAACTATATTTGTCCACGCACATTCCTTTTCTTTCCTTCCTTTTACTGCGCCTGCCTGCATACATCCACAGCTGAAGGTCTCTTGGTCCACGCATCAAATCCACGTGGGTGTGGCCCCCTCTCTGGCTGCTTGGTTCTAACCCTGCCTCTATGCCTGGATCACTCCTTCGCCTTCCACTTCTTGCTACAATATATTTGACCAGAGAAAATTGGTTCAAAACACTTTTTAAAGAAAACTGTGTCTTTGAAATATTGCAAAAATTCTAAAGGAGATGTTGACATGGCCTTTGGGGTTCAGTGTGGGATTAGTGCCTTAGGGCAGAAGGTGGAGGAAGTAGAATTAGGCAGGCATTTTTTTAAAAAATAATTTAATTGGAATGAAGTCCTAAAACACCTTGGCCAACCTAGCAGGAAGCTGTGGAACAAATCTGCCCATCTGAGCTTTACTACATTGGGCCTGAAAGAGCAGCTCTCTCTTTAGCCTGCTGTGCTTAGGCCCCACATGGAGCCTTTCCTAGGAGCTGTGAACACTGCAGCAACTGCTCAAGAAGCTGACGGCTCAAGGCCACTCACTGTCTGCTTTTTCCACAGCCAAGCAGAAAGCCCTCTTTGAAGGGCACCAAGAGGGCATTTCCATGCCATTCTGATTCATATGTTCAAGTATTTTATACCAATGCCATTTGTGTTAATAGCTTGGTTCAGATTTTCTCAAACATATTCTTCTAATTAGATGTTAAGAGGTCCTCTGAAGAAAAACTCATCATGCTATGAAATTTCTATAGTACAAAGTTAAAGGAGTTGATATGCTAGTAGACTGGTTCCATTAGCACTAGTATATTATATATTGATATACAGATATTTTAGTTTTACATGATAGGCAATATCTTTTAGCAAACTAAAGCACACTGTACAGTGTAGGAACTGCTCTTAGAGAACCCAGGTCACCAAAAACTGTAAAGCTGGCATTTCTCAGGAAATGTGTTTAACTCATTGACACAAGTGCTATGAAAGCAAATGCCATGAAAACCAATGTTACTATAGCTTGGATCTGAGCTGTCCCTCAAAGTTCCATGCACCGAAGGTTTGGATCCCAGCCTGTGATGGCAGTGAAGTGGTGCAGACTTTAGGAGGCAAGGCCTCAATGATAGGACACTGACACGTGCTCTCGAAGAAGGCACTGGAACTCAGGCCCTCCTCTTTCCTCTCTCTCCCTTCCCAGCTGCCATGAAGGGAGCAGCTTTGCTCTATCCCATCCTCCAGGTGTCTCACGCTGCTTCCCCACTGGCTCAAAAGCCAGGGCCCCACCTACCAGCCATCCACAGAAACCTCTGAAATCATGAGGCAAAATAAGGCTTTCTTTCTTCAAATTGAATAGCTCAGGTATTTTGTTACAGTACTAGAAAAATGACAGAGTTTTAAAAGTGGTCCTTAATGACAACTGTGTCATTCTTTGAATCCATTTAAAGGAAGATGCTATCTGTTACAGTCCAGTAACATCAACAAGGATAAGAAGAGATTCTTGTTCAAGCAAAACAGTAATATTCACATGTCAGGAAAATTATACTATCTTACTTTGACCTTTTCCTCCAAAGAGACTAGTTCTCAGTCCAGAAAACAGAATAGCTCTTTCAGGAGAAAATTGGAATATCAGGGTGGGTCACGGTATTCAAACAATGCTAATTATTTTTATGTAAAAAATTAAAATTGTGGGTAAATCAAGGTATTTATTTTATTTGGGGAGTGGGGTTACCAGGAATCAAATTCACAACCTTGCACTTGCCAGGCAGGCGCTTGCGCTGCTGAGTGAAATCCTTGACCCCTTAAATCAAGATATTTAAAGCAAAATGAATTTTAAAGAAGAGAACAAGTATTTACTCAGAAACCACAAGCCTGTTAAGCAAATGTAAATTTCTCAGGGAAAAACATGGCATATCATATCAAATAGGTAGTTTGTAAAATTTGTAAACATTTACAACAATAAAATTTCTTCACAAATTAATTGGTCAAAATAAACTTATTCTATTTGCACACTGTTATTTTGTAGACAGATTAACGCAATTCTATAAACAGCGCTAAATTTTGGGTGAATGTAAGCTACACAGGGCAGTTTATGATCTTCTAGTGGGTTAAATGATATTTTTATAATAAATAGATCCCTAAATGGGTCAGATGTGTTGGGCATGCATGTAATCCCAGAACTCAGAAGTCTGAGGCAGGAGAGTGATTATGAGTTCTAGGTGAGTCTGGGCTACTTAGTGAATTTAAGGCCGACCTGCACTACACAGCAAAATCCAATCTCAAAAAATATATATAAATAAATAAAGGGGGGTAGTTTCCAAGAGACTATTAACTGATTTGTTGATGTTTACTTGAAGGAAATACCATATTGATGTGCCAGCAAACTCAATCATTAATCTCAGTTTTATGAACTTTATCCTAATCTTGGCATTTCAATGAGTAATTTTAAAAATACAGAGAGATAGTAGTTTTCCAAAATCACCTACAACACAAAACTAGAAGATCTTGTGAACTCACATTCAAAATTCAAACTAGAAAAGAACTTAACACTAGAAAGTTTATCCTTAGAGTGAAATGGATTTAACTGAAATATATATTAAAATATACACTGGTCAAATAAATCTGCTACACAAGCATGAATTGGCTATATCCATATATTGATAAATTTCAGGGGGAAAAGATCTGGAAATGTTAATACATTGTAAACATAATACTTTTCAACATTTGATGATGATATTTAAAAGCCTCACATACTGTTACATGGAAATTATAGAAACATTTGTTTTGGAAATTAACTTCAGACATATTATTTTTCTTTTTATTAGAAATCACATATCTGGAGTACATTCAGGCTTGACCGTGATATTTTATTAAGGAGTTGACAAACTGAAAATCATTCAAAAACCAGCATGTAATTGCACTGCGTCAAAAATGTGTGAAGAAGGTGTTGAGTTAAGCTCAGAGAAGGTCAAACTGAAAGGTTAATATTAGTTGTTAATGTATTGTCCAAAGTCATAAGTAATTAGCTTGCTATGTGACACTTTACAGTAAATGATGAAGAAGGTATATACATGTATCTATATAACCAATGGATATAAAAACAAAGTACCAAAAATTTATAAGGTGGCATTAAACAACAGAAATTCATTTTCTTCCAGTTCTGGATGTTGCAGTTCCAAGCTCAAGGTAAGAGCAGGGCCCAGTTCTCTCTGATAACAATTTATTGACTCATAATCTTCCCTTCAAGAAAAACAAATTAGGAGACATCACATTTCTTGATTTCAAGTTATACTACAAAGCTATGATGATAAAATCAGCATGGTACTGTCACAAAAACTGACATCTGGATCAACGGAACAGAACAGGAAATGAAGAAATCATCTGGGCACCTTCAGTCACCTGATTTTTGACAAGAGGGGCAAAAACATTGCTGAAAAGAAGAAAGTCTTTTTTTTTTTTTACAAATATTGATGGGAGAACCAGTTACACACATACAGAATCTAGACCTGTATCTATTATGTACAAAATAAAATAAAAATTAATGCAAATCAGAATAATATGTATTAAAACAACAACACTTAATCTGCTGCTAGATAAAGTAGATAAAACATTTGAAGGCATATGATTTTCTAAACATAACTTCCACTGCACAATAAATAGAATGATAAATCAACAAATGAGATTATATCAAATTTAAAAGCTTCTAAACAGCCAGTGAAACATCAACAGAGTGAAGAGGAAACTTAAAAAATTAGAACAAGTTTTTTCAGCTAGTCCTCTAACGGAAGACTAATATTTAGATTTTACAAAGAATTCAAAAGATCATACCCAGCAAAATATAAGACACAATCAAAAATGGTAACTGAAATGAACATTTACTTTGCAGAAGTGCAAATGTCCAATTAAACACATTTAAAATGTTGACAATCATTTGCCATCAGAGAAATGTAAATTAAAATGATGCTGGCATTCCTACTTACTCCAGAAACAATGGGTCTTATAAAAAAAAATCAAATGACATCATATTCTGGCTAGGCTGCAAGATTAAAAGATCCCTTCATGTTGTTGGAAGAAATGTAAATTTATACAAGTACTATGGAAATCAGTGTGGCATTTCCCCAAAAGACTAAAATTAGAAATTCCATTTGACCCAGGTATCCTTCTTTTAAGCGTCTTCCCAAAAGAATTAAAGGCATCATACCACATTCATTACGCATTCTCACAGCTTTAGCAGCTCGACTCACAGTAGTTAAACACTGGAAGTACCCTATATAGTCAACAACAGATGAATAATTAAAGAAATAGAGTGAGTTAAGGACAGAGAGACACAAAAAGGGAAGAGAGAGAGAAAGAGAAAGAGAGAGGGAGAAACTGGTAAGGAAATATATTATTGTAGTTATTGATCCACTGATATTTCCAGTGTTATCAATTGCTTAGTACAAATTACGTCTTTCTATTTCCTTGCCTATATTATGAGGACAATAGTAGCAACTTCTTTAGAAAGTGATAATATTCATTAAATAACGGTCATAGCTATAGAATAAATATAACTATAGAATAAATTTTCTGCAAATGTTGGCATTCAATGAGAGCATTATAATTAGCTTCATTTTAGTAATTAAATATGCACATTGATTTTATCTTTTGTAACAAAATAGAGATGCCTCAGTGGTTGCTATAACAGTCTTTGAAAACTCGCTGTGGACTGATGGGATAAACATGTCAAATTACGTGTTATTGATTATAATACATTGGCAATAATTACAATTCAGTATTCCAACAAGTTATTTTGTTAAGTAAAAAATAATAAAAATACTTTGTATTACAGAAACTATGCAAGTTACAACTTTTGGTTAGAGGCAAAAGTTTAAATGGATGAATTTGTTTTCTTTTTTCCCACTATGCCTATTTAAAGGTTTCATTCTCTGTGCTGCTACACATATTGGCATTATAAAGTGCTGTACCTCTTTTAATTAAACATTCAAATGAATTTTATTTTATATCAAATATTTGAGATTAAAAGGCTTGCTTGTTTCTCACTGTTCACAGTAGTATTAAAACATTTATGCTACTACACAGTATCAGATTCCATAAAAAAAGATAGAATTCAAATTATTAAAAAACAGACTCCCAGGAAAATTTGCTTAACATGATATTGTGTGATCTCATGGTATACACAGTATTCCATTTTTGACAATCCTGAGTTTTAAACACATTTTTATTATGATCAGCACATACACATCAAAGCATGTATATTTAACAATACACCCTTAATCCTAGCATCGCATATTCTAGATTCAACTACTTCTCAAAAGCCCCACTTATACCACAGAGACTCTGGGGCAGCATCTAGACACAAGCTATAATACCCCCTGGCTTCAGACATACTTATCCCACTCTCTTTGTGTCTTTTGGAAGCAGTTCTGGAAGTCTTCTTTTATGAATGTCTTTTGATGGGCTCCCTTGTCTGCCTCAATGTCCTGAATTGATTCAAAATCAATAACTTTCAAAATCAATGTAACTTCCGTGATCAGTAGACTTTGAAAAGAGCTATGATTCCCATGGTGCCAGATGCTGTGAATACGGTGAGTGAGAACAGCCAGTGTTTGTATGAGCCAGTCTCTTTGTTGGATGACAAAAGTTAACAGCATCCATTGTAGGGTTTTTAATCTTACTCTGAAAAGGCATAAAACAGGACTTTCAGAACTGCCTCAGCCAGTGATAAGAACAATAGCCTAAGCGCGTTTAAAACAAGAGGGAGTATTTTGAGGGAGATTAATGGCAATATGGATTTTATTCTAATTTTTTGACAATTTAAACATTGACATTTTGACCACATCTCATACTCATGGGTCACAACAGACACTCTTAAAGTCAGTGAAAAATGAGACCAATGTGAGATCATTGCTAGGAGGATGGCTAAACTACAGCTAATCTTATTTCTCTTCCCATGTAGACAAATTGCTGGTGTTCCAGAAAGAGGAAAACCTCATTATGAACACCACAATAACATGTGAGAATGTCTATTTTAGAAATATTGGTGAAGACTTCTGTCCTGGAAACTTTATTTCCTTACAACTCTGCACGCTCCCAGTATACCTAGGATAGTGATCACCTAGTGTATGACTATTTGTTCCAAGGTCCTATTCAGTTTAACTCTTTTATGATAATAGTTTTTAATTTAAATGTTTAATAACAGCAGATTTTTCTATTATTGATTACAATGAAACATTTCAATACCTCTAATAGAATGATCAGGAATATTATCGCATATTAAACAATTGGATTTGCCAGTAAGACACAAGTAAATATGTCATTTTTTCCTAGTATAAAGATTTACTAATAATACTGGTGATATAATAATTGGAAATCATTGGCACAGAAAGAGAAAGAGCTCAGGTCCTCTGAAGTACTTTCTCAGGTTCTTTTTTGATACAGCAGAGTGTACTCCAGGGTCAAATGCAGTCTCTGATTGGTGCCTGAAGTCTCATCACTTACACAGAAAGGGCCGTTTTGGTCAGTAAACATCTCTGTTCATCGTTACGTAATTACATATCTTCTGTGACACTTCTCAGGGAGCCTTACCTCAGAAATCCATAGTTTCCAGGTTTGTTTACTGTAAGCAATTCTAGATAGATGAGACACATTCTGCTAAAAGCATTCCAAAGATAAAGTTTCTGTGGTAAAAACTATTATTTCATTTGTCTGTGAGACTATATTACCAAGTTTACAAGGAAATTTCACAAGGTCAACTTATTTTTCTCATGAAGATATCTTCCCCCATCTAAGAAAAAACATAGATTGCAAATCAGGATGTTAACCATTTACTTCTAGGTTTTTCTTGATGAACCTCCAGTTTTAGTTTTATATATTCTTGTTTATCCAAAGTCTTGTGTAATAGGTGAAACACACATGCATGCAGTAGCAGAATCCTCTCAGTTTAACACAAAGTTAAAGTGAAAAGCCTACAAGAGGTAAATGAACTCTCTTTTCTTCAATTTTTTTTAGACATTTAGTATAACTAATATTTCCTTTTCAAGAATCACTGGAAGTACTCTTCAACTGAAAGTTAGAAAAAGCTACAGCCTGATTCTCAGTGGTGGTTGTAAGAGAGTTTAATGCTGCTACATCGTCTGGCTACTTTGAGTACTTTGGTCCAGACTATCCTTGTGAATTAAACAGAACTATCAGTGCTTATCTGTGTGGTCAGTAGGAAATATATCACGTTTTGGAGGAATAAATGCTGAGAAGTCCTGTATTTGATTGTGTATACCACAGACTGTGGATATACTGTCATGTATCATATGCTTAAAATTTTCATATTTTAATGAACACTAATCTGCAATATACATGTTATGCAACCATAAGACTAAAAATATATAGTTAACATTTAATATTTACAGATGTTTTTCTATAAAGACCTGGCAATAAAAGTACAGTTTGTGCACATTGCTTGTTATCATTTAATATATTTACTACACACCAAAGAATGATGGGAAATAACTGAGCATAGCGGTAGCACAGATCACAGGAAGACAAAATGAACTGCACAAGCATTATAGACATAACTGAAAAGTTAGTAAACACTTTAAAGGAAATTTTCTTTTAAGGTGAGAATTTAGCAAGTGAAGAATTCACATTTGATAATATTCAGTTCAAGTAAAACTTTCATTTAGATGCTTAAAACTAATTATGTTAATTTATTTATGCATGTACAGAAAAGGCAATGATTAGTATAGCAATGTCTTAATTAGAACACAAAGGATATAACCATTTATAGAAATTTTAAATCAGTGTCATTAGATGCTTTACATTGAAAGTATATTTAATTCCAAAACTGACTACTTTTTTATTCCAATAGTTGAGTCAAATAAATCACTTAGATTTTTTTTCCATTTGAGGTAAACATCTAATATTATTATAAATATGCTTGTATAATAGTTACAAAGTTCATCACTGAGGAAATAAATTGCTTTGCAATGAAAATGTAAACACAAAATGGTGAATCCACCATCCACCATCATGGAGTGAAAGATATTTTTAACAAATTAAGTATTCATGAAACTCCTAATTATATATCAAAAGTCTGCACTACCAACACAAAAACCATTATGTCAACGTTTATGTATATTTTGATTTAGTGACAGTATACTGATCTGTTGCTGTTAACTACAAAATGAAACATATGTTGGACACAATAATAAATCTTTAGGAAATATTCTGCTGGAATTCTCTGTATGCTATTTTCCACCTACTAGAAACAAATCTGATTCTTCAAGAAGATACTTTGTAAGTCAAAAAAAAATCCTACAATGTATTCTATTTTTTACATAAGCAGACCACTTGTTCAAAGTGATTTGAATTTTACATGGAGTGATCAAACTACACAGTACATGTCTAAATAAAAAAATATTATGATAATGACATATAGCCATTAATTCCCCTCAAAATCCTCCCCTTACTTTGAATATGTTTAGCCCATCATTCTCATCACTGACTGAAGCAGTTCTGGAAGTCCTCTTCCCCAAGTCTCTTAAGGAGGTATAATAATGGTGACCTGTCCAGTTGACTCAATGTAAAGTACTGTGTTGCCTATGTTGTCCTGTTCTGATCTGCTCTGTACTGCCCCCTTTTGTTTTATTGTCTTTCAAATAAAAAAAAAAGAAAAAAAATAATGGTGACCTGGTATTGTACATATTCTGGTTCTTTTCCAAAGTTGGAAGAAGTAAAAAACATAAATGTTTTGAATCAATTCAGGACATCAGGAAGCCACAACAGTGCAACAAGAGACATTCAGGAAAGAGAACTTCCATAACTTAGAGAGTACAAACAAGGATAGGATTATTGTGTTTATAGTGAGGTAGTAGGTATTTAAAGTAGAATAATGTTGATTTTTTATTGTTATAAATATTTTCAATATAAACATTTTAATCATACCGGGTATGATCAAACTACTTTCAGAAAAGTTCAAACTATAAACGAATAATCAGCTTTTTAAAATCTTTAACAAACCTGTCTGATGTTAGATTTGAAAACAAGTTTAGAAAATACATTTTTTGTATTACACAAACCAGAGGATTTTTTTTTATCTTAAAGAGACTAAAACAAAAGAGGACAGAACAAAACAGATCAGAACAGAACAACATAAGCAACACAGCAATTTAAAACAAGACAACCAGATATTAACAGTAGCTACCATAATGTCTCTTTTTTTGTAATAGTTGTGCATGGCTTCAAATACAATAATAATATCAAGCATAACAAAATAGTATAAAACTATTCAAGAGAATGAAAGAATTATAGGGTATTCTGAACGAAACAACAGAAAATGATCAATGGCTACTATAATATCTCATTTTTAATAAAAATTTGTTTATACATTCACATATAATAAAATCCCAATAAGACACAACATGATAGAACCAATGGTAATAGAAGAATAAAAGCATGGTAGGACTTCAAAGCAAGATGATATTAAATCAGCAATGACTGCCATAATGTTTTTGTTTTCTTCAAAATAGCTGCTCATACCATCACACATAATAAAATCAAACAAAACAGAATAAATCCATTTCAACTGATGAATGAAAACATTAAAAGGCTTCAAAGCAATGTAATGGGGAATCATGATTACCATAAAATCTTATGTACTCTTACCAATTCTCATATTAGGGAGACTATACAGTGTTTACACATGTAAGTTTGGTTTATTTAGCTTATGAGTATGGTCTCAAGTTGCATCCATTTATTTATAAATATCTCAATTTGATACTCCATTGTATAGAAATACCACAACTTTTTTATCCATTTCTCAGTTAATGGGCACATAGGTTGTTTCCAAGATCTGGCTATTACAAATTGTGCTGCTATAATCATGGGTGCACATATATCACTGTGGTATGATGTTTTCAGTTCTTCTGGGAATATGCCTAGAAGTGGAAGAGCTGGATCAAATGAGACTCCCAATCCCAGCTTTCTGAGGAATCTCAAGACTGACCTACACAGTGGTTGCACCAGTCTACACTCCCACCAACAGTGCAGAAGAGTTTCTTTTTCTCAATAGCCTCTCCAGCATTTGTTGTTGGTAGAGTTTTTTTTTTTTATGATTGCCATTCTTTCTGGGGTGAGATGGAATCTCAGTGTGATTTTAATTTGCATTTCTCTCATGACCAATGATGCTGAACATTTTTTCAGGTATTTATTTGTCATTCATATTTCTTCATCTGAGTACTGTGTATTCATCTCGGATACCCATTTTTGGATTGGGTCTTTGAATTTCGAGGGTCTGATTTTTTTTAATTCTTTATAAGTTCTAGACAGAAGTCCTTTGTCTGAGGGACAGTTGACTAAGATTTTTTCTCAGTTTGTGGGTTTTCTTTTTACTCTGATGGAGATTTCTTTTGACATGCAGAAACTCTGTAATAAGAGGGGTTTCCCAGTGATTGATTCTGGGAAGTATTTTCCATGTAGTGTGATTCTTGTTCATGAATTCTCTTCCTACCCCTATATCTTTGAGGTTTTTACCTACTTTTTCTTCCAGCAGTTTTAGTGTTTCTGTTTTAATATTTAGATCTTTGATCCATTTAGATTTTAGTTTAGTACATGGTGATAGGCATGGGTCTAGTTTTATTCTTCTGCATATGGATAGCCAGTTTTTCCAGCACCATTTGTTAAAGAGACTGTCATTCTTCCAGCGAGCATGTTTGGCCCCTTTATCAAAGATAAGGTGGTTGAGTGAGTTTGTCGTCGTGGTTGTATCTTCCAGTCTATTCCACTGATCTTCAGGTCTGTTTTTATTCCAGTACTATGTTGATTTTATTACTGTAGATTTGTAGTATAATTTCAAATCAGGGATTGTGATGCCTCCTGCCTTGCCTTTGTTGCTTAGAATTGCCTTTGCTATTCTAGGTCTCTTCTGGTTCCAGATGAATTTTAGGAGTGATTTCTCTAGATACATGAGGTATGTTAGTGGTATTTTGATTTGGATTGCATTGAATCTTTATTGGAATTTTGGGAGAATGGTCATTTTCACAATGTTTGTTTTTCCTATCCATGAACAGTGGATGTCTTTCCATTTTCTGAGGTCCTCTTTGATTTCCTTTTTCAAGGTATTATAATTTTTGCTGTATAGGTCTTTTACTTCTTTTGTGAGATTAATTCCTAAGTATTTCATTTTTTTGGATGCTAGTGTGAAGGGTATGGCTTCTCTTATTTCTCTCTCACTGCTTTTGTTGTTAGTGTATAAGAATGCTATTAATTTTTGAGTATTGACTGTGTATCCAGCTACATTGCCAAATTTATTTATTACATCTAGGAGTCTTTCAATGGAGTTTTGGGGGTCTTCTATGTATCATATCATATCACCTGCAAATAATGATAATTTAACTTCCTCTTTTCCTATCTTTACTCATTTTGTTTCTCTCTTTTGTCTAATTGCTCTGACTAGTATTTCCAGTACTATGTTGAATAGTGATAAGGGACATCCTTGTCTTGTGCCTGATTTTACGGTAAAGGCTTTCAATTACTGTCCATTTAATATGATGCTGGCTGTTGGTTTGTCATAGATGGGCCTTATCATATTGAGTTAAAAACCATCTATTCTGATTCTCTGTAAGGTTCTTATCATGAATGAGTGTTGGACCTTATCAAAAGTTTTTTTCTGCATCTATAGAGATGATCATGTGGTTCTTGCTTTTGGCTCTATTGATATGGTGGATTACATTTATTGTTTTGCATATGTTGAACCATCCCTGCATTCCTGGGATGAATCCCACTTGGTTGTGATGTATAATCTTCTTGATGATTTGCTGCATCTTGTTTGCCAATATTTTATTGAGAATTTTTGCATCTATGGGCATTAGGGAGATTGGCCTATAGTTCTCTTTTTAGTTGGGGTTTTTTCAGGTTTTGGTACTAGAATAATATTTGCTTCCAGGAAGGACTTAGGAAGAATTGCTTCCCTTTCGATTTCATTGAAGAGTTTGAGGAGTGTTGGCATTAAGTCTTCTTTGTATTTCTTGTAGAATTCCATAGTGAATCTGTCTGGGCCTGGGCTCATCTTTGTTGGCAATGACCTAATTACATTTTTAATATCATTAATTAGTTTATTCAGCAGTTTTACATCTTCCTGACCCAGCTTTAGTACTTCATATGTTTCTAGGAATTTGTTCATTTCTTCTGTGTTATTGAACCTATGAGAGTAGAGTTTTTCAAAATAGGTGTTGATGATCTGTATTTCCACAGAGTATGTAGTGATTTCACCTTTTTCATTCCTTATTGCATGAATTTAAGTTTTTTCATTTCTTTTTAGAATAAGGTTGATTAGGATCTTGTCACTTTTATTTATTTTTTCAAAGAACCAGCTCTTTGATCCATTGATTCTTTGTATTGTTTTCTTAGTCTTATTGTATTAATTTCTGCTCTGGTATTTATAATTTCCTCCCGTCTTTTGGCTTTGGGCTTGGCTTGCTCTTCTTTTTCTAGATGTTTGAGGTATAGCATCAGGTTGTTTATTTGTGTTTGTTCTGTTTTCCTGCATGGGAACTCAGTGCAATAAATTTTCCTCTGAGGACTTCTTTCATTGCATCCCACAAATTCCAGTAAGTTGTATTTGTATTTTCATTTGCTTGTAGATATTGTTTAATTTCTTCTTAATTTCCTCTGTGACCCACTGATTGCTCAAAAGTGTATTATTCAGTTTCCATGTGTTTGTGGGGGTTTTGCAGTTTCCTTTATCATTAGTTTCTAGTTTCATGGTCCTATGATCCTATAACATGCATGGGATAATTTCAATTCTTTTGCATTTACTTAAATATGTTCTGTGAGCTAGTATATTGTGTACTGCTGAGATGAATGTATATTCTGATGTTGTTGGATGGAACACTCTCTATACGTCTATCAGGTGCATTTGCTCACAGGTGTGATTCAATTCTGTTATTTCTTTGCTGATCTTCTGTCTAGGTGATCTGTCCCTTTGTCAATAGCATGGTATTATCTCCTGTTATTGATCTGTCCCTTTGTGTCAATGGCATGGTATTATCTCCTGTTATAATTGTGTTATTGCTTATTTGATTTTTCATTTCTTTTAATACTTGCTTTGTATAGCTAGGTGCTCTGGAATTTGGTGCATATATATTTAAGATTGTTATATATCTTCCTCTTGAAGTTTTCCCCTAACTAGTATGTAGTGACCTTCTTTATCTCTTCAGATCATTCTTGGTTTGAAGTCCACATTGTCTGCAAACAGAATAGCTACCCCTGCTTTTTTTTGGTTTCCTTTTGCATGAAGTATTGTTTTCCATCGTTTGACTTTCAGTGTATGGGTTTCCTTTTGGGTTAGATGGGTTTCTTGTATACAGCATATTGTTGGATGTTATTTCTTGCTCCGCTCTGCCAGTCTATTTCTTTTGATTGGTGAATTGAGGCCATTTACATTAATGGTTATAACTGTTATATATTGGCTTATTGTTGACATGTTATCTTTATGCTGTTGTATCTTTACCTTTCCATTCCGTTTAATTGTCTGCCTTGCTTGGTGGTTTTTTTCCTATGTGTATCTAGAATGTCTTTCAGTATTCTTTGTAGGGCTGTTTGGTGATCATGAAAAAAATATGGAATGCTTCATGAATTTGCATGTCATCCTTGCTTAGGGGCCATGTTAATCTTCTCTGTACCATTCCAGTTTTAGTATATGTGCCACTGAAGTGAGCATAAGAAAATACATTTTAAAATGACAGAACATTTCAATTTATCAATCAGAGATCATGGAATTGAACGAATTAAGTATGTTTTGAAATGGTATACACATTTTATCTTGAGTTTCATAATTATAATTAGTAATATTTTTATTTCAGAAAAAAATGTATTAGTACCCTTTTTTTAGTATCCAAATTGACCAAATATTTTGAAATTGAGTAAAATTGAGAAAGTGTATGGTTTTTTCATCACCTAGATTTTACAAGATATTCAAAGTACTAATAAGTAGCAAAAACTTGTTGAAGATTTTTAAAATTTCAAAACAAATACTGAAAGTTTAAAAAAAAATTCTTAAGAAAACATTTGTCCCAACATATCACACAGTAAATATAAAATAAAATTATAACTGTTACATTGCATTTGGAAATATGTATTTTGAGTTGCCATAAAGTGTTGCCTTTCTCAGTAGAAATACAATCCTTTAAAAGGATGAATCAGAGTCAACAATGTGAAATATATTGGTGATATGATATACCTATAAAATTTTTTGATAATTTTGTAAATATTTTAAGAATAATGAACCATAATTAATAGTTTATTCTTTAAAAAGAAAGAGCTGATTGAAAAATATGAAGAGTATATATGAATTGTAATCTTCTTTTAAGTTCAAATTATTAGAACTGGGAAAGAATTTCATCATATTATATATCCATATTCATTCTTTGTAAACTATTATTAATATTAATGATTTTTAAAAGTCATTTTTAATGGAATGAACTACATTTTTCAATAAAAATTGCTTGCTAGACACTTAATGTTTCAAATTAATAATAGTTATTTTAATGCCCTACTTTACTGTTAAAATACACTTATTGAAACCTGTATATGTGAGGTTTTTAAAGTACATTTTTGTGTGATAGTCTGTGACAATAAGGCAGAAGACTAAAGCTATTTTTCTGATAATTCTTTCAGAAATTTGTGAGATTTTATTTGTATATTTAGGTTTTTTGAGACAGACTCTGTTGTATAGTTCAAACTTGCTTTGAACTCACTATGTAACCCATGATAGTCTCAAACACATGGCAATCCTCCTGCCTCAGCTTCCTGAGTGTTGGGACTAGAAATATGTGCCACTACACCTCACATGTCAGATTTAATCAAGACATCCCTGAATATGTTTGATAAGATATAATTACATCTAGCCAATCTATTTAAAATACCTGAAATTTAGGTTATTTAGAAGAAACTTCAGAACAATCTAGAAAAGCACAATCTTGTCCATTTTGATTATTCCTCTATTACTTTTCCTTTGTATCTTTGCTCAGAGATTTAACCCTTAGTTACACTCAAACTGCTTTCAAGAAACCCTCAAACGACCTTCAAACCAATACTTAATTACACTAAAAACTACCTTAGATAAAAAAGTTTCCAGAGAATAGAAATCAATCTGTGGTGACTTTGTTGTGATATGTAGAATGCTGTATCCATTTTGTGAATAGCAACAGGGAGTAAAACAGGTAGAATGAGATTCCTAAGTCTTAAGAAAACCAAATCTTATTTTAAACCAAGGAAAATGAGTCATTTAAGTTCTTAGCACGGCATGTTAACTTGACTTTTAAGTGCTAAATTTTTTAGATAATTGAACAAAATGCTAACTTTTCCAGAACATGATTTTTCAGAACAAAGAGGACCTGTTACAGTATCATTCAAAAATCCTTTCCTGGGGAAGCAGACCAAAAATGAGTGGAGATTAAAAAAAAAAAAAAAAAAGGCATGGAAGAACATGAGGCTTTGATCTTTAGCACCTGGTTCCCTTAGCTAGCAGAGTAACAGGGGCACATTGCAGGGACTCTAGAGTGACTTGAAGTGGCACAAACAATCCATGAATCTAAAGTTTCTATGTTATTGGCCATGACCTGGCAGTCAAACAAAATCCTGACTCACTAAATAAAATATAATCTTACTGTTAATGCCAGGTGACTTCGTTCTTCTGCTTTGGCACTGCACAAATCCTTCGGAACTTAGTATGTTTTCCGTTGATATGAAACTTACTGAAGGATGGTTTGCTGACACCCAGGAAAATAGAGGCACAAAATCCAAAGAAATTTCTGTATAATAAAATGCATTTGTACTTCTTCCATGGCTGAATCTCTAAACTGAGGTTCACAACAGCTACACCTCAATTAGAAGATTAAAACCCACATGGCAATGCTAATTCAGGACATATGAGAAGTAGGCTTAGCTCTCCCCTGGTTTTAAGCCTTAAGCAGAAAGACGGACAAGACTTTTCCTCCCATGCGTGACTTTATGCAGAAAAGTCAACAGACGCTTTTACTGCCCATACTATCTCACTAAGCAGAAGGCCTGCCAGAGAGTTGCTGCCAAAACCCTGCCTATAACAAGCAGTGTGAAATGTCCTGGAGATTTGGTAATGTATGATCTTCACAGGCTAGTTAGGAGGAGCTAGCTGGTGGAAAATAAGGAATTCCTACCCTGACTATTGTTCACCGCTAAGGAGGATACCCTTAAATATTCAAATATAATACAATTTTCTTGGTCCAAATGCAAGTTCATATCCCAAAAGTGATAGACAAACTGTTCTTTTAAAAATGAAAAGCAAAATACTATGTGTCTGTGAAATTTGTATTCATTGTTAACATCAAAAATCTCTGTCAAAAAGGATAAGGTAGGCTCTGATGTTCAAGATTAATTTATATGTTTAAATTGGCATCAAATTCATAATAGCTATGTTTCTATGGATAGGTTCACAACTACTGTGTGTATGCATTTGTGAATGTGCCAATATGTATGAATGCATATGCTCTTGGTGTAGAAAAATATAATACATAATATAAATGTCAAGAGTATGGAATTGCCATTGAATATGTAAAATGTTTGAAAATTTAGAATCATGTTCCAAAAAAGTGAATGCCTTTAAGTTCAAATCTATTAATTATTTAATTCACTGAGGGTGTGACACTACAGAGATTATTTGTGAGTATAGTAATTTTAGTGACACCTGCTGACACTGAGACCACTTCTTACGTACTACATATTACTATATGGACAAACAGTAATCACCAAGTGATATTCCTCTTGAAATATCAAAACATCTCTAACCAGATTCATTTCAAAATTTAGAATTATGATTTTATTGTAATTGCCCACATGTGTTCATCCTACAAATATGGTTTGGTTTGAATAGCAGTAGAAAAGAAAAAGAAAATAATAGAAAACTAAGAAAACATACCAACATGCAAAGGCAGCAGAAATCTGTTACAGAAAGAAGAACATTCTAAAACCATTGACACAAATGTGTTCCTAGAGAATGTCCTCAGCTTTGACCCCACTGGCTATCTGTTATGAACTGAATGTTTCAGACCTATGAAGAAATAACCTGCAATGTGATGGCATTTGTGACTATAACTTTTGGGAACTCATTAACGTTAGATGAAGTCATGGAGATAGGACCCTCATAATTGGCCATTTTTGTTTGTTTGGTTGTGATACTGGAGCTGGTTATTGAATCCAGTCAGATCACCTTTTTTTTTCCTTTTATTTTGTTGTTTGTTTTGCAATACAGTTTTGCTAAGCCTCTAAATTGCTAGACTGCTCCAGGTGAGCTTAAACTTGTGATCCTCCTGTGTCTCATGCATTTGCCAACATGCCCACTATAAGTTAGTCTCGCTCTGTCTCTGTCTCTCTCTCTCCCACTTTGTACAATATTGAGGTCTCATCGGGAATAGGGTCTCATCAAGACAGTGAGGTGTTCACCTGAAACCAAAGGAAGAAACCACAACAGAAATCAACCATGTTTGATCCTGACCTCAGTTGTCCAGCCTCCAGAGGAGCGACCAGATGAAATAATAACTGCTATCAAACCACTTCCTTTTAGATTCCACTGATGTCTATGTTTCCCCAAGTTTTCCCTCCATCTGTCCTTCAATTTCCACTCTGGGTAGCTTTTTCTGTTCTAGCACAGTGGAAGTTTCTTTCCTTTATCCTTTTTCATAGTCTTCCCTGTCACCAATGAATATAGAATGAACTGGGTGGTTGACACTACTGGGAAGAGTAGTGGAAAAAGAACAGTGAGGAAAAAGTATATTACTAAAAATGCACTTATAATTTGATATCTTTATTATATGCTGCACAGAAGAAAAGAATATTAAAGAAACACACTATTAAAAGATAATTCTGAATGAATGCATGTGCTGTTCAGAATTCTATGGCTATTAGATCATTCTGAGTTTTTTAAATCAGGAAAAGCCATTTGAATTTCATTCACAGAATGTGGACATATTAGTGAAATGTTTCAAGTGGAAGAATGATGTATGTTCTAAAAAAATTTCTCTGGCTAGTAAGTTGAGGGTGTTCACTAAGTGCTAATAATGGAGGTAGGTTCTCATTTAGGAATTTTTTGCACTAACCTTTGACAGATAGCAATGTTTATCTTAGTATTGTTATGGTCAACATACAGAGATATCAATTTGTGGCTGTCCCTGACACAGTCTAAGAAGAACTGGCCAGGAAAATGGAGACAAAATATGAGAAAGAGAGGACTAAACATGAATTCATGCACATATCTTTTTTTTCCCTAAGAACTGGATGGAAACTGGATATGATACTTTTGAGAAAATAGATTTGGGAGTAGAAAATTAAAAATATAACCAATGTAGAGAAATGTGTAAAGACAGTTCAAAGAGTCTCTTTAAAGGGAAGCAGAGAAATGGAGCAGCAATTGCTGTGAAATGTAGGAAAAGAAAAATATGACATCAAAAGAAGTTTCAAATATTTTAAGATATTTTAAAGATGTTTAATTTGTAATTTCCTGGTGCAGAGAATGATCTGGCATGTGAACATCGTTAAGGAGGAAAAGAATATGTGTGCTTTTTTCTAACTTACACACGTAAATTGAGACATTGAAAGACTTGAGAACAAAAAATGTAGATCTCTCTCAGTGAACTTCTGTGATGTGTAACAACAGTCTTCATTCCATCCTGTTTGAATCTTAATTCGTGTGGCATTTTGTAACATTTTAAAGCTGAGGAGATGTGTTGTAGAGACAAGACTTATAGTACAGTCATCACTCCAAATAGTTCTTGAATCATTCTTTAAAACTGTATCTCATAAAGAGCCTCTAAGCCCATAAAATATTACAACCATTTCAAAAAGAAGAGGTGAGTTTAATGTCTATTACCTTAAAAACCAAGTATCTGAGAGCGTCTGAAAATTCCAGAAAATGAATATTACAGACTTGCATGGTGAAATATAGAACTGTTACTGTTAAGTACAGTAAAAGTGAAACTTGAGAAATTATAGATCATTACTCTGTAGAATTAACAACTGAAGAAGGCAGTAAAATGCTTAACTATGAACACAGTGAAAATGATTTAAGTATTTTGACTGTACATCCTTTAAACATTAGCTGTGTAAGTGGAGAAATCATTAAGCACCATATGGGCTCTTTTGTTGACAAAGCCTTATTTCAGCACAGTAGAGGATGATAGGGAACCAGAATTTTACTTGCAAATACCCAACTGCTTCTTTTTCTCAGAGTTATAATTAAAATATTAAGCAAAGAAAATCTACTGTTATAATATTCACGATAACAGTAGAAGCAAGTTAGCCTGCATAACAGTCACAGTATCCTAGATTCGTAAACACAAGTTATCTATGGTTATCCAAGGCCAAGGAAAAAGCAATCAGACAGAACTGCTCCTGGGACTGAGCCTTGAAGAGCTGTAACAATTTATGATCATTGAGATTAGCTCCACTTAACTGCACTCAGCAAGCTGATGGTGATGCAATTGTGTTTACTAAGAACAACTGGACGCGTAACAGCACAGATTACTAACAATACTTTCATAAAACAGTTCCAGACTCAAAACAAATTTGAAGTACTCAGTAATTCAAACTCTCAAAGATTCTCTTTCTCAAAATATCCAAGTCACTGAATTAGACTTGACTTTACTTATCACTGAAATCATTTAGTTGATAATAATGTCTTGTGGCTCAGTATTGTTAAAAATTCTCTACAATCCACCGCCAATACCCAACTCCTACAACTATTAAAGTTCCTGACATGTTATAAATGGAAACTACAGACATTTTCCTCACCCCAGTTAGAACAACTGTTATCAAAAATTAACTAATGCTGGACAGGATATGGTTAAAAAAGAAACCTTATAAACTTTGCATGAGAATGTAAATTAGTACAGCTTCTATAGAAAATACTAAAGGAAATTATATAAAAAAACTAGAAATAGTGAGTTAGATTCCTGGTACCCTTCCACTTTCCCCCCCAAAATACTAAAAACAGATCTTCCATATATCCCAGTTACCCCACTTCTGAGTATATATCCAGAGGTAGCGAAGTTAGCATTTAAAGCGGTACCTGTATCCTCCCATTGTTTGCAGGACTATTCATAATATTCTAGACAAGGAAAGTGCCTAGGTGGACATCAACAGATGAATGGATAAATAAAATGTGGTGCTTCCACCTGAGGGAATACTATTCAGTCATAAAAATGAAGCAGCACAATTTTCAAGAAAATGAGAGGAACAGGAGGACATGATGTTAAACAGAATAAGCCAGACATAGAAAGAGAAGTATCATTTATCTTCTATCACATGTGAAAATAAAATCAGCTATGGAGAAGAGAGAGAGAGAGAGAGAGAGAGAGAGCAGAATTAGAGAAAGAGAGAGAGAGAGAATGAGAGAGAGAGAGAATGAGCCTTAATACAGAAGATGGATCACTAGATGAATTACTAAGAACTGCAAGGGAGACTGGGTAGAGGATAGTAAGGAAGCAGAAAAGGCAGGAGTGCATAGAACAAAAGTATTAATAATTATGAAGAAAAAATTCTGACACCAGTGAGCCACTTGTGAGTATATCAGAACAAAAAACAAATTTTATATTCTGAGCAACAAAAACAGTTTCTAAAATCAGGAAGGTGTCCTGGGAAACTGAAATCTAAGTCCTGATGTTTGTGTACTTCTGGTGTCTTTAAAAATTTACTAATCTTACTTTTGTAGTATGAAAACTTTATATTGATTTTTATTATAGGTACAAAAAATAACAATTTTTCCCTCTGGGTGTGTTATATTCAAGTACCAACCCACACTAAGAATGTAAACATGTACTGTGAGCACGTACCAAAAACCAGCAAAGGAAAGGCATCAAGGGATGAGTGGAGAGGGGAGAGACAGAAGGGAAAAGGGATGAAAAAGTAATTAAGTATTGCCATATACATGTAACAATTTCCCACAAGGAATGTAAACATTTGAAACAGATTTTAAAAACAGAAAAATAAGTTTCCCAACCTAAGTGAACTTTCCCTGCCCTACAGATCTTGTTCTTTGTTCTCATACAGCTAAAAACAGTAACTTTCATCCCTGTGAGTAAAATTTTATAATGTCTTGTTCCCATAACATCCTGGTCCACCCCAGAAGGGCCACCAAAATATGCTATGTTGCAAAAATTGTCAGTTTAACAATTTGTTCTTTTGCAAACTTGCCCACCCACAAATTCTGTGCCCAAGACCAACTCCCTTGACTGCACGTACAAAATTAGAGCCCTTCTTTTTTTCAGTACCCAGTCCTTTTGGACATGAAACTGCTGAGTCAGGAGTGTACCTAATAAATAATCCTCCTTTTTCTCCCATGGTCTCTCTTGACTCTGCAATTCTGCAACACATTATGTTCTACACACGTGCATTAATAAACTAAAAAAGTAGGAATAAACTCAGTCCTGGAGTAAATTTTTACTTGTAAACATTTATATGTAAAAGCCAACCTTTAATGTTAAAATATATTTGAATTAAAATAAAGGAGTGAACTGGATTTAAAGAAGACCACAATCACACTTACACAAATTAAACTAAAGTAAAATGATCTGAGAAAGACATGGACAAGGGTGAACAAGATATGATTGGTAGGATTATTCAAGATCTATCAAGACTTTCTGGAAATGAGAAAGGGAGAGACAGGCTGAGTCAGAGGCAGAGAGAGTGATTCTATTGAAATACAGTCATACCACAACCAGAGGATAAAAAGCACAGAGTAGCCTTAATATTGGCTATTTTTGCTCAGTATAAGTAACCACTCTCAGTATAAGGAACCAAGATTATGAGAACTAAGAAGTCATATTGAAGCCTTAAAATTTGGGCTCATATTGAGTTTTCAAGAAACATAGATAGGACATGACAACTTATTTCTGTGAAGATGCATGTGTTTTTAACAATAGGAACTTGTAATTCATTTACACAACAACCAATAAAGTTAAATTGAGTCATATGTTTGCAATAATGAAATGTTCCTATTTTTGCATCTAACTTTGTGACATTTATTTACTACAGAATATACTCATATCATTTTGCTGTCTACCTCTCCAAGAAAACTCCTGGCTATTTCAGAATACATAATGTGCATGGTGTTGTATCCCTGATAAAATGCTTAGAAGTCAGATGATAACTAAATGAAACTACATATAAATAAAAATACAAATAATTCATCTTTATTTCACAATTTATCAACAGTACTTAATGTAGCAAAATCTGATACAGTGTGTTCAAGTGACATCCGCATTTATTAGTATTTTATGACCATTTGCTTATATGTTCTTATGCATGTACGTTATCACCGCTGGATGGTGAGCTTCCAGAAGAATCTTCTGTAGTTTATCATATATTTTCACACTTAATTGATGTTCAATAAATATTCTCTGAATTTAGTGTCAAACTTTAGGATAGTAAAAACAATTATTTATTTTAAAATCTTAAAATGAAAATTTCATTAATTTTAGAATCCAAATTTGCTAAGAATCCCTCTCTATAAGTGACTATTTTACAGAAGAATTTTAATGTGGAAAATATACTTTAAAGAAGTTTTTGAGTTCTGTTAAATCATAGCATAAAGATTTATTTATGTTGCTGGTGATAATTTTTAAAAATATTTAATTTCAAAATTATGATAAAAGATGTATGCAGTAATTTTCTTACTATCACTTGCTATTTAAAAATATCAAGTGAGCTTTTATACATACCAATTTTTAAAATTCTATATTATTAAATCATGCTTCAAAAATAAAAAAAAATCTAATAGCAATGTAAAGGTGAAAGGAAATTTCTGCATACAAAACCAGAGTTTAAGCTATGTGAGGTGCCATGATTCAGTATGATGAAACTTGGGGCTGATTTTTGCTTTGTGATCTCGTTTGCTCCATCTTTCTTCCTTTTTTAATTACATGCTTGAGTGCTTTATGATGGTAGTAACAAACCATAGATTTTGAAGCCATAAAAGTACTGCATTAGAGAGTTAAACTCTTCTGCAGCATCTTCTGGCAATGAAAACTGACACTGTTGGAAAAAAGACAGCTTTTCAATACCACTCTTAAATCAAATGACTAAGCAATTGACAGATACTATAATCTGGAATCAAGTAGCCGCTAACAATAAAGTGATGTTTTGTAGACTAGTGCAAAGTCTGAAGCCAGTCCCTTCATTTCTTGGCAGATTTATTTGTTGAAGTGCTTTTATTCTATTGAAATAAATCGAATAGAAGTTGAAAAAAATACGTTGCACTCTTACCCTTCTGGGAGGTAAATAAATGTCATCATCAACATCTTTTCCACTTAAACTTCAGTTTTATTTAAGCTTTTTGATGATAGCATTGATTAACCTCGGAATGGTAAACTTAGAAATTCAAACAGCTCATGTAGAATTACACTGTTCTGGTGAGTAATTGGTCTTACACTGAGCAGACAATCTGGCATAAAATGCAGTGATAAAAACAAGATATTATAGTAGCCATTTCTTGTTATCTGGTTTTGAAGTCTTGTAATGCTTTCATTCTTTTGATTGGTTTTATACTTTTTTATGTTTGATATTGTTGTGTGTGAAGGTATGGACAACTATTTCAAAGAAAATGGGACAGTATGTCAGCCACTGTTGTTATTCTTGCTGTCTTGTTTTGAAGTCCTGTGTTGCTTGCATTGTTCTGTTCTGATTTTCTTTGCTTTGTTTTGTTTTATTCTTTCTTTAAAATAAAAAAAATTTTAAAATTAGGGATAAAAGGTCTTAATTAGTACTGTATGTTAGAATGAATTGGGAAGATCTTTTATAAAGTAAAAATTCACAAGCCACACCTTTATTCCATTTCACCTGGTTGCACTAAGAATGCAGGAATAAACATGATTTAAAAGCTGTGAAAATAATTTTAAAGTACAACCAGAATTGAGATTCAGTCTAAGTGACCAAAAGTATTATGCACAAATACCCAAATCAGAAGGACTGAGAACAGAGCACATTCCATACTTAAACTAATTATGAATTTTATAAACTCACAAAATTAATATATTTTAAATAGTTTGTTTTTCAAAACAACTTCTAAGATTCCTGAAACCACAATGACCCTAATTCCATTTGTATATAATCTCTGAAGTACCTCAAAACTACAAAGATGCTTGTAAGACAATAACATTTTGTATTGCTAATACCCTTTCAACCTATACACAACTTCAGGGCTAGGGAGTTTGCCTGGTAAGCACAAGGCTGTGATAAGCATGAGGTCATGAGTTTCACCCCTGGTACAAAACAAAGCAAAACAAACAAAACAAAACAAAACAAAACAAAAGCCATATATCAGATTTCAAATGTAAATGTTATTCTTAACTTTAACAGTGGCAACTGGTATTAAAATATATTTTAAAAAACTCAAAAAAACCTATGCTACAATAAGTTTGTCACTTAGAAAGACAACGGTATTGTAGGAATTCTTGCCCTTTGGTCTTTATGATTTTTTTTGGTGATCATACATAATTAGTTAAATGTATTTTCCAAAAATATAATAATTTTCTGAATATCTAAGTAGGAATAAATTAACTCTTAATATTGCATATAACTGAGGGCTTGTAGGGAAAACTAAGACTCTGATTCTGATTGTTATATTGATTATTTAATATGAAAATACAACTTTTACTTAAATTTTAAAAAGTAAAGGACAGCACAATATCATGAGGAAATAGTTTCCTAAAGACATGATGAATAGGGCTGGGGATTTAGCTCAGTGGCTTAAGTGCCTGCCTTGCAAGCCTGAGGTCGTGAGTTCGATTCCTGGTACCAAAAAAAAAAACAAAGACATGACAAATACTCCATTAGCTGTAATCGTAATTGTGTCTTATTGGAATTTGAATATGTGTGATAGGTCAAACAAATTTTTTTTCTTTTCTATCAAAAATGAGATATTACAGTACCCATTGAACATTTTCTGTTATTCGGTTCAGAAAGCCCTGTAATTCTTTCACTCTATGCATGGCTTTATACTATTGTGTTATGTTTGATATTATTGTATTTGAAATTATGCTCAACTATAGCAAAGTAAGAGATATGGTGTTAGCTACTGTTGATGTCCAGTTGACTTAATGTAATGTACTGTGTTGCCTATGTTGTCCTGTTCTGATCTGCTCTGTACTGCCCCCTTTTGTTTTATTGTCTTTCAAATAAAAAATAATGCTTTCATTGAAATATGAAATTAAAAAAAAAGTAATATTCTACCAGGAACCTGGAACCTTGGTAAATAGGAGACTGTGGAAAACACAGAAGTTCCTCCACCAGCAGCTATTTTGCAGAGTCAAAGACTCAGAGAAGAAATTTAAGTTAAAACTTGATTTTGACCAAAGATTTGGTACGTGCCAGCATAGATGTTCCATCATCAACCAGTCACCTATTGGGAACATCCAGAATTCAGCACTCTTCGTTCATAATGTCCTTGCAAGTGTAATTTCTCATTGTGCTGATACTCTTTTTAAAATGCAAGTATAAAATGAAAATAAATGCTCAAAAACCCTTTAGGAAAGGTCTTTTATATACTATATAATGAGGAATGTGATATTTTTTAAAAAGATTAAAACTTTTTAGTTTTAGGGGCTGCTGCATCAATTCCAGTGAGATTTGATTCTATACTTTGCTAAATCACATGTTAACTCTTCAAAAGTGAAGTTGAGCTTCAGCTGCACCTATGGTTATCCAATTTGTACCTACTACTTCTCAAAAGAAAAGGCAGCCATTGCAAAGTGATTTTGTCACCTAGGAGATAAAAAGTGTCTCATTCATCTTGATTTACCAGAAAGAAGATATAATGATGACACTCAAGCAGTTGTTTATGTACACTCAGTTCGGTACTGGTGCACTGAGATAAACACTTTCTCACTTCAGAACATTTTACTTTAAGTCATTGGGGATGTTTAAAACCAGAACTCTGAAAGACATCAAAATCAAATTGTTTTAAGTGGGACATGGTGGTACGCACCTGTTATTCCAGCACTCAGGTGGCTGAGGAAGGTGAATCACTGTGAGCTCGAGGTCAACCTGAATTGCTTAATGGG
The DNA here is from genome assembly GCA_004027295.1 of Dolichotis patagonum. Lineage (NCBI taxonomy): Eukaryota > Metazoa > Chordata > Mammalia > Rodentia > Caviidae > Dolichotis > Dolichotis patagonum. Next base: position 133,908 of record PVJX010000940.1, read on the forward strand.
ACCTGTCTCAGAAAAAGAAAAATGCATAAACAATTTTTTTTTATTACAGAATGAAAAACAAATGTTATCCACAGAGAAGCTAAGATAAATGTATGCAGAGAAAGGATACATTTATGTTAGAGGAATCTTCTATTTTGTACATGATACATTAAGGTTGTTTTTCAGAAAAAAAAAGAGTCCAAAAATTAAATTGGACCCATATTGTCTGACAAGAAAGGACTAAAGAGTGAACAGAATTTTAAAGTATTACAGAGTGGTGTTACAGAATTCATACTGTCCTCTCTAGCTAGCTCGAAGGTTAAATCTCATTAGATAATAAGAAAGTTCAACATTCTGCAATGTTCATCTCTTCTAAAAATAGTTACTGCATTAGCCAAGCACGGTGGCGTGTGTTTGTAGTGCCAAGATACTCGAGGCTGTAACAGGAAGTTCTGATTAGAAGATTGAACTCAGCTTGGGCAGTTTAGCATCTTAGTGAAATCTCACCTCACAATTGAAAACAAATTTAAAAGGCTGAAGATAAATCTCAGTGAGAGGACCCTGGGTTCAATTCCTCTGTCCTGCCCACTCCAAAAGGAAACAAAAAGATGATAGTTGTGTACAAACCTGAAGGGTTGCATGCAGAGCATCACAAAGAAATGTTAGGATTTGTATGATGCCTGGACCAATGATATTTGGATATGAGTAATTAAACTTTGGTTAAAAGTGCTAAATGAAAGGAAATAAGAATTATTTTGTCTTTCTATGTTTTTATCGAATATACTCATGTATGTTTCCTAATATGTTAATAGATTTACACATCAAACATCACTAAAAGAAAGGCAGGCAGACAATATGAACGTCTGATTGGAAGAATAGTAGGATCTGACCAAAGTAGTAAGCCTAAACTGACTGAAGTCTATAGTCAATGATGAAAATACAGTAAAATGAGAGTATGCTAGGAATCAGTGAGCTGTGTCTAGAAAAATTACAGTAGAGTAATACAGAGAGACAGACAGAGAGTGAGAGAGAGAGAGAGAGAGAAATCATACATATACAGGTTAAAATAGACAAAACACATAACTATGAATTGTAATCTATGAACCTTATTTCAATCCTGACTCAAACTATTAAAATTGAAACAAATATATGCAAAAATTGGAAGGCATTTGTAAATTTGAACACTATCTTAGAGTTGAAGACCTTAAAATATCATTAAGTTTTAAAGATATCACCATTTTACTATGGTTGTTTTTTAAAAAGGCTCTATGTTTTAGGTGCATATAGTGACATGTATAGATGAAATGATATGTTAAGGTTTTTTAAATAACAGAAGAGTGAAGTAAATGGGTGAGTGTATAAACATTAATTAGTTTTGAGTTGTTGAACACAGTTATGGGTACATGAATCTTTGGTACATGGATTGCCTTATCTCTTTCTAATATACTTGTTTAAAATTTCATTAATAAATATTTTACCCTAAAATATTAAGCAAATAGTTCTAGTGGAATGTTGTAGTCATTCACATAATGAGTAACCATAATCTTTGCTATTAACTTTCAATTATTTAAAATGAATTTCTTAGTATTGACAAATTATTATTAATTGCTTGTTTTGCCACAGGACACCAAGTGTCTTCCTGAAAATAGCAAGGTTTAGGATCATTTCTTTCATTTTTTCCCAAATAGCATAAATTATGATGGCTTTCTTAAAGTAAATATTAGTATTTTTTTACAAAAAGTTTTATCTTCTATAGATCTATTTTGTATCGGACATTGTGCTTCATATTAGAGATTCAATGATGGCTAGAAATCAAATCTCCAATTAAGATAAAGATGGCTGATATAGCTCATAGAAATGCTTTTTTAGATTTTTGTTTTGTAACAGGATTCTAACTCAGGACCTTGTGCTTGTCAAGCCGACACTGTACAACTGAGCTATATCCCCAGCTCTGAATTTTTGTTTAAATTACAAAGTAATAGAGTGCTACACAAAAGACTAGCATAATAAGACATGAAAACATCTAGAAGAAACTGAAGACTCCAGAGCTGGAGGAAAACTTTTTTTAACATACAACATTTTATCTGAATCATAAAATTGTATATGTGCGTGTGCGTGTGTGTGTGTGTGTGTGTACACAAAAAAGATATTCCTGACAAACAGCACAACCTGCACAGAGATTTTAGGTGTGGTGAAAAACAGCCCTGTTTATCTAAGTACATCCAATACAACAATTCAAAACATAGCCAGCAAGAGAGAAGAAATCACAATAAAAAAATATAAAAACTTACTCATCAGGTCATAAAATACAGCTACACCTTTGAATGAAGAAAATGGGGAACAAAAAGAATGGTTAACCTGAAAGATAATCACTTTGTCACACTGAATGTTTTCCCAACATACAGGAATAGCTACAGGAAATGCAGACATGATCTCAAGGTCCACATAACCAGGAAAAAAGACCTGACTTGGAGGCATTTAAAGGAGTTGGTTGCATAGTACATAAATGGAAACTGCTGTTTTTGAGTTTACATAGGCCAATTTAAGATAAAAATTGGGTCTCTGAGAGTAAAGAATTGTGGCTAATAAAGGGAAAGGTAGTATAAAGAGAAATGTCCTGAAATCGCGTTTGCTAATGGACTTGAATCAAGCTGATTCTGGCAAGAGCATTGTTTTCTCTGCCTGCAATGGAGCTTTGCAAATGTGTGTGATCTGACAAGTTTCCTCTAACTACCTCCAAGCTATTTGTATATAAACTATTATTTCCTGGGTTCTGCATGTTATTACTTAATTAGGTTCATCTGAGTATATAATAATTGGCACTTATGTGATATTTTAAATAAAATGGAGACATTGTGTAATGCTAGCTGACTTTAGATGTACTCTGGAAACCCAGTTTTCACTTGTATTATTCTTCCATGAGGAAGAATGATTAAGGAAGAATATTATATATTGTAAAGGATGTCTGCCAGATCTCTAAGTTTGTCAAATTCTATTTTATATTTGATTGCTACTGTCTCATCACAAAACAGTTTCTAACAATGCCCATGAAAAATAAATTGTTTTTACTACACACAAGGCAATATTTACACAATGAATATGTCTTCAATGTTCAACATTTTCTTCCTTCCCCTTTTTAACCATCATGAAAAGAGATTCTTTAAAATAATAACATGCACTAAGAAAGATGATCAATAATTATCAGTAGAAAATTTATTTCAATCTGAAGAATCTTACCTAGGTTAGCCAATTTCTAGGGAACACTAAAAATTAATGGACTGAAAGGACTGATTATTAGTATAACATAATGGTATAAACTAGATAAGCTTTCCTTCATTTGTAGGGAAAAAAGGTAGAACTGTGAATATGAACTGAGTTACCCCAGTAGTTTACAGTGAGGAGTAGGAAGAGAATTCCAGGTCATTGCCTCTTGCTGACTCTACATTATCTAATAGTTTTCTCAATATGACTGATAAAGCCCATTTTGAACACAAAATGAAAATTCTACCTCTTATGAAAATAATGAAGTTACAAAGTAATATGCAAATACCCCTTATATGTTGTTGTAAATATTTATCAGTTGTTACAGTCTTCAAATTTTATTTTCAACCTAGATATGATGACATAAGTAACTAAAATGTTTGAATTAAAATAAGTATAGTAAGACCTACAACAAATTACCTGAAGTCTGTATTGCATCTTTACCATTCCTGTGCAGACAGAGGTAGATTTCTTCATCTTCTAACACTAAGAAGACCCAAGAGCATTCACCTCAGCACAGGAGCAGTGGATAGAAAGTGCTTCTTTTGATGAGCAGAAGCAATTTTTTCAGATTTTATCCAATAGTGTCTGTTGTTTGGAAGGATCAAAGGTTCAAAACTATATACATCAACCAATGTAACCTGAAAATCACTGTAAAATAAATAAATGTTTCATATTCCCAACAAAGGTCAACTATTTTCCAATCCATACAACCATTACCTTTAAAAATTAATAGTGTAACTCTTACTATATTAGAGTCAAGATATTTGAATCAGAACTGTTTTGGTTTAATATTTATTTCAAAACATTAGTTTTTATAATAAATAATGTCCCTCAATTTGAAATACATTTTTAAAAAATCCAGAAATAACTCCCTAAGAATAATCAAGGTGAAAAGACATGACATAGAAATCATGGAGGAGGCTCACAAGAACCATGGAAATAGATCAATCTAAGCAATTCCAAATTATGAGATTTAAAACTATATGAAGCCATGAAAATTATTCTCAAAGGAAAATGTACATAATAAAAAGTTAACATTAAAAATCAACCTGGGTTAACATCTCAAATTATTCTTCAAGCAAAGAAATGAGAAAGTGCATAAATATTTGCTAAATTGAGTATCTTGCATAGCAACAATCAAGAAAGATAATTTAGTTTAATTTTTAACTTTTAGATTAGCTAAAGCATAGATTAAAGTCTATTTTGAAGGCACAAGTATATTTATTAATTGCATTGAAGCCAGAATGTAGTTTTGTTCAAAGCATGAAAGATTAAAGCTACCGTAATTTAAAAAGGCAAAAGTAAGGCACTCATTGAAAATTAAGGAGATGAAGGTAAAATAAGGGAAACATAAAAAGGAAACTGTGTATACTGTGTGTGCTTTAAATGAATATAAATGATTTAAAGAATAATGTAACAGCTTAATTAATAAATTATTATTTAAATATACATTTAAAGGAGGCTAAAAGACACTACCTAAGTATTAGTTGCTTTGTAGGACACAGTTAACAATGAATATATAGTATTTTAATTTGTGTATTTGCTTTGGTTTTAAATGTTGACTAAACACAAATACTAGAAAAATATAGCACCACTTAATTCTTTTGATTTCACTAAAAAGCAATGTAAAAAATTACTAAATCAGACCAAGCTTTTATTATGATAATTGTATCATTCAGACCATGCACTCAAAATGGGTCAACCGAAATATGGTTATTGAAGAGAGTAAAAGAGAAAGTAGGAATAAAGAAACCAAAACAGCAAAGCCGGTGAAGGAAATTTTCACTATTTTTATACTTCAAGGAAAGGAATCATTCTAAGGATAGAAAGAATTTTGGCCATAGCCAACACCTGGGCTAGGCAGAAAGATAGCAGGGTAATAAAGAGTGAGCTTCACTCTCCCCATTTTCATGGCCCTTCCAAGTCCCTTCCATTGGCTGAAACAAATCCAGTCAGAGGCCAGAGACAAGATGGTGGAAGAGAAACTCTTCTGGGTCAGCATCCTGGAGCAGAGATGAGGGAACAAACAGCTGAAGGTATATAACATGGTGTCCAAACTGCTTCCAGTCAGCTGTGATGAGTGAAGAGGAATTATCTTGGGCCACACATGCAGTGATGTTGGTGTATATAAGTAACAAAACTTTATCTTTTATAGCTTTTACTGAACTAAAAATTAGAATATATTACACACCACTGCTGAGATATTTGGACTTGTTTGCATGAAACTAATGTAGCAATGTCTGGTTGTTGAAAATGGTTGTCATTTTTAGTGAGTTTTCAAGAATTTCATCAGAAATTTTGCATCTAATTTCACTCTTTGTGTGCTTTATCCTTGGAAATAGTTGTTCACACATGTATGTATTGCCAAAAAGAAATGACATGAAGATAGCATTAATTGCAAAGGAAGACATACGTTTTTCTGGGAACACAGGTTTTGTAAAGTTTAGTACGAAGACTCGATCAAATTTTCCTTGAGTTAAATATCTCTATGCATTCCACTTAAACAGTTACAATGTGCTTATGCCAAGGAGAATAGAGGGACAAATATAACCAGAAATTGACATATTTTTGGCAGTCGTAACATCTATTCTCATATTCTTGCATTACACTGAGAGCAAAATGGCATGTCAAGCACTGTAAGAACTGCACTGCGTCTCTAGACAGCTATTTCCACCTCATGTCCCATACTCGAGCACTGCATATAGGAGACATGAAAATTCCCATAAAAATTTTGAAAGTTAACAATCTTGTGGGGGTGGATTACTACCTTCCCAAGGTTGCATGTAGCCTGTGGGTCATAGAATGCACATAAAGATAAAGCATAAGAAGATAAAATAACCAACTTTTCATCCCAGCAAGCATTCATTTGAGACCTTTTCATGCACCTGTGTGTATATGTGTATGTGTGTGTGTGTACGTATGCACGTATTCCTGTGTTAGCCTCTCTCTCAACATAGGTAAGACACAGGGAGCTGTCAGATAAAGAACTGTTACATACGACTTCTGTTTCCAACTTAGAGCAAACACAAAGGTCCAGTACATAATTTATTGTGGTAGTGTTATTTCAATTCAGTCATGTTCCTTCTTTAACAAGAAGTTTAGCTTCCATTCGGAATATTCTAATTATCTAATACAACTAAATAACAAAATACATAGTTACAACAGTTACCTGTTTAATAGGTATTCATGAGGGCTACTCTGAGGGACAATTTCTTTCTCTTTTATCACATATTCTGTGCTTCTGTACTGTCTTCCACTAACTTAGCAGCTGGTAATGGGGTTTATTGTTTTACTTCATGGAGTTGAATTAAACCTTTCATTCGAGAAGAATTATCTAAAACTCTGTTGTCCATTCTGTCAGATGATCGTAGCTTCCTGTTGACTATTGTTTCTGAAATAGGGAGTAGTAAAACATAATGCAGTGAAACCCATGGTCTCTGATAAATGGCAGCAACCTGGTTCCATCTTCCAAACTGGAAGCAGTGATTTTCTAGTATAGTCAAAACTTACCTTTCTCATTGGATCTTTTGTATGAAAAATTCAAAGGCACCGAAAGGCTGCTCAATTTTCTCCTTAATGAAAATATGATTTTATTCTTTGGCAAAAGTGTGTTCTCTTGAATAAAGGGTATCCATATGTGGATGACTTATGGCCAAAGAGAAGGGATCAAAAATTCTGCCAGTGGTTTATTTTATGTAATATTGAAAATATCTACTCACACCTCCTCTGCTTGATTATTCAAACTTCATATTGCACACCTATGAAAACTAGCATTTTATATTGACTTAACTATTACAACTTAAATCATGAATTTTACTCTTCAAGGCAGTAAATAATCTCATAAGATATGTTTTCCATATGATAACAATGGGTAAGGTAGATTTATAAATGAAGTTGTTAGTAAAAGCAATGCATGCAGATAAAGACAAGCTTGAAAAACATGTTTATTCTCAAGGGGATAATTTGCTGTTTCTCATCAACCTTCCATTACATCAGTAATTAATGTCACATTGGAAAATGATGACTGGATAACCCACTGGCAACTTCAATTGGTAAATTTAGTGTCAAGAGTAACAACCATATACATCTAAAAGAGCAAAGCAAAATCACCAAAGCAGCATCAGATAAATATGTGGCCTCCTTATTACCTATTATTTGTCAAAGTCAACTAGAATACAGAAAGACAGAATTTCAGGAATACAGTCAGTAGAAACCATCTCAAGATTCAAGAATTAGAGATAGGCAAGCAATAAAAATGAGTAATACATTGTTTCGACATTGTGTGATTGTCATAAGCTTGATAATTCAGAACAGCTAAACAATAAAAAATGTGTGAAAGCATAGAATTCCCTAAAAGTATCTTCCCTATTCTTTACAATTGCATAATAAATCTAACAGAAAATACTGGAAAGTAGTCATTCTTGCTATCTTTGAATGATGTTATTTCTGAGTGACCTTTATTTTAGGAAGCTGATTTAATTTAATCTAAATTTAACTGAATATACTGTTATTTTTTGACACAATAACTCATGCTTTTGTTTTCAACTCAGGAAGTTTTGTTTTTAATACTTTTAAATGATGTTATGCACATTGCTTTTATTACAAGTTAAACTTTTTATTTGGGAAAATACTGTTCCAGAATTAGACATATGCTATCAATACAATTGACCTTATACAGTATCACTGAGGACTCCAACATCAGTTTGGACGTTTTGGTAAAAGTACTTGGATCTTGCCACCAAATGCTGTCACTGACTCACCACTCAGTTTAATAACTTCTCCTCCTTACTGATCTACACCATAATGGGTATGACCAAGTGTGAACCAGGTCAGTGGCTAAATGTTGCCCTGTAGAAGTGTGGTACAAATGTTACCAAGATAAACAGTAAGTAAAAAGGTGACCAAGCTTTAGAACTGGCCCTCACACTGCAGGGAATCTCTTGCATAACACATTTGACTACATTCCTAGAGCAGCCTTCTACATGGTGTGTTCCCACTCCCTTATAAAATAACACCTCTTGCAATTCGCCCGCCCTCTTGGCAATCAACCTCCTCCAGTGTGAGCCAAGAGGAAAACCAGAGAACGCCCCCCCCCCCCGGAGATCAAGCCACGGCCATGGGGGAACCCAGAAGCCTGCATGAAGAAGCAATTCGTCTGCCCTCTTGGTAAGCGCCTTCCTCTGGTATGAGGCAGGAGGAGACCCAGTAGTGTCTCTTGAGCCTACCGGTAAGCAGGTAAGCAGGCTTGGAATCAAACATTCCAAACCTCTCCTCCAGCCCCCGTTAACAACTGGGGACAGAGATCTGAGCACCTCTTGGCAGGATGACTGTATCCAACATAGCAAATACGGGGGGGGGGGGGTTCTCCTCTATCTTCTCTTTGAAAGCAAGTGTTGTTTTCAGTTTTGTTTTAATTATGATTAATTGCTTTACTCTATTCAATATTCTCTTTTGATTGATTTTATAATGTTCTGTCTTTGGTTTGATTTTGCTATACTTAATTGACTAGACAACTGTTATGAAGATAACGAGATAAACTATGGAACCTATTACTGTTATCCCAGTAACCTACTGCGAAGTTCTGTACCAAAGTCACTGCACTGTCTCAGTTGGCTTTTTTCTGTCTTGTTCTGTTGTATTTCTACTACCTTCTCTCTCTCTCTCTCTCTCTCTCTCTCTCTCTCTATATATATATATATATATATATATATACACAAAAAATAATACCTCTTATCAGAATTCTTCATCTCTCTCTCTTGCTTTATTATTCTTTATACTACCATCAACTATAAATATACATACTTATGATGTTTTATTTTTGGTTAACTTCACCCATCCTAACATGAACTTCATGTATGGAAAATCCCAAAGATCAGAGACTTTTGTCTGTTTTTCACTGCTGTCTTATCCAGGCACTAGATAGAACAGTGTCTGGTGCTCCGCAGATCTTGGTAAATATTTGACAAGGGACTAATGTCTTACTGACACTCATGTGCTGTGAAATTTCAACACTAGCAAGATTACTGCTTTGTTAACATTCTTATTTTACAAGTGAGGACTAGGGAAACATTGTAGAGCCAAGACAGGTGGATTGAATCTTAGTGAAACTGAGAAAGTCACGTTTTGAAGTACTCAGACACTTAACTGAATTTAAAGCTAGTTCTTAGATCTGTTCTGTATTCCTAAGTAATGCTCTAGGATTTTTTATTTTGTTTTGTTTTGTTTAGTTTCCATAGTAATTCTCCATTTCTGTAGAATTCTACAATTTCTATAGTAATTCTCCAAACATCCCTCTGTTCACCACTTTGAATTTCTGTAGGTGAATTTCAATTCACCTACTCCAAAAGCAGCTTCACCTCATATTTAGACGTTTGTTCCATGAACTCATAGTGAAGCCCAGGCTGGTCTCAAACTAGGGAGATCTTTCTGCCTTAGCCTTCCAATGCAGGGATGACATCCATGGGTCATGGAACATGGAACAAAATCTGAAAAGTGTAATGAATTTAGTAATCACCAAGTAATCACCCAATAATTACTAATTCTAGTTGTCAGTGTGAGTTCTGGAGTGAGTAGGCTCTGTTGTATTCTATCTACAGTCCTTACCCTCTAACTTTTTTTTCTGTCCTTGTTTTTTGGCTGATAATTTAATTTCTGTGAGGCTGAGGCTCCATATGGATGCAGTAATTCCAGCCTTCCTTCCTGCCAGCCTTTTCATCCCAGCCTCTAGTAGTCTCCACCCTGGCCCAGAGGTGACCTTAATTCCCATGCTTGTGGTTGTTCCTGTTGTTTTCTTTCTTACTTTTTACTTCCTGTTTGTTCTGAGTTTGTCCTTGAGTGATGGTGTGCACTTCTGTGCATGCCTGAGGTGAGGATTTTAGTATTTACATTCATTTGTTCACTCATTTGTTTCTGTATTCTTGTGTGTGGACCACTGGGTGGACTGACTGACTCAGTCAACCGACTGACTGACCTAAGTAAAGGCAGATTCTACTGTTTTGTCCAGACTGTGTCCCTGGGATGCATCTACCTCCAGCACCAGCTCTCGGAGCCACCAGGATGCCCGTGCTTACCACTCTGCCCGGCCCTGAATCTCCTGAGGAGCAGGGCTCCAGGGCAAGAAATAAAAACAAGGAACCCCTTTTTCTCTATATTTCAGAATTCCACTTGGCTCTCTTCCTTCCACGAGATGACAGTGACTGCAGTGAGGACTCGACACCTGATCCTGAAACAACACCAGGCAAGGACTTAGTTCAAGGAGAAGAGAAGACATGACTTGCAGAGACACTTTCCCCTCCACACTCAGCGCCTGCTGTGTTTTTGCCCCCCTTCTCTGGGGGGAGAATAGGAAGACCAACAACTAACCGCAAAACAAAAGTGTACATAAACACACACACAATTTGTTTCTTTGTGGTCCCTCATGCTCTATTTCCTTTCTGGTTTTATTTTGTGGGGTTGCAGTCTATTAAAACATACAGAATATGAATGACAAAACTATGAATTTATTATGAAAATTAGAGGTCAAACATTACACAGTCTATTAAGACATACAGAATATGAATGAAAAAACTATGAATTTATTATGAAAATTAGGGGTCAAACATTACACATTTTTATCTACTGCACCTTGACCCACCAAAAAGAGAAGCAGAAATAGAAAAACAAATTTTATTTATTTTGATTTTTATTTATGCTTTTTTAGTTTGGTGTCTTTTTAAAACCATACTACATGAATAAACCATGGAGTTTGTATCTCAATACGTTACAATCAATTGCAATTTGATATTAGTATAGTAATTTTGTTTTTATTAAAATAATTTAAATATCAACTATTTTAACAGTTTTTAGGATTTTTTTAGTTTTGGTCTTTTCCAGACAGGGTTTCACTGTGGAATTCAGGCTGGCCTTGAACTCACTTTGTACCCAGTTTTGCCTTGAACTATCATCCTGCTTCAGCCCCCCAAGTGCTGGGATTATAGGGGTACACCACCATGCCCAGTTTAGGATTTTAAAAAATACCTTCACATCTATTATTTTGAAAGTTAAGCTTGGCTAATTTTTAGCATTGCTACAAAAAGCTTGAATTTGAGTATAAATTTTTTTATTCAAATAATCACAATCATACTTTTACTTATCAATAAAACAAATAGTAGCTACATTACGGAATACTTTATAAGCATCACTCATAGTGAAAAGACATTAATTTAGTCTATGATTTTCCTATCAATCTTTATACCTTCCATTTTACTGTTGAAAAGACAAATTCTCAAAGCTTTATTTACCCAACTAGAAAGTGACAAATATATTTTCATATTGCTTATGACCCACCCTGCTTTTGGCATCTCACTATGAAATTCGGCTCTTTTATTTATTAAAAAAAATCCAAATATAAAATGCAAACTATGATATCATGTTAATACCACATAAATGATTAAGTTTTGGGCATAAAAATGTAATGCTTTCCATTTATCCTCATGAAATTTGTGAGCATTTGTTCACAAATAAACCACTGACTCATCCACATAGCAGAACAGAAATATTCTATCATAAAATCCATCCTGACAAATAAGGTGTACTTCTCATAATTGATATTAGTTCAGGATTAGTAGCTGACACAGATAGAATTTATGAATATTGGTTTAAAATCCTTCACTTTAAAAAGATCCTCTTGTGAATCATCATTGGATTTTAAAGTAACTGGCTTTTAGATGAAATGATAATGTGAATAATGAAAAAAACTTTTCATGGTTTACATTGTATTTTAATACTTTAAACAAAAACAAATGCTTCTCAGATGCAGCCCTCTTCTACTTAAATTAGTATATAAATTGAGTACATGAAGTTTCAAGTTGAATTTCTCAAGAAGCCAATGCTGAGCTGAGAGTTAGAATGTAAGCCAAATACTAGCTCTCACAAGACCACTTCTAGGGTAGCACTGGGAAGAAAGTAAAACTGGCAAGACAACTGAAACTCTGCAAACCATTGGGGGACTCCAAGGAGAGAAAAAATCCTTAGAATTTTCTCCTTTTGTGTGAAATGGCTAGATATTTATACCCAGAGAGAAACCCCTCAGCAGACAGGACTAGTTCAGAAGAGAATATGCCTTTGGACGGCTCTTTTTAGATGAAATAATTCCCAGAGAACACTGACCATCAAGAGTCAGAGATACACATCTTCAGTGGGAAAGGACAGATCTCAGCAGAATCACACAGAAGCCCCTTCAGTCCACTTGGTTTGTCACCTGAATTCACCTGCTTTGTTTGAGCTCTGGCAGTAACTTTACACAGAATTACTGACTCGGGATGCATACTATATGCTGGGAGATGGTGTCTCATACTTCTCGGTATTCTCTCTAACGTTTCCATCAATCTGTCACATTGTATGAGGTGTATTATTAGATAGTAAATCTCATAGTCCTGTGCCTGCCACTTGGTTTCTGTGTCATAGAGTGGGTCTTTGGCTCAAGATCAATCTACAAGGGATTCCATGTCAGTAAGCAAAAATTAATGCAAGATCTTGAATATTGGTGTTATGTGAGATCTTGTGGATAAAGGCAAATTTGTGGTAAGAGCTATCAACTTCCATCAAAATGAAACACTTCTCCAGGTTAAAAAGGGGACATCATTCTTTTTTCAAGTGAAATATAGTTAAATTGGGAGAGTATGAAACTAAAGCATGGTAAAAATCCCAAGTTTTTAGTTTCTTACTCTACAAAATGCTGATGCCTCCCAAAGGTCCACATGTTTAAAGTCCTATCATCAAGGTGACACTATTGGGAAGGGTGGCAGTTTAAAAGTTGGGACTAGTGGAGGACATTAAGTCTATTAGAATCATGGTCTTGAGGGGTAGTGTGAGATGCTGGCTTTTTCCTCTTCTTTTTTGCTTCTTGGGTATGAGATAAGCAGTTTTAATCTGCCAGTTTTAATCTGCCATTGCCACCAAGCTGTGCTGTCTCAACCACAATCCACAACCTCAACCACAATCCAACAGCAAGGGGCCAATGTCCAGAACTGTGAACCCAAGTAAACCTTTTTTTTATGAATTGATCATCTTTAGCATGTTGTGATAGTGATTGTGACAATTAAGCTTAGCTTTTAGCTTGATTGGCTTGGGCATAGTGTAAAGGATTAATAAAGTACACTTCTACGTACATCTGCACGGGTGGTGGAGATGTGACTTTGGATGCTATCTGCCCCTTTTTCCCTGGTACTGTTCCCCTGTTCTGCCTCCTCGTTGCCATGAATCAACTCTATTTCCTCAGCCATACCTTCCTGTCATGATGTTTCTGCCTTGGCTCCAGCCAACTGTGAACTAAATCCCTGGAGACCTTGAGCCAAGTAAACCACTTCTTCCTGTAAACAATGTATGTCATCTATTATCTCCAGAAATAGGAAAGCTGGCTAATGTAGTGATAGAAAGCTAACAGACATTATTGACTATTAATATGATTTTCATGCAAGGAAACCATTTTTGTTACTCCAACCAAATTAACCAAAGCAGAAAAGATTGAAGGATATTGTCAAAATTCTTTCAAACTGTCATGCTATTATAAATAACAATAGCAAAAACAAAAAAGAATCAAAAATAAAATTATGCAATATATAGTGTTGATATTTTTAAATATCATACCTGGGAACTGTTGTAGCCTGGCATGATAATAAGTCTGTGCAGTAGGATTAAAAGCAATAAACTATTTGCCAAGATCCCGTGAAGAGTATGTAAGATCAGTATGCAAACTACTAACCACAAAAAATATTCACTATGTGTTGATTAAAATTAATCACAATTTATAATTACTGTCCTTCTAATGTATATAGTTTAAAAAATAACTTTATAATGCTATGTAAGATCTGTACTTACAGCACTTTTATATTGATTGTAGGTACATAATCAAAATCAATTTCTCAGAGTAAATTTGAACTTACCAATCAAAATGTGTAAAGGGGCAAAGAACGCAATTCAAGAAGAGTATTACCTAAAAAAAAAAAAACCTATTACATACATTGAATTAACTTTTGTTCAGTCATTAGAGTTGTTTTATAGAGTATAATAATGTTTTAAGACATTTGTGTTCCTGATTGTCAATAAAGATTATAAATTAGTATTTCTGGATATGTATCAGCACATATAAAAATTTTAAAAACTGAGAGATACATGTTGAAATTTTGAGAATGTTTCTCAGAGGGCAATGAAATGAGTAAGTATGATTACCTATTTTAACAGAAGTATAAGTTTAAAATACATTTTCAACCAGTAATTTTAAAAATAGCAAGGACATAAATTTGGGAGTCGTGTACTTTGTATATCAAAACATTAATAATATCAAATATTGCAAATAGTAAAAATAAATAAAGTATTTTATTCTGCTAAATTTCACTTACCACTTCTGAAAAACTGTTTCTGTGTCATAGTGGAAGGTTCCTCATTGTGTGAGAAAATAACCTAGAAAATGAAGATGGGAAGTAGACATAAGCTACTGAATTAAGAAAGGGGATAGAGGAGGAAAAGGGTGGGAGGGAACAATGGTAGACCTTGAGTCAAAGGAGATTTGCTTGATCTTTACTCATTTTGTTTCCTTTCAATCTTTGTCTTTCCTTTCTATGGTAAAGGGAAATACATTTGTTTGGAAGAGGAATCCTTGGAGACAGGAAAGTTGAAGACATGACGGGTACAGGGGACCTGTGATGAATGCCACAGAGGAAAAGAAAAAGAGGTGAGATTTAGGCAGAAGTTCCTCATACCTTAACCTAGGAATTTCCTGGTAGCCTTTGTAAATATACCCCATGGGTCTACAGTGCCAGCTGAGATGCTGCCTCTTCCTTAGCCTCTCAAGAGATACTGACATAACTGTTCTCAGGGTACAGATTACCAAGACCAGTTGTCAGGCTCTCAAACTTGACTGGACATTGGAATACCTTGAAAAGCTATAAAAACGTACATTTTCCCCCATAAAAACTCTAATTTTATTAACTTGAGAGGTGTTGGAAGATAAATTTCTATAAGTTACTCTAGTGATTATGTGTAGCAAAATTTGATGAAGTGCATATTTTTATCAAAGTAATAAGCATATAAAATATTGTTTGAAGCCCTATAACCTCTTTAACAAGAAACAGCAGGGCCTCACATGCCACTCCTTTTCCACTTCTCTCTCCCCATATGGTATCAATTTGCATATCTTTAGATGTTTCTTCTGATTGTTACCTTTGTATATCTGAAGCTTTTGTCTTATTGTTTATTGAATTTTTTCAGTTTTCTGTATTTTCTGTAGTACTCTTTGGTGTTTTTCCTCAACTATCTAGTGTCCATTTATATTAATTTAATAATATTATAAAGATGGCTAAAGATTTGGAGCCTGGAAATATGGCTAATACTTTGGTGAGTCTAACCCACAGACTAACCCAGTAAAATCTTGGCTTTTTGTTGGAAGTTGCTCAACTAACACTATTTGTAAATAGTACACTAAATAGTTGTAAATAGTAACACCATTTCTTAGGAAAACAGTTTTCCCAATTATTACCTCCACTCCATGAGCTGCATATGGCTGAATAGCAGCCTCCAGCCTCTACCTGGCTAGAGAAGCCTGAGGGTGCCCAGGAAGGGCGTGCCTCTGTTGTATGAGGAGAGAATCCACCCAACCTCTCTGTGACTTACGCTTTCCAGAGTCTGATGACCTCAGGTTAGTCTTCTGATTCTACCTTTCCAAGATGTAATCATCCAAGATTTGTCTGAATAACAGAGATGAGAATGACCATTTGGTTCCGGAGAGGAAATGTACCCAAGGATTTAAGTGCTCTTTGCATGGACTATTATCTAACTTTCACATTTCAGCCACTTTCAAACCTGTCCTGGCTGACTCTAGTTCTGGATATTTCTGTGTTTCTATGTCCATGTTTACTTTTAATTCCACCTCCTTTTCCTCCAATTAGTCACTTAGTTTTCACTAGTCACAGTTCTGACATTTACTGTTCACATAACAGCATTTTACTATCCTATTTAATCCATCACTCTCTTGTGATCTTTACATCTTTGCATATTTGTTATATTTCCATTCAAATTTCAGGAAAATTCTTGAGGAAGCAGAAGAAAATACTCCTGTTCAATTTAAAGTCTTTTGGACATTTACTTTAAATAAATTAATTAACAAACACTTGTGTGGGCTGGGGATTTAGCTCAGCGGCATAAGCACTTGCCTGGCAAGTGTGAAGTCGTGAGTTGGATCCCAGCACCAAAAAACAAACAAACAAATTCTTGTGTGCAGAATATAACAAAAGTGGTGGTTTAGCATAGAAGCTGCAAAAAATTTGAGAAGAATTGTACAATTCAATTATAAAGGATCACTGTTTAAAACAAAAGAACTAAACAACAAGTTAAACCTGAAGTATAGTTTGAGTGGTTGGGTGTTAGTTTGACTGATTGATTTATTAATTGATTGATTTGTCCATTCTCAGTAATAGTGAATTTATCTGAAATGGTATTTTTGAGTGGTGCAAGAGTAGGTTTCTTTTTTTGAAAGACTAATTTTGAAATGTGAAAGTCTTGGGTTTGTTGTTCTAAAGCTCTTATTCATGCAGTAAAAATCCAATTATTTGAACTCTTACAGGTTTAATGTCTTCATTTGTAGAGCTGTTATCTTGCTTACTTTTCTCTCAATGCCGGGACAAAATGCCTGACACCCGAAATGAAGGAAGGAAAGGTTTATATAGCTTACAGTTTTTGGAGGTTGTCCATACTCAACTGGCTCCAAGGCAGAGCGCCATGGCTAAGGAACACCAGCTCATGGCTGCAGCAAGCAACAATATTGAAAGGGCAAAGAGGGGCAGAGCTATCCTCTTTTCCTCTCTTATATTCAACACAGCCTCCCCTCACCCTCAGGAAAGGTGTAGCACTCACAAAATCTCCTTTCCTTCTTCTTGCACAAGATGAGGTGTTTATAAATAAAAACCATGTTCCCCAATGAGTATGGTAAACTTCTAAACTCAAGTTGACACAGTGTATCAACCATTAACAATTATATAAATAAAATCTATTTTACAAAACAATAATGCAGACTATCAATACATTATTATTATAGGGTCTGTCAGAAAAATTTTAATTAATATCCTGATTAAGAGGAAACAGTAGCATTTTGGACAGTCCAACATTCAGCACAGTCTGATCAAGTGCAGAACAAATCTAAGGGAATAAAGGAATTTTAGAAGTGAAAAAGGTGCATAAAGTTATGGATTGTAGGTTTCTGTGGTTATAGAATAGAACTACGTGCCTCTGGGCGAGGTGAGCTTGAGAAGTACATGTAACACAATTATAGAAAGGAGATTAACTGGAAATACACATAGATATTTTAAGGTTGAATCTGAAGGAAATTAGTATCTTGAAGTTTTAAATTTTTGTAGGTACTTCAGTTCTGAGAGATACACAACCCCAAAGTCTGATGTTTGGAGACGGTTGCAAAAGTGTAATGTTGATTATTTAGAGCTATATCTAAATAGTAATTATGGGATAATTATTAAGTATCACTGGTTCAATTGTTAAGAAGCATCTATGCAAATACTGAACTCTTCCATTATGATGACTGCAAGTAAGAGTCAAATAGATCTAAAGTCCAAATATAGCTTCAGTGAACCATCTTTGTCTTTTAACATAATTCATTTCATTGCCATATATTGGCTTTGTAATGCTTTCTACTCTTCATATGACTTCTCTTATCTCCAAAAAATAATGAGCTAATTTCTTAATTCAGTTCATCTGTCTCAATCCAAGAGATATTATTTCAATACATAAAAATGGTGCAGAAAAATCTATATCCTAGTAATCATGATAATTGAGCTATTCTGACCAGGTGCTACATGTGCCAAACTTTCAATTTTTTCCCCCATTGAGTATGGAGGTGAAATGTTGGCTATTGATTCCCTTCTCTATAACAAGGGTAAAAATACCATTCATGCATCCATCATATTGTAGTTCTGGAGATTATTCATCTTTGAAATTCAGTTAATACATATCTCAACCAAACGACAAATATCTGGATTAACAGATCCAACAGCACTCATAAATTTGGATTTTTGCCATCTAATGAATATCTGCAGCTATAAGGACTGACTATAACACCATAATTTGATCAAAGTGCTCCAGCTTTAATTCTACAATAAATTTTACGTAACATGACCTATGAAGGAAAATAGGGTACTTTTTTTGAAAGTAGGGTATTTTAAAGCATTTCAGAAACCAATATTTCTCAAAATAGATATCGCTTTTTACACAATAGCCCATGTATGGTTCAAAAACCATTCATATTTTTTTCTTATATGAGACATAGGAACTACATATGATTAAGTGACTTCAGTTTCATTACTCAAGTAGTCTATATTGGACTACAGATCCAATTGTGGCCCAGTTCTAAAGACTGTTTTGATAACAGCTTGTTCTGTATAAAAATACACTGTCTTGTACTATTTAGTCTGGAAGCTAAACTTACTTTATTTTGTTTTGGATTATTTTCCAGAATTACTCTATTTCAATTCTCCACTTTAACATTTGCTTTTAGTTTTAGGGCTAATACATAAAAGCTGTCTACACAATGGAGGAAAAGAGAACTAAGTTTGTGTATTTTACATATGTTTGTTTTTAGGTGGTAAATTAAATGCCAGTTTTGAATTAAAGATTTTATCTCCTATAATTTGAATTGCTTTAGCTTGGCCTTATCACACTACTTGAACGTTTTTCAAACTCACATTTAGTCAGCAATATTGAGTACTCTGGTAATTCTTCGTTATATATAATGTGCTAATGAACTGGCTTTGTTGCATAGACAGAAACTTCTGTGTTATATCAAAGACTCAGAAGTGAATTATTGGCCCAATACAAGTCTACACTAGTAATCAGAGACTTATTTTCTGGTAAATTGCTGGCTATTTGTTAGCATGGCATATGCTGAAAAGAAAAATAGCTAGGAGTGTTTCCGAAGATTAAGTAATAGTAATTTTCTAACTACTTGGACTTCAATAAAAAGTTTCTGATCACTTTCTAAATAAGGTGCAACAACTATAAATTCAGAAGTAAAATAATCAATTCTTTAGAATGTTCAATAAAGAAAGAAAAGTGATCAGCATCATTTTTCATTTGGAAAGGATAAAATGAAGTTCAGAGAGTCAAAATGCATGTTTTGTGAGCCTCGTTTTGTGAAGAAAGATTTATGTGATTAAAAGAATGAAAATGCTATTAATTTCTATCCAATTCTAATTAGCAGCTTGTAAAGCAGTGTTCCATTTTCTTTCTGAATATCAGCCTGTTTTGTACTCATTATTCTACCAATATAAAACCAAATGTGAAACGTCTAGTTGTGAGATGGAAAGTTCTAACAAATATATGTAAACTTAGCTCTCTGTAGACAACATACCTAAGGACTCAACTGGAATTTGTCTTATTTTTGTAGTAAACTTACCACAGAGGGACATAATTTCCTACTAAAATGATATAAAGTTCTATTTATTGTCAGATGTGTGAATAAAGGATTGTTTTGCAGTTTGTTTTTGCAGTAAACATAATATTACAGTCAGTCACTCAGATCTGTAGAATTGATAAAAGCAGATTCAAACAACAGTGGATTGATTTGGAATGAAAATATTACATCTGTTCTAAACATGTATACACAGTTTTCTTGTCATTATTTTCTAATCATTATTGTAGAAAACTATTTATGGCTCATTTCCTTTCTAATAGGTTTGATAAGCAATTTAGAAGTTATTGAAAGTATACAAAAATGTGTGCAAGTTCCAGGGAAGCATTACATGATTTTTATACTTGAGGATACTCTGACTTTGATATCCTGAGAGTCCATACAATAAATCTCCCTTGAATCCAGAACAATGTCTGCATAGGGTGACGGAATGATTCTGTAGAAAGAAGAAGATGAAGCTGTCAAACATTTGCATTTGTGAGAAATGACGTAATTCAGTGGGAAAAAAGTATTTTTTAAGAACTGAGTGCAGATAACATACATTTTGTTGATGGGAAAACAGAGTGTATTGTGATAGATAATTGATTTGATTTAGCAATAGCATGAAATTTTGTAGTTTCTTCCATTTCTTCAATGAAATGAGAGAAAATTATTAGCTGATATAGAAAGAAGAGTATATTGAAGTTTTATTTGAGATAAAATGATATAAAATAAAAACCCTGGAGTGTAGGAAAATGAATGGAATAAAGATGTGCAGTAGAATTTCTAGGAAGCTGAAGGTTTTATATATCTAACCACATTTCACTCTTCCAAGCACAGGGTCATAACAATTGGAGAAAAATATTAATCTAAATTGTGATTCTATGCAGAAGCAATAAGGAACAGCATAAGGGACTTAAAGTAACATTCAAGATGAGAATTTTAATACTGAAATAAGAAACTTAAACCCAAAAATGATACTAGCAAAAGCATAAGGGCTAATGGTCCAAAAATTTGTGAAAGAGCTGATGAGTTCAGAAACTGAAGGGATTGTATTACGGATCAATTATATAGATGCTAAAATCATTAGGAATGAGGATAAAAGGGAAATCTAGCAAAGTTCTGTGTGTACTAATGAAAAAGTTACTGGTTTTATGACTAACGATTTTAGATGACAAGAAAAAAGTACTTTCTACTTTGCTTCATTCATATGTTCATGCAACAAACACACATTGTATTCTCTCCATGTACCAAAGATTAATCAAACATAGAGAAATAATTAAGGTATCTCTGAGTACCACTTTGAAGAAGCTCCAGAAAAGTTCTAACACTCAATCTAGGCCAACAGCTTTCACTGCAACAGTTTATTATCCATAATTTTACACAACCATCAATATATATACTTTCTCCCTTATATTGTAAGTTGTTCAATATATGAGCCAGTCACATTCCCAAAAGTACTTAATAAATGCTTATTGTGTGAATAAACAAACCATTGTCAATGACTGAGGCTAAGGGTACAGCATGATACATCATGTGTGATGTCCTGGGCTCAATCTCCAGCACCAAAAAAGAAAAGAAGGAAAAAAAGGAAGGATGGAAGGAAGGAAGGGAGGAAGGAAGGAAGGAAAGAAGGAAAAAATAAAGGAAAGAAAGAAAAAAGGAAGAGAGGCAGATACTGAAGATAGTGTATTTCCTAATTTATCCTAGGAACTTTACAGCCTCTTGAAAATAAACAAAACTACCTTTCACATAATAAAGAGGTAATTGCTCACTGTGAACTAAGGAAAGATGAAAATCTGATTGAAAAATATCAGTTGCCATATATTTTGTGGTTCTTTCATGACTTAAAGTTTCTATCATAAAAAAGGTTATTCTGAAAATGAAAACAGAATGTGGGGGCCTCCTGGGAAGATGGTGGATTGATAGGTAGCACGGTAGAAAGCATCTGAGAAAAACAACTTAGATGCTAGAATTTAACACCATGGAGAAGACCAGATGAAAGGAGAGGGATTCTCATGACTCAGGAAGAAACTGAGGAAGAAGAAAAAGAAGAAAGAAAGAAAGAAGAAAGAAAGAAAGAAAGAAAGAAAGAAAGAAAGAAAGAAAGAAAGAAGAAAGAAAGAGGGAAGGAGGGAAGGAAGGAAGGAAGGAAGGAAGGAAGGAGGGAGGGAGGAAAGAAAGAAAGAAAGAAAGAAAGAAAGAAAGAAAGAAAGAAAGAAAGAAAGAAAGAAAGAAAGAAGAAAAACGGTGGACAGCAGGCAGGAGCTAGATGTGCTCTCACTGGAGCTGACCCTGTGCTGTGCAGGGTGCGTCCTGGAATCGGCAACTCACAATCAAGCTGAAGTCGCGGTTGTGCCGAAATTGGGGTTTGGTGAGTCCGAGAACCTAGGCAGGAGGATACACCACAATGGGGGGCAGAACTAGCATGGCAAGCTGCACTAACCCATGGTGAGTGCTAGGAATTAGGCACCGCGGAGGAGGGTGACTGCCTGGATGACATATTGGAGTTGGACAAGACGGGCCTGAACTGGCAACTGCAGTGGGATCAGTCAGCTGCATCTGACCCAAAGTGGACTGGTGGAATCTGCTTGGGCTGGGTCACACCCCTGGTTGGGACCTAATAGCCAGGGACAAAACTATCTCAAACCTGTGACATCCACAAGGCACAGACAAATGTGGTGAAGAGACTCATGGTTGACTGGCTAAGAGGAGAGGGGCCAGCCCACACCGCTGCTGCATCCTCCTCACAGATCAACCGCAAACTGGAGAGGGCGGCAACCCCCTAGCCAGCACACTTCAGAAAAACCATAAGCAACATGGAAAGGACCTGAGACCTCCACCATACACTTGTCTGGAAGAAACCAGAAACATGACAAGAGAAAGAAACAAGAAAAAGCCTCCAGCTGCTGATCCAGGGAAAATAAGTCCAGGAAAGGTAAATACAGAAGAGATAGAGGTAGCAAACAGGCAATATTGGACAAGGCTTCAGAGGACATAAATACTTTCATGACCTCATTGACGAACTTAAAACTAAAATTCTAACTCGAAGCAAGATATAAGAAGATTAATAAAAGAAATGCTAAGCACCTCTCCAGAAGACACTGAAGAATGAAGGAATTCAGAAAAAGAAGAGAAACCTTTGATGAAGAATATAAACAAAATCTAAAATACATGTAACAGATCCAAAGAGATTACCAGGAAATTAAAAACTCCATTGAAAGCTGGCAAAATTTCTTGACAGAAACTAAAGATAGACTTTCAAAACTTGAAGATAGATTTGCAATATGTGATCACTAAAGGAAAGATCTCTTAAATATAACAAGGAACCAGGAAGTAACAATACAAAGGCTAGAAGACGACAAGAGGATCTATAACTTAAGAATAAAAAATGTGAGTGAAGAAGCAGGGGAAAATACAAATTAAATACAAAGACTATTCATAGAAATAATTAAGGCAAACTTCCCAAGCATAGAAAAAGGAAATGATATTCAGATATATGAGGCAGATAGAACTCCAGCCAGCTACAGCCAAAACAGATCTATACCCAGACATGTAATCATCAAGATCCAAGAAATTCCAAGATCCAAGAACAGAATATTAAAAGTGGTCAGAGAAAAGAAACAGATGACCTATAATGGAAAACCAATCAAAATCACAGCAGACTTCTCAATACAAACTATCAAATCAAGAAGAGTTTGGAGTGAAGTATTCCAAGCCCTCCAACAAAATAACCTCCAACTTAGATTGATGTACCCTGTAAAACTATCACTCAAAATTAATGGAGAAACAAGATATTTCCATGACAAAGAGGAACTGGGGGAGTCCATGACCACCAATCCAACACTACAAAAAATACTGAAGTACATTCTAGAGAGAGAGAAAAAAATCACCAGGATTCCAAGAACAATGGTAGAGAGGCCTCAATGAACAGGGCAGACAATTGAATGAAGGATAAAAGTAAACAACCAATGGCAGAAAAATAACACAGCAGAGATCAGGCAGAGAAGGTTGGATACTAACACAGATGGCCTGGATACACTAACAAAAGAAACACAGGCAGAGTAGATCAAGAGATAGGGTCCGTCAAGATGCTCTGAATAGGAAATATAATCAACCTGAAGAGGGTTAATGAACTGAAAGTCAAAGATGAGAAAACAAAGCTCTATGTGACAGGAAACCAGAGAGAATTAGGGACAGCTCAGCCAGCAGCTGCAGATAGGTTGGAAACTCACGACACTTTTGTGCAATGGAGAACTACTCAGCTATAAGGAAGGAAAAGCTTGAGGCTTTAGTAAGTAAAGGATACAGCTCATGATCAAGCTCAGGGGTAAAAGTGTTCAGAACCACTTAAATAGATAACAGGTTGCCCCCCTAATCTAAAAACTAAAGGAGTTAGTGGGACCTGAAAAGTACAAAGCACCCTGAGAAAGTGAAAGGGGAAGAATTGTCTAAAAAAGGAAGGCAGAGGACATTGTTAATAGTGTATCAGGATTTAAAAGCCACGTTATTCTTATTGCTCTGTTTAGTTTGATTTTATTGTGTTCCAGTCTGTCTACTCATACTACATTTGAAAGCACAGACAGCTATTCCAAAAATAGCAGGATATACTATGATAACTATCCTTAATTTCCTATTAACTTAAATTGAAGATCTGTATTACTTACAGTCTTACTACTAATGATCTTATTTGAAACTGGTTTTTTAGATTGCAGTTTTGTCTTGACTGATCTTATTCCAATCTGGTATGCTTGAAAGTATCAAGTCTGAGAGTAGAAGTAACTACACTGAAGATGACAAGATTCAACAGGATACCCATTAAGGTATGATTATTAACTGCTTTTGAAGTCATATAATGTCTCCAATTTTTTTTAATATTGCTATGTACTACTATGTTCAATTATATTATGCCTGATGATATAGACAATTCTATTGGAAACAACAAGAGACGTCATAGTAACTACTGTACATCACCTAGTATTGTAGTTCTATATGACTTTTTCATTTTGTCTTTCTAGGCATTTGTTTTGTTGTCTTGTTTTGATCTGTTTTTCCCTCTAATACAGAAAGGATAGGTATACATGTAGAGATTCATGCATGTGTAGAACTTCTAAACAGTTTATGAGAATTGATTACTGTTATTTTAAAAAAGAGAGGAAAATAAAGTACTCTAAAGGATATAACTGCAAGTATGTTTAAGTGTGTAGGATTGAGAACCATATTACGAAGTTTTTGTTGGCTAGGTGAAGAAAACTGTTTGCAGTCTCACTGTCTGAATGTCCACTTGTATGTTGTATGCTTTACTTATGTAACTTGAACAACTACTTCTAAGAGGAAAATATGTCATTATCAACTAGTGATTTCTTATTGTTTTCTTTTTTAAAAATTATGTATTATTTCTACCCTACTTCTGTTATATTCTTTAAATAAAAAAATTTTAAAAAGAAAACAGAATGTGAAAAATTTATAGAAGTTGACTCTGCAATTTCTATAACGTATAAACATCTATAGCATAATGTGGAACTTTAAATGTAGACCATGTAAGCATTGCACATGTTTAACAAAAGCATGGGTTGAGACCAACTTAATGTCTTTCTAACATAATTGTCCAAAGTGTCTCGCTCCTGAAAGTCATCTACAATCATAGAAGCCATTCCCTACAGAAGAGATAGTTTTCATCTGGACCACCTGGATGGCTCCAGCACTGAAACTATACCTTATCTGTCTCCCTATCTTTTCTACCACCCTATTTTGCTCAAACTTTATCCTTTACTCAAGCCTCAAGTCATGCTATCTTTCAGTGGTGGCCGTCCTTTGACTTCTTCAATTATGTTTGTACTAATGTGAGTCATGGGTGTTATAAATAATAAAGCATGCATTTCCACTTGCAAGCATCCAATATTGCTAGTTTAAAGCAGATATTTCATTAAAGGAGATCAATAGTTTTATGTAAAAAGTTAAAACATGATCCATACATATACAAGTTGTATATGCACTTAAGCTCTACTTTCCTGCTTTGGTCACAAGGGAGACTCAGAATACAGAGAGATCACTGTCTCACACATTGCCTGCCACAGGTTTGGGTAGAGTTAGCTCTGTGCCTACTTCCAGTTCTGCTGTCTTTTCATACACTGAGTTCTGGAGGCTCTGTTTTCCTCAGAATCTTTTGTAGAACATTTCTTTGCTCCCTCCAGTGAGTTTCAGCTCAGGGTTCTCTGCCAACTAGGCCCTCTTACACCCCCCGTAGCTCACAGTTCTCCTTCTCAGCTTTCTGGGCTCTCTATAGTTTCAGTCACCCTGGGGGTTAAGAGAATGTATTCTCAGTTAGTGCATGCTATTTCTCTCCATCGCTCCATCCCATCCCTAGCTGTTGCCTAGGGTTCCTAATTGCCCAAATCTCTGAATTTATCTTTAACTCTTGTTTCTCTCCATACCCTCAGTCAAGAGGGGCAGGAATCAAATATGTCTGCCTGAAGTGTGGGTAATGCCCCTGGAACAAGTGCCCAGATGAATTCCCACTCCTCCTCACTAAGCATTTCCTTGACAGTGTAAATATTTCACAGTGTAGCTAGTTCTCTGGACCTTAACTGGACTCTGAGCTCATGCGCTGGGATTCTGTGTGCTATTATTATCACAGATTCAAGGCTGTGTCCTGGAGGGAAACCAGAGTCCACTGGGGCTAGGGAACAATGGTTTCTAGAGTAGGAGCCTAGTTGCAGCCACCTCCAGCCTTTCTTCGCTGATAGTTCTGTGCACTGCTCAAGATGGGTAAATCACTGGGCCTGGGCTGGCATCTGCAGCGACAATTTGTGATTCCATGTTACTGTTCTATTATTATCCCAGATTCTGATCCATGCCCTGCAGGGAAAGCCACGAGACTCCTCCCTGCTGTGAACAATAGCAATTCTGGCCTTGTGTGGGACCAGTGATAACCTTCTGTGCTGCTTTGCTTCATGATGTACCTATCCAGATTTCTGTATTTCACCTGATCACCATCCCATTCTGCTATCTGCTGCCTCATGTCAGTCTGCTCTGACCAGCTTTGGTGCACACACAGAGCTCTTGTTGCTGCTTCCTCTAAGTCACTACGACGGGTCTCTGTGTCTCTTATTGCTGTCCTCAAGCAGATGTTTTCATGGTAATGTAGTATTAAATGTGATGATATGTATATATACTGCGTTTCTTTAATCAGAGAAAAAACATTTTTATTTTATACTTTTGGGGTAAGATGTTGTTTTAATAGTTAATACAGTAAATGGATAATGAATTTATTCAATATCTTAATGTTCTCTACTGAGATAATCAGCCTTGATTTTTTTAATAAAATATTTTTCACAACATTTTCCCGAGATGAGCATTTTTCAGCATCATCTTGATAACTTGTTGGAAATGTAAAATATTGAACACCGTGTCGCAGACTTACTGAAGTAGAAACTGTGAGGTGGATGGAGACAAGCACTAAATGTTTCAACAAGCCATGTGGATAATTCGTATGCGTGGTCAGGGTGTTCATTCAGTATGGCATCATTGTATTAGTGAGTTTGATAACTCACTGTGATGTGAATTATAAAAATTATGTTATAATGAACTATAAATAATTTATTATTCACTGTAAACATAAATTTATAATTCACTATAATGTACATTATAAAATAATGTAAATAATCCTGAGATACATCTGAACTAGTCATTGTGCTTCACCTGTTTATATAGTGTGGATTTAGATTCCAACTTCTTATTTAGTATTTTTGTGCTTATTTATACAAAGAAAAAATATTTGTAGTTCTGCTGTTCTTGTCAGGTTTGGTTATCAATTTGTCAAACAAGTATAATAAAATGGAGAATTTTGAATAATTTGCTTTCCTGGAATATTAGGATAACTTTGAAATTATTTCTTCCTCATGCATTTGATAGAATTCACAAGTGGGGTCATCTGGAGTTTTCTTTTGTGCAAAGTTTTGATCATGGTCTTAATCATTTTAATATTTGCTATGGTTTTTATCTAGATGCCCCCCCAAACCTCATGAGTCCATAGGTGGGGCTCCTGCGAGGCTGTTGTATCATGGGGTAATTAAAATAATCCATGGATTAATCTGCTTATGGGATTCTAGCTGACTTACCTTTAGGAAGTGAGGTCGCTTGGAAGAGGTGACGCACTGGGAGTATGGCCTGGAACTCACACCTCTCTTCCTGCTTCTCCCTTCTCACAGCTTTCTGTCACTATGCCATGAAGGTACTTTTCCCCTTTGATGCCCCTCTCCTATGTTGTCCTACCTTGCAGCCAGCTGACTATGTGTTGAAACCTCTACAAACTGTGAACCAAAATATTCTTTTTCTTCTTTTATATTGATGGTGTCAGATATTGGGTCTCACATCTAATATGATGAGAAAGTAACCCAAATAGTATTCAGAGAGTAATTTGTTCTGTTTCTTGTGTCAGTTTTCAAAAAGTTAAGTTTGTGAATAAAATCCCATGAATAAGTCAAGAGTGGTGTTTCTCATCCATAATGCCTGCACTCTGGGAGGCTGAAGCAGGGAAAGTAGCAAGTTAGAGTCCATTCTGGGCAACACAGTGCCTCAAAATTAAAAATAGAAGAAAAGGTCTGAGAATGTAATTCAGTGAGAATATGCTATATTCAATCGCACTCAGTCTTTAAAAAATAAACAAAAACAAAAAATTCTAACTATATGTAAGACTTGAAGTTTATATGTTGGATAGTCAAGCATGAACACAGTTAGTATACTGAAAATAACTCCAAGCATATATTTAAATATAAGTAAAATATATTAATCCTATTGCTTCAGGAACTTCATGCAGTAAATTTCAGTTGGAAATAACTAAGATTCCCATGAATTAGATGTCAGAGAAATAAATTTCATAGGATCATTTTAGCATATTCCTATTCTGAAACAGCAGCAAGGCATATCATTAAGGAAAACTAGATACTTTCAAATAGTACCAAAATAAATTGCATCATTCATATTTATCCTTTTTTTGCTATCATCAATTTCAGAAAATTGTTTAAAACATCTCTAAATTATAAGGTGTGTCAGTAGCAGGGAATTTACCTGCTGATTGTCTAAATGAAAAAAAATCATGCTTATTTTCTCATGTATATTTTACTGTGCAACATTTAATGTAGGGTATTTTACTATGCATATTATAATATGAGGTCAAGGCACACACAGAAGAACATTTTTTGAAAATGACAGAGAAATTTTTATACTCTTTTTGAAACTTAAAGGAATGTTTTTCCTAATCTCTTTTATGTTTCATTTAAGTATCATTCAAAGCAATAAACTCTCAAACATAGGTGAAGCTAGACAAAATACGCAAGCTGTTCAATAGAAAGTTTACTAATTTAAAAGAAGTTAATTCTGAATTCAATAATTAAGTTCAGTTGTATAAATTTTTTACTACTCAGTATACATATTATACATTTCTTTTTCTAGTTAAACACTAATTTTCCTTCCAGAGGACCATAAATCTTGAATTAAAGATAATAAATCCATGCTATATGTGCATTTAAAAAGGTCAACATTTTCTTTAAGGTGACAAGGAAAAGAAGTCAGGGCCCTAATTTGCAAAGACAGGAGAAATGCAACATCTAAATATGAGTAAGTCTCTTTAAAAAAAAAATGTATGTATTATATTACGTTGCCATGTGGAATGTGAACTAGCCACAAAACAAAGTATTTGAACAGATTTGTTTATTTTTCATTAAATTTGAATTCTTTAATTAAAATCATATTTCCCCTTGTTGGTTTTTATAATCATAATTGAAGGATGACTATCTTAGCATGTCTACGAACAAATGAAGATGTTTAGGGAATAAAGTACTCTGAGAATGTCTGGTGAGCTCTTAGTAGATAGATGCACAAGGTTTGTGCTCACTTTGAAGGTTGCTGATATTCCTCTTGAATGTCTATATATTCTTAGATTAGACCAACTTCTCAGTCAACTCTGAATAGTCTAGACAATGTGCAGTTGAGGGACCCCTAGACACATAGAAGAAACTAAGAAGGCTTGTTACACATTCATCTCCACTCTACTCCAAAGCTTCCAGATGATTTTTGCTTCCTATGAAAGTAGGGTCTGTGTAGCGAGGAAAGTTTCATTCAGTGTGCCACCAACACGCACTCTCACGAAGGCACCCCTCTTCCTTACTTTCTGATGCATACCATCTGTAGGCAAGTTACCATCACAGCCGCAGCAAGCATAGATTCTGATTTTACACACTAATCTCTACTTCATTTCTAAGAATTTTTTTAAATTATATTTTTGTTTTTTTTCTTTTCTGTATTTAGGTATTTTTAGAGGAGTGTGTTATGCTATGGAATTCAGTTCACATAGAGTCAATTTCCTTGATGGTCTAAAAAAAATATCTGCTAGAGTCTCTGGATGTTCTCACTCTTAGAGTGTAATGCTCCTACTGTGAGACTGATTATAATCTGCATGGAAAGGAAACAATCTCACATGTTAAGTTTTGTTTGCAAATTTGGCAGTGTTCATCATTGATGGTGTGGTTTCTAGTTTCTACGCACATTTATATTCTGGTGTGCAGATTATATTTTGCCTATGTTTCATGCTGTTTTAAATAGTTGATGAAGTCTAAGTTATTCACCAAACCTGTCTAACTTAGCAAGTGTTCTAAATGGGCAAGATTTCTAAATTCAAACAGTATCTCTTGTTTGGGCAGCAAACTGAAACCTTTTAGTTTTTTATCCCCAATATAATATTAATAATTTTCTAGAATCCAGAAGAATGTATATGGACTTTTTCTGGAGACAGATAAGAATTTTTAGGAGAGTGTAGAAGGAGATTACAGAACTCCCCCCACCCAATAGCTCCAGTTTATAGCATTTATTCCTTGAAACTATCTGCTTTGGCAGCCCTGTGCTCTATCCTATGACATTTCACGGTACTAAAAATGCAACTCTCTGTGTTTAAGACATCCAACACAATGTATTGTGTAATTATCATGAATTTCACCAAGTGAGTTTCAAATCCCTTACTTGAAGAGCCAAGCATCGTGTAGTATTCTCCTGGTTAAAATCTACTCTCCAGTAATCTTTTTATATTATTCCTGTGTTCAAGACTGTTATCTGCAAGAGAGAGAAAAACATAAGAATTCTTCCATCGCTATACTGAACCTCCACTTTTGTTTCTTTATTTTTAAAGTGGATTTATATAAATGATACCAAAATCTATTCTTTAAAAATTATACTGCATAGATGGGTGTTTGTAGCATTACCTAGCACAAAGTACAAAATAAATATATGTTATTTTTATTCCAATAACTTTTAATGTAAGCTCCTTTACTAAGACAGCTTTGGAAATGCCCCTTCTTTCGGTGACTAATATGTGTATTGATATTGCATGTATTTCTTCTCATGAGCTGTGCTGTAGTTTCATTGTTATTTGAGTGCAGCACCCAATGATTGCTGTGTTAGAAACTAGTCCTTAGCGTGGTGATATTGGGAAGTAGTGTGGAACCAATAAGAGATGAGCCCTAATGACAAAATTAGGTCAATGGAAAAGTTCCCTTTGGAAGAAATTGATGCAGTACTCATGAACCCTGGTTAGTTCTTGCAAGAGAACTTGTAATACTACTGTAAGAAAGTAAGCCAAGCCCTCCTTTAGTCCTCCCCTGATGTCCTGTGTCGTCACTGGTCTCTTCTCACACATGCACTTGCTATCATGTCATTTGTCATGATGTGATATTGCCTAGGTGCTCTCTCTTACTAGAGGTAAACAAATGGGACTGCCTCCGACACTTTTAACCTCCAAATCTGTAAGCTAAAGAAAACTACTCTCATTATATAGCACCCAGTTTCAGGTATTTTGTTGTAATAATCACACTAATACATAATAAAAATGAGGTCTTGAGCAAGTGGATAATATTATTTTTTACTTCTTTGTCTTTTTGAGACAGGGTCTCACACTGCAACTCAGGCTGGTCTTGTATTCACTTTGTAGCCTAGGCTGGTCTCAAACCTGCAAACGATTCTCCTGCCTCAGCCTCCCAAGTGCTGGGTTTACAAGAGTATGCCACCGTGTCCAGCTGCAAATGGATAATTTTTATAAAGAATATTTTTTTACTTTATTCAAATATGTTGATATTGATCATTTAATGAAAAATAATTGAAATCTTACTATAGGTTATAACTGTGCTTGAATTAGAAAATAAGGAAGTAGACAAAATGGAGATAAGATCTAATATTTTCCAGTGCATTTTTTTAAACCTGGACACAATACCTTGATTAGTTTTTCATAAGTAGCTGCAATAAAATAACCAAAAACATTGTTTGGAAGTTTTAATGCATCATATTATTCTTGGAATATATATATATTCTTGGAATATGTATATATATCATATTCAATCAGATATATGTCATATATAAATGTATGTATGATATATATCATATATATTCCATCAGATATACATATATTCAATTAGAGACTATAAAAGTTTAACCATAAAATACAAGCGATGTTTCCTCATTTTGCAAAATTCAGTAAATAACTGTTGTGGTCTCCTATAAATTATGAACCCTAAGTGTTTTTTGATAGAGTAAGACCTATTTTGTGAATAAAGATTTATCCCTTTTACTGTTATGTAGCAATTTAAAACCATAAAGAAAGAAACAAGTCATTCTTGAAATGATTCATTCATAAATAGAAATCATCAACTCAAAACATTACCATTTATAGTTTAATCTCTAAATATTTTACACATATATTAACATTATAATATGATATTAATTCTCTATGTTGTGATTATTAATACTCCATGCCTTGATTTTGTGAGTGAAATAAGCCTTTCATGAGATAATATGTTTAAAATTAGATAACACAATGTGAAATATACAATGTCAATATTTATTCACTAGTCACATGTTTTTCATAGTGAAATGCTAAGTTACAAGCTTGTTACAAATAATAGCATTAGACTGTGTTTTCTGTAGATTTGGAAGTAAAAAAGCTGCTCCTTTTAAATTGTATATTATTTAAAAATTAAACTTAAAGAGTAAAGATGATAAAAAGATAAAAAGAAAATTTTATGAGAACTTAGAATGACTTTAAACATAATTTGGTTTATTTCTAATTGCTCAATAAGCTTTGATATACATGACCCATTTTTTTTAGAAATAATTGCCATGGCTGAAATTGTTATAGGACTTTTGTAATAAGAGATATAATACAAAGTATCCTAATTACATTTGCACCTATAAAACAAAAAGGACATAGAAAAGGATTAATGCAGTCACATTTTTTAAAATTATGCTTGCTGTTGTTTTCACTGAAGGTAGGAAGAGGACATCTAAACTAAATCATCTTTTCATATACCTACCATTTCTAATGCTGCAGCAAGAGCACTTTGAAGGTAAACCATGTTTCCTGCCTCAGAAAGCACATTTACGCCAATTTTTCTACAGGGCCTTAGCATTACCTATTAGGTGACTCCCATACTGCATATACTGGAAGATCCTTCTTTATTGCTGAACAAACCACCAAACTAAAGAATCAGGCCATGGACTCTCTTCCCAGCATGTAAATAACTATGCTGTGATACAGGTGAGATCAGTATTCTAAATTTAGAACACGGGTTAGCAATTTTGCCATTTTTTTCAACAGTAAACTTTGAAATGAAAAGTGTAAATCATAGATTTCAGCTTGAAGTTAGCGCATGATCTGATCTCTAAATGCTTTCTTGGAATCAGAATGGAATACTAATTCAATGAAGTTGCCCTAAAGGACTGAGAACAGTTTATCTAAACAATAAAGACCTACTCTGTAACTCAGAGAGGTTTAATGTCATCGTCATTGAGTATGTTACTGTCTCCCATACTAAAGAACAGTAACTCATCCTCAACTAACGGGACTACAACCATTCCCAAAATGAACTTCAGATATCCGGAATTGATCAATTTAACGCCTTTCGTGGTTTAAAGTAATAGCTATGTGATGATGACCATTCTTTTTAAACAAATTTTAAAGATTTACGATCCCATTACCATTTTAAAGATGCATTGTAAGGGCTAGGAAAGAAGTTCAGCAGCATAAGAGCCTGCCTGGCAAGCTCAAGGACCTGAGTTCAATTCCTGGTACCAAAAACTTGTGTCTTCCCAAACAAGTACCTCCTTCCCATCATGGGTATGGATTCGGTGGACTTTATTTCTTCCCTGCCAGTGACTTCTGCTTTCCTATAACATAGAATATCAGGTGTTCTCTTGTAATTCACTTCCATCATTTTTAAAAGGAGACAGCCCTATGATGAATCCCCATGGCTCCTCCTTTATAATTGCACTTGCTTGTTTATCATCATTGTTTGCTTCATGTCTGCCTTTCCCATTGTACTTGAACTCTATGATAGCAGGGGCTAGCAATCAATTAATATTGATTACAGACTGCCTAGCATTTTAAATTTCCACTTTCCTGTTGAATTATTAAAGGCAAACATGGAGAGCCTGTGTCTCAGTGCCTGAAACACAGCATATAGTCAATAAATGTTGTGGAATGTTCACCAACCATCCCTTTTCCCAGAATGTCTAAACTGGAAAACATATTACAGATTAATCTGTAAAATGTAAAGTCACCTGACTTTATGAGTGACCAATCACCTGCACTGTCATTATGGTACCCAGGCCCCACAGGAATTAAATGTTAAAATCAGAAGATATAAATGTAGAATAATTACAACAAAAATATTATAGAGTTATATTTTGTTTAAAAAGCAGGGATAATAATAATTTATTGAATATTTAGTATATGCTAGAATGACTCATACCACCAGTTAATATACTTTTACTAAGAAACTAATTCTCATCCTGTATATTTTAACTTTAAATCCATGTTGAAGGTGTGCTATATATATATAACCCAAAATTCAAAATTTTCACAGCAGATGCTTCCATGAGCTTCAAATACATATGTACAATGACTGGATTTTTATCTTGATCAATCTACCCAAATTTCAACTTATTCACATCTAGAAACAATGATAAATGGCTTCATAAGAACTGGAGACCTCCAGAAGTCTTATTTTAGTCCTAAAAATTAGTTCAGCTATTCATTTCATATCTCAAGATAAGAACTTTGAGTCCTCCATGACATTAATCCCTCTCTCAGCCCTGTTTCCACTCATGTCAAGATGCTGGTTATTTTTACTTCCTAAATATTTCTCCAATTTACCTTCATCCTTAGACTGCAATCAGAAAAGGCATGCTCAAAATATAATTCTCTTTTTCTGTTTTATACATACATATACACATACACGCATACTCAAAGTCTTGCCATTTTGTGATTTAAAAATTGAACTAATCAGATCACAATCATGAAGTTCATTGTTTTACCATATCTTACAAAGTCAAGAAACATCTGCTGTCCTGCACCTACTGAATAGTTGAATCACCCAGCAGAGGTTGTACTGTGATGTCAGCTCAGGGACAAAACCCCAGGGACTGGAATGCTGTCAGACAGTGGTACCTATTTTCAATCAGAAGCCATAGACAAAATATAAAATAACCAGAGCAGATAATTAAAATGATAAGAATATAGGACCCAGTGAACATGAGGAGCTGAAACACAGTTGGGTGTAGGGCAAAGTATGTCTAAAAGAGAGGAAGCACAACTGGCCTCTCTTGCTGCTTCTATGCCTACTAAACAACTGTGAATGAACAATCAAAACAAACACAACCTTATGAAGGCAAGATAAATAAAGGCTGAGATTTTTGGAGGGTAAAGGTCTTGGTCATTTTACCACAAAGCCTAAGGTGCAGTCCAAAGGTAAGTAAAACAAAATCCCAAGGCCAATTACAGCAGTAAGGACTACATCTTTTAATTTGTTTAGTTTACTAACCAGACCTCCTCAAAGATTCTTTTAAGTGATCTCATTATCATTCCTAATGATTCTCCCTACAGAATGAACACTGTGTTTTCATTTGCCATATGGGTTGGCGGAGAGGGTGTAAGTTGCCAGGATACATACCGCACTATCTCCAGTTTCTGTGCATTATTAGAGCCATTTAGCAAACCTGAGTTCGAGATCTTTGTTTCTCTCCAGAGACAACCAAGAAAAGAAAGATGTCATATCAAGTCATAAAGTAAGGCCACAGCTTCCTTAATCACATCCTTTTTTATTTACTGTTGGGAATTGATCACAGGACCCTACTCATTAAAATTGCATGCTTTTCCACTGGACTGTATTCACAGGGCTCTCTTCACCTTTGTCAGGAACACAAACTAATATTTAGCAGTGCTTCTATCACAGCCGATTCAATGGCAGCTCCAGGAGCCTCGGCACCCAAGTCCAATAGAGAAGACGCATGGTAGTCATTTTTTTTTCGGTGACCGCCTAAGATGACCACATTGACACAACCTAGAATTGGTGAAAGTTAACACCTTAAAGTGAAAACTCTGAGAAACCAGAAGCAAAACATGAGAAACAAACTCAGGATCACTAAGTGCTTCCAGTGAGAACATTCCGGCTTGTTAATATACAGCCACAGTGTTGACTTTCTCCCTTACTCTGTCTCATTTCTCACTTTCCTCTTACCTATCTGGATTGCAAACCACAACACAGACTAAAACGTGAGCATTCTCTCTGTCTGTTATTCTGGGAAGCCAGACTTTAAAATTTTTCAACATGTCAGTGTCTTCTAACAACTATCCCACATTCCTTGATAGCAGCAGCAGTAGTTTCTGAAATTCAAAGTATTCATAAAAAATTGTACTGTATGTTTTTTCAGACAACTCCGAGATCTAAGTGTGAGAATCATGGAGCATCTCCAGGCTTTTTTCAAAGTGTGTAACAAATCTGTTTATTCAGCAAAGAAAAAAAATTACAAATATTACAAAATAATGTGCAGACACATGTGTGTTTGGCACATGTTTTTGTCCAGGATTAAAGCATTAGTAGATGAATAAGAGAGTGAAAAGCAGGCTGGTAGAGTGTAATGCCATGGTAAACACTATTTTATTAAGCTCCATGGATATGACAACACCAGAAGGACTTTCATCATAAAATATTTAAACAACATGTGAGGAAAATGAAGCTGAAAGAAAGGGAACAAATGACATACTTCTGTCAATGTTTTGACAGAACATCATCAGATACAGAAAGTGAGAGGGATGAGAAGGGAGTACATAGCCTAATGTTGCACATCAAAATATTTGGAACAGATTTTTATAGATAATATATAAACTTGTTTAACAATTCATTAGCTCACTTTCTTAACCTCATACCTAGTTTCAAGGCTCTTACCTTTTTTTAGAGCTGATAAATTTGGATATTTTCAATAAGGAGCCCACTTTACAAAATGATGAGCTCGTATTGTTACTATTGTTGATGCTGATATTTCTTACATTTATTCATTTTAAAACTCAAAAACAATCTGCTAATCCTCTTAAAAGTCCATTTACTAAGACCCTCACACTTGGACAAGTGTGTTGCTTTACAAGGCTTCATTTTGGTGCAGGAAAATCATGAAACCAGAAGAGTCCATCTAACTGGCTCAAAATCATACAGGCACATAGCTTACCATGGATCGACCCTTAGGTCCACTTGGAAGCTGAAGCCACCATTTTACGTTCTACATGCCTTGTCTTCCTAGATTGGTCAGCCAAACCAAAGGCTGTTACTTAACTTCATTTCTAAATACAAAGACATTGAACTTGTCTTCCCTGAATCAACAACATAACAGGAAACCCAAGCTCCAACCTTGGCGCCAGATACTTCCTGCTTTGCACTGATTTCTAATTGTACAAGAGTGCTGGATTAGTAAAATAATAGCATATAGCATGAGTATTAAAACATCAAGAAGTAATATCTTCAGTACAACAACTGAATTTAGGGGTACCACAAGTTATTATTTTTAAAAGAAAATGTACTCATTTAAAAAATATATTGCTAGTTAAGAAATTAAACAAAATTACGGCTTTCAATCATCAATTACAAATGACAAGAATGTAACTTTTTTCCCAATTTTTTGTCCATTTCTCAGGTGTGAGTACCTACTATGTGTAGGAGCTATGCTGACTTGTTGATTCTTCTTATGGCAGACACAGTTGGGCAATTATATCAAGCATCATCTGTTGCAGAACCAGCCATAATATCCAAATTTCAACATTGTTATTAACTCGGGCCTGTGATTTTACATCTTTTGAAAAACAACTATCATGTTTGGAAGAATTTGGACAAGTTCATTTAGTAGTCAAAACAAACCAGTCGACCAACTGTAGTGTTAAGAGGTCGTCAGTCCCAAATGCACTTCAAAGTGCTCTGAAATATAACTGCACTCCAGGGATTTAATGAGCAAATAAGGTAACACTTGTGGACTGAGGAGCATTGGTACTATGAGCCATCAACTTGTCCTAACTGTATTTAAGACTATTACATGATGTGGAGGCAATATTATCTGCAGAACATCAGGAGAGCTAACTCATTCCTTTCAGGGACACCCCGAAGAACAAATCCAATGATGTGTTAAACTAAACAGACATTGCTGTTGGTAGGCATTGTAAGCAGATTTTCTGGGAGTGAATTCATTGAAAGATAAAAAGTAGATTTGACTAATAGGATTTATATCTATTAAAATTTATTTCTTGTGCCTGGCATTAACAAGTTCGATAGTGCTGGGTTTGATTGCTTTTTCTAACATAACTTGTTTGCCCTCACCTACTAACAGCTGAAGTAGGCTTCCGCAGGGCCACAGGCTGAGAATTCAGCCCCTTCCAACCTGGCTTCTTGAAGATCACAGTAAATGCAACGATACGGGCTTTGAGCATCGACTCTTGTCATTCTCATCCTGTATAATTACAGGATTTTGGAGACCATTTGACTATTTTTAATTTACATTTTTCTGCAGTCTTAGTTTTATGTTACTCTGATAGGTTGATGAATATATTTTAGCAGTTTCTAAGTTTCTTGATTTATCAATCATATTATTTTTGTACTTTGTGATCTTACTTGCCTAAACAATTGTATTGGCTTTAGGTTTTGTCTTTTTGTGGTATTAGAATCATATTAAATCATCATCAGTAGAAATCTCAGTGGTTTTATCTCATTTTAGCTTCTGTCCTCAGTATCTTTGTTATTCTATTTCTTACTGATGATTTATGAGTTCTTGATTTTATGACGTGTTCTTTTCTAAATTTCACTATATTAAATGATCATTCTTTCTGATTTTGAATGAAATGAAAAACGAGCAAAAGATTGGGGAAAATTTTAAAAATAAACAAAGGTTAGTCATCAATAATTTAACAATTGCTGTAAACTCTTGCTTTTAATTCTCTCTCGCTCTCGCTCTCTCTCTCTCTCTTCATCTCTCTTTTGTGGGTGGCAGGAATGGAACTCAGGACCCTTACCAGGCAGGTGCTGCACTGCTGAGCAATATCTTTAAGTCCAATCTTTTCATTCTCGGAGAAGAAAATATAAAACATTATAAGATGGATATATGTTTATGCATAAAGATATATACCACCTGTACACATGTGTATACGTAAATATAAATGTACACACACTTGCAGCTGTCTAAATACAGTCAGAACTCTTAAGGCAGAAATGTACCCTGTTGCCAAACCACACTGGACATTATAGCATCAGCTCCTGGTGCCATGCCACCTCCACTCCTGCCAAATTCCTGAAATTATCTTTTAAGATGCTAGCCTTCTACAATTCAAATCCATTCTACCTACTACAACCAATGACAGTGTTTACTTATAACATTTAATTAGGCTGATTTTAAAAGTTAAAAAAATCTGCATTCCTCTCGTTAAAAACCAGAAGTACACATGACAAAAAAATCCAAAAATAGCAAAAGAAGAAATTTTGCAATTCTTCTTCATTACCTTGGGTGTTCTTGTTCAGACAAAGCTTGAACTTTTCTTAATTAAAGCCTGTGTTTAAAAAGATATAATAAAAACAAAGGAAAAGGAACTTTCTCATTGTTCAATGCTACTCTAAATCTAGTTGCGGAAATATGACTTATTGTAAAGCAGATAAAAATATTTCCAAATGTAGAAATAAAAAGCACCTACAACGCATTAAGTAGCATAGATGAAAAAGTCACTAATTCAAAACCATGGACATTTTTAGAGCAAGAAACATATAGTCAATATCTCTCAAGCTTCTAGAGAAAGGAAATAAATAAAACAAGAACAAAAACAAAATCAAGAGAAGCAATGAGAGTCAAATTATTGCTCAAGTGTCTATCGGAGGAATAGTGCATTTCAGGTGCTACAGGACAGTGATTTAACTCTAAAATTTTATACTGCTTAGAATGAAAGTGAAATAAAATTATCAGAATTGATAAATACATTCCACCATGCTAGCTTTCTTCAGGGTATATGCTACAAAAAATGGAATTAAAAATGAGGCAAAAAAAGGATACATGAGTTAGGAAATGGTAAATGGAGATCAAAAGAGCATGGATGGAAATTTCAACTTCTAAAGTGGTGGTGGAGTCACTTTTCTTATACATGGAAGGTGTACAGATAAAGCAGATCTGAGACTAAACCATTGGTCTTTTGCAACAATGTCAGTGAGCACAAAAATATAACATATAAATCTGTGAGGTCTGAGGTACTCTGCACGGATTTATCGGCCTAAATTTCACCGTGGCTGATACTGTTAATCCTATTTCTTTCCTCTTTTACCTCTTTCCTTTTTCTTTTTCCTCCACTTCCTTTTCCTTTTGTTTTGTAATTGAATTTATCCCTTCGGATTTTTTTTTCAATTTTTAAAACTAACGCTTTTAAGATGTAGCTATTGTGCATACTGCAGTTAGGGTTGCACTTTGTGGCCCATTCTAAAACTTGCAGGGACCATAAATCCCAATTTATCAACTTCACTGGATTAAGGAACAGTAGGCAATTTGTACAGCATACTCCTGAGTGTATCTGGGTAAATCCAAGGGGCAGAAATCTTGAGAACTGTTTGTAGTCCCTTGCTGATTGTTCTTCTCTGCCACTGTTCCCTTTCTCTGCTTCCCACCTGCCCCAAATTAAGCAGCTTTTGTCAAGTAGTTTATGCTGTGGAGCCTGCCATCCATAGGACAGAATTCTCTGAAACCATGACCTAAATTAAACTTCTCTTTCTTTAAACTGTGGGCATTGTATACTGTATCTCAGCAAAAAGATGGTGGACTAATATACTTGCTATTTTAATACA
This sequence comes from Dolichotis patagonum, assembly GCA_004027295.1. Lineage (NCBI taxonomy): Eukaryota > Metazoa > Chordata > Mammalia > Rodentia > Caviidae > Dolichotis > Dolichotis patagonum. Next base: position 174,753 of record PVJX010000940.1, read on the forward strand.
TGAACTTATATCATTCACATTTATTGATGTGATGACTATTTTTTTTGTCTTTTTGAGACAGGGTCTTGCTATTCAATTTAGGCTGAGTTTGAGCTTATTTTGTAGCCCAGGCTGGTCTGGAACTCACAAAGACCCTCCTGCCTCAGCCTCCTGAATATTGGGATTACAGGAGGACACTATCATATCCAGTGGATGTGATGACTATTTTATTCATTTCTCTCATGTTTTTTTTTCTGAAAGCATTTTCATATGTGATGTATTTCCTGTATTTACTATTTCTAATATTTAGAACAGCTTGCTTTCATATTTTAGCATTATTTTTGAAATTACAATTTAATCCTTGACCTGTTTTCCTTATTCTTTTATTTTTAGAAGCATAATTTATTATTTCCCTACTAATACATGTCTTGTTCTTACAACCTTCTCCCTATTTTTTTATTTGCCACAAGAATTTAGACAATAATGTTTTCTTTTATCTTTATTCTATGTTGCAAAATATTTTGGTAGAAATACTAGGTCAACCTGGTATTTCACAGCCTTAGAGGTGAATGTGTCTTTTTTAACCTAGCTGTCTAAAGTATTCATTTTATGTATTTGATGACTTACAGTGTTACTAGGACCTATATTTTCTGGTTACTTTAAGCTCAATTTCTCCATGACATTTAGGATGCAATTTAAATATCTACTTGAAAGCTATACATTACCTCATTGTTATTTTTCTAGAATCATATTCAATAATATTAATTCAGTACATCAACTTTTTCTTTCATGGGGGTTATAATTAGGACTGGTGAATTTCTTTTCAACTATTATTTACTTCATAATATTTTTAATACTTCCTACATATCTATATGATATGTGTTGTTTGATTGCCTTACATCTTTGTCCATTGTACTTACTGAGGTTTCTGCAATGTCTTTTCCACCAGTTGCTTTTCCCAGGTCTTTCAATTATTTAATTTAATTTAATTTTTTGCTTTGTAATTTTATTAATTTACTATTTCTTATTACATTATCTTGTCTCTTTTTGGTGGGTAGTGCATAGGGTTTCACACATGAGAAGCACACACTATCATCCACTTAAGTCCTCAGGTCCTCTTTCTATTTCTTACATCTGGTTTTCGTAGACTTAGAAAAACAGAGGTGACTATTTTATTAAAGCTGTCTCTTTCCCTCTTTCCACATTATGTCAATACATCTGATAATAAATTTCACCTGCTCATGGACAGCACATTTAAATTAAATGTTCTGCAAATAAATAATCAGCCCCCTTAATTCTTATTATGTCTCTTACTCTGATTTATTCGAGATCATTTTTATTCACTTATTTCACAAATGATTAGAATTTTTTTGCAACAAATTTGGGTAAGAAACACCAAGATTGGAGCCAATAGAACACGTTTAGATTAATTACAGAAGTGCTCTTTCTCTCCCCCAAGTGGATGACTATCTCAAATAAATAAATTTTAAAAGTTGCCTGGGATTTTTATTATACAATGCCACTTTCCAAGGTTCTCAAAATTGTATTTTATTCAGAGAGGTGTCCGTGTCTCCTGAGCTCACCTCTGTTTTCATCTTGCCATTAGAATACAGGGTACAGACTCAGTATTCACTGTGAGAGCTTCCTTTTCACCAGGTGTGCTCGCGCTGGTAGCTTCTGAGTGCGCATCTGCGGGTCCTTCTCAGCGGAGTGGTTTCCCTCCACTGCTTCCCAGCTCCGTTTCCTCCTGCGCAGCTTCTGCTTGGTTTCTGCTCCATTGGCAGCCATGGCCTCTGAACGAAGCCTGGGGTTGTGCTGTCTCAACTTCCTACTGAACGTGGAGTTGGGGTAGCTTTCATTATTTAATAATTTCCAGAAGGAGGAAAAAAGGCTGATATTTATTTACACTCATATTCTTACTGGAATTCTATTCTTTTATAATGTCATTTTTACTGCTATTTATTAATTTTTTTGTTTTTAAAAGTTATATTCTAGTTGCCTACAGTGGAATAGAAAGCTAAAATTTTCTTTATCACTGAGCCTTCAAAGATAAACACACTGCCTTCCTCTCAGGTTCTCAATAGAAATAAATCATAAATTTGGGCTGAATTCTGGAGAATCCAGTAGATTATTACTAGATAATATAAAGCAAGTCATATGACTAGATTTTATTTTGCACAACTTTTAAATTTCCTTAGAATTGTCTCACAATTTTTTATTTGCTTACTTAATTTACTATAAATCTATTGGTAATGTATTTCCAAACTCTGATTTCATGTCCAGTTCTAATCTTAAGAGTTCCCCCCAAATTCAGCCCTTGAAGTTTATAGTAAATTTACAAGGTTAAGCTTGTATGCCTCTTAGCACTGTTTTACTTCGCTTTCCTTTCCCTTCCTGAATTAATTCAGATGCCACTTACTCATTAGCTTGGTATAAAAAGTAGTTTTAAAGTGTATTTTAATTGACAAAAATTGCATATATGCATTGAATGCAGCATGATTTTAGAAATATATATGGAAATTTGCATAATATATATATGAATTAACAAATAAGGTAATGAGTATCTGTATTACCTCACATATTACCTCACATAACTTTAGTGACCATGTCCACAGTGGGTCCTTGAATTTATTCTCCTTGTCTGTAGCAAATGTTGTGCTTTTAAACCATCATTAGCATCATTTGATCACCGTTCTAGGCTCTGAGAATCACCTCCCACTGCATCTGCGAGCTCAGAGCTTTACAATCCCCACATGAATGAGAGCATCCACTATTTGTCTTTCTGTGCCTGGCTTATTTCACTGAACACAGTGTCACAAGGTGCATCAGTTTATTCCCAGATGGCTTCCGTTCCTCCTCCCCCCTCCCCTTCCTCCTTCTTCTCATTCTTTCTTTAGTACTGGAGGCTGAACTCTGGACTACATCCCCAATATTTTTATTTTGAGACAGGGTCTTGCTAAATTGTCCCAGTGAGACTCAAAGTTGTTTTCTCCTCAGCACCCCAACTGCTGGGATTACAGATGTGAGAATTTAAAAAGTAGAGAAAGGAAAGTAACAAAAAGTAAAAATATTTATGCACTTGGCTAGATTTTCTTCTTTTTAAGACTGATAGTCTCCCAGTGTTGTATACACCACATTTTCTTATCCATTGGTCCAACAGACACTAAATTTCTCAAGATTCTTCAGAGAAAGGCTCAGTAAAATTGACACAATGTAATAGACAGATAGATGACAGATAGGTAGACAGGGAATTTATGAAAGATTTGAGCTCAGGGAGGCTAAAAAGTCCGATGACAGGTCATTTACAAGTTGAAGACCAATGGGATGGCCCATCCTAGTCCAGAGACTGCAGAATCATCCTAGAGGAGAAGACTGGAGAACAGGATGCGGTGGGGGTCCGGGGGCTTCCAGTGCAAATTCTGGAATTCGAAGGCTGGAGAACTTGAAGATGAAATCCAAACTGAGAAGGATGCTCTGACCGTAGGAAAGAGAACATCATCTATTTTTCCTGGTTAGTGCTACTGAGCCCATTGGATGTTGCCCACTCACATAAAGGACAAATCTTCCCCACTGATCAGAACAACTCACAACATATTCTCTGCAGAAACACCTATTCAGAATCAGGAATAACATTTTACCAGCTAGTTACACATTAGTCCAATCAGATTGACCTCTAAAATTAACCAGCACAAATAATTTGATTTCATATCCTGGGTATGGCAAATAATGATGCAACAAACATAAGAGTGAAACATATTAAAAACTATTTTGATTGCCTTTGAGTATATACCCATAAAGAGATTGCTGAATTAGTTTTCTGACTTACAGAATTCATATGCCCCTGAAAATAACTGCAAATACTAAACCTAACTTTTTATCTTTGTTGAAATTATGACATGTTTAAATGACCGTACTCACTTTTATATGTTCAAATCCTGCCTGCATTCCCTTTATTTCACTCCCAAGGTTATTCTTCCATTATGCAGTCTTTTACTAATGTAAAAGAGACGATAAATTTGCAATTTTCTAACAGAAATATTATGTAAAAATGTAGTCAAAAGAATATATATTTCAATCAAAATAATTTCAAGTGCTCTTGACACTACACTCTTGGTGAAATTAAATAATTTTGAAATGGAAAGTTCACAAACTGTCATGGAAAAATAAAGATTTGAACCAGCATTAATATAAAAGTTTAAATTAGAATACACTCTTATTTTATAATTTTATCTCACAGTAAAGAGGTATGAAGATCCTTTGCTATTAGAAGTCAAATTATTAAAAGAAGACAAATGTTAAAGCTTCCCTGAAAAAAGTATATTCCTTTTTTGACATGGACAAGATGGAAATTCTACCTTTATTGTCAAAAGTATTGTACATGCCTGATACTTGGTTATCTTCTTAGTCTAGTATATTTGATATTATGTAAGAGAACAATAGAGTTCATTTCTTAACAATAGATTAAACAAATAAGGCTTAAAAATTTGAGTTTTACTACTAACTCTGCATCAAGATTCTGTTATTACAAAGGTGCCTTCTGTAACTTAGGGATTATATTTTTACTAATGACTTAATTTTCTCCAATTCATATTAAATATATGTTGCATTTAATGAATCTATTCTGAATACATAAAAAAGTTTAAATACCATCAATAATTGGAGGAAAAGAAAGTGATTTCAAAGAATGAATGTATGGAGCTATTGACAACAAAAATTTTATTGAAATTTATATAATTCAAGTAGAACTAATATATATTCAAGTAGAACATTAATTAAACATCAACACAGAGAAATTTATGAGATAAATAATAACCACTTGCCATCATCAGGAAAAATACATGGTAAAAAATGTTTAAAGCAGTCTTTAAAAAATAAAGTGGAAATAATGATCAAAAGAGACACTTTGAAAACTTCAAATTGATATAAGAATACTTCAATGTGACATAATATAGATCTTGTTATTTTATGTTCATCTTTTTAAATTCTTGTTTGGTTTTTATGTCTGAAGAAATAAAACCTTCTCAAAAAACTACAATGAATATTTCTTCTGAGGGTTAATCTCGATTGCAACTTGATTAGATTAAGAGACTCCCGAGACTTGAATGGACTGGGAGACCGATCATTTATCTCATCAGTGAATACTGTTGGCTAATTTTCAACTAAAATGGTGATAAATTCTTCTGCTCCTTCCATGCTCTGGAAAGGTACACCAAGCTGTGTAGGCATTCTACATGTGCTCAATATCTAGCTATTTCTTTGTGTTACTAGATTTTATGGTAAATAAGGAACAATTAAATTACTTTTGTCATCTTCCATTCAATACGTTCACCAGAAATCTTTTTTATTTATAACTTACACCTTTCAGCCATGAATCAGGCCTAAAACTGTTTAAATTTAACTTGATTTATACTCTAATTTCAAATACTAGAAAATATAAAATATAGTTTTAATTTCAAAGGGTAGACAGTATAAAATATCTAGGTGGAACTCATTAGCTATAAAACCAAAATAAAACAAGTATTCTAATTCTTTCCTTTTAAAAGTCTCACTTTCATCAACTTCTCTGCAGATTTTGCTGGCACATCCTTCTTAAGTCTTTTATTACTGTTTTGTCAGTTCCTATCTTCCGATTTTTGCTATTTCTTAATGTTCTTTTATATCTTACAGTTCTCTTTCATACGTCCTTTTTTTTCTCACCTCCTAAATTCCTGTCAATATATTGATTGTTCCTGAATATATATCCTCAATACAAGCCTCAAAGGCCTATTTCCTTCTAGAATTTTCTACATAGGTATAACATACAAATAACTCAAGCTTAGTGTATTCTACATAGCAGACAGAGAATCCTTTGTCCTGGGCCTTATGATGTAAAATATCTCGCATTTCTCTCCAGATCAGCTGCCCATGTTGATGCAGCACAATCTGTATGGTAAACATCTGTACTTCTAACCCTCAGGGCCCCAGGGAACTGCAAATCCATGTATCTGTCCTAGATCTTCAAAACAAAAAGCAACTGCTTTGCAGTGTGCTGCTGCTGTAATGGGAGACAGATCCTCCTTCCGACGGAGTGGATTTTAGCTACAGAACCAGTTTAGTAAAGGAAAAGACAACTTTATTAGCTTGTAAAATCTACAGTATTTCCCTAAGTATCTTTTATTTTCTTCTGTCTAACTGAAGATGTTGAAGAATTAGTATATTTGTTGGCAACAGTTGCATATGAGACCTGGGGAATTAATTGTTCCATGTAGGTGTAGACAATTTGCATGTACTAATGCAATAATTTTTATTGATAAGGACATGGTATACCATGCCAGAAATACAGATTTTTGGCTTCGACAAACATGTTTACTGATATCTGATGCTAAATTTCTAAAATTTTTCAATTTTATTTTATCAATATGTGTCTCAAAATTTGATATTCATTTAATAGTTTTTATCTATTTTAAAATTGATTACCATAGAAAGCTAGCTTTTGAAAATATTTGTATATTTTTTGCAATCACTGATTTCCATTTTTGGTAAGGATATATTCAAGTAGCACACACTTTGCAAAGAATTAGCTTTTATTTTCAGTCATCTACCTCACCCTATGGGTAAAACTCAGCAACGTGATAATAATCAGACTCCAAAAGTATATCCCAGGAAAATAAAAAATATAGAGTTAAGGACTAGATACATTCTCTGAATCATTTTGAAGATAGGATTTTAAAACATAGTTTCTTAGCTATAAACTATATATTTATAAATATGGCATATGGGCTTCTATCTGTATTCTTGGGTGGAACTTCACATTCTATATGCCCACACCCTAACTTACTGTTTATTCTAGATCAACTGTGTTTTGTTAATTTTCAAATACATTACAAACCCTGAACCACCAAAAGGCATTCTAATCTTCACATCTAACATCTAGTCACCAAGTTTTTATTTTCTTCCTTTTTTAGCTTTTAAATCTATAGAGAGGTTAAATAAATTACATAGCTTTAGTAACATGTCTTCTCAGAAATTTCTCCAGACAAACTACTACAGAATGACTTTTCTCACCAATATACCAAGTAACATATCTCTAATTTATTTTTTGTAATTATTAATTTAAAATTTATCACATTTATATATTTATTCATAATTAATCTTTACTTCTATTCCATTATATAGGCACCAAGCAGGTTTCCTATCTTACCACTCAATAAATAAGTTGCCAAATTAATGACTGAATTTTCTGAAAGGGAATACACTTTTTTGGGTAATGTCATTTGAGAGCAAAATCTTTAATGTCTGTGCAGAGATTTTGTTGCACACAGTTTTGAAACTGATTTCACAGCTACATTTAGGATCTTCTTTGACTGAATGTCCAGGGAGAAATTCTCAAATATGTGGATTTCTTAGCTACTATCCTGATGAATGGTTTGCCATGAGAATAAACAGAGTGATGAAGGATATTTCAATCTTCAAAGCAATCTCTGCACCTCTAACAATCCTCTGAACCTCATTCTTGAATGCTTCACCCATCCCTTTAACAACATAAGATTCTTATTTTTCTTACCAGGCTTTTGTTTTTTCAGGTCTTTTCATGTTAAAAGTTAATGTTTCATTGGCAATATGAAAATCATTAAAATATAAAGTTTGAAAATAAAGGTGTTTGTTAACATAAAACATGGTTTTAGAAATCATTTGACCTGTGTGATCAAGGTTTTCTTCAACTGAGTGTTTTAAACCTAGTGTTTCTTGACATTAGTAAAATAAACACATGAGGTCAAGGAAAGGGATAGTTACTCCTTACATTAAACACAACCTAGTGGATATATTGATTAATGCCTGTAGCTGCAGACATATGCAGTTTAAGTGTTTCTTAAATTAGATGCTTTGTCAGAAGCAAGGATTTTCAGCATTTTCAGTGGCATTCCATTACACTTTCCTTTTTTTATTTTATTTTTTATTTTTTTATTTTTTTGCCCTATAGGGAAAACACTGGGTTTCTTCTCTATTCCTTGCTTTGATTATGTTATTTTAGTCTATGGAAGAGATGGCTTTAAAATTATTGAGTTTGCTCTTGAGAAATGTCTTGGGAAATGCAAACTTACTTGGGAACATCTTTAAACAATTTTTCACATGATTTTTCATGGAATTAGTCTGCAAGACCTAGCTCTGAAAATGGATAATATGATTCATAATTAAAGTAATATAAATTCCACTTCATCTATGGTTTCCTTACTGAGTAAAATACCTTAAAGTCACCTGGAAAGATTAAACTACACTAATGTTATACCAACTAATATAAGCAAAACTTTGAATTGCATTTAAATTAGTTCAGGGCAGCAGAAGAAAGAAACTAATCTTAAGTCTCATCAAGTCATTCATTTTCTTTAAGTTTCTTTACAAACAAATTGCTTCATTTTCTTGGAATGAGTTTGTGATTTCCACATGTGAATACTGAAATAGAGTTCCTGTGCATGCCCTTAACAGTCTTTTGTCCATTTTCCACAGTGTACATCAGTTATCAATTCTGAAGTTAGACTGTTTTGTTTAACTCTGTGATTAAAAATCTCAGATGCCTAAAATTCCAAGGATGGTATTCTCAGCCTGCAGGGTCAATGCCCAACGTGAAAACTCAGCCCCTGGAAAATGCACAAATTTTTCAGAACTTCTCGCACTTACAAGGCAGTCTTTGTGCGACAAGCTGCCCTCCCGACACCAGATTCTGTGCACACACAGGTTATTACAGCATCTGAAGGGAAATGCAGTCAAGGACTCAGATGCCTCTGGCCTTTCATCCTCATTTGCAGAGTGGCGTGTCTAGCCTAAGTGTTTTTATTCTTCTATATCTAATTAAGGCACTGGGCAAATGTCTTCAAGAGACTCTCCCAGTGTTACCTTGTGGAGATAAATGAGAGGGGGGAAACATAAATTCACTTTTCTCTACTCTGACACAGCGGAGATGCATCAAACCAGCACAGCCTTTGGTTGGGGCTCCTTCTCCCATGAGGCAACCAGCATGGCTGGCCCTTTGCAGTGCCTCATTCCATGGGACAAAGTAGAACAGGAGAAATCCAGCTCTTTGTTCAGTGTCCACTCTTGCCCATACCACCTGAGTAAGTCACAAACAGCATTATTATTACTGCTTTTTGTTTGACTGGTTGGTTGGTTGCTTGGTTGGGTTTTAGCTTGTGGCTTTATGTGTTTACTCAGATATCTGGGAGACCAGCTCTCTCTTCTAGTCCAGCTGGAGTTACCAACAGGAAGAGGGTCAGGCTGCTCCCGCCACTCAATATGCCACATGTTTTGCAGTAGATCTTACACTGAACCCATACACTTCAAGGCTTCCATATTTCCCTTTTGCTCCTCTTTTTTCTCATCTCTTTCTACTTTTGAATAACTGTCTAAAAGTCTATTATCCTAAATTTTCAGGCAGAATTAATTACCTGCTGCCTTATTTTCTCCATATTTGGGTGGAGAATTGGGAAGTGACTCTCATTAAAACATTTTAAGTTATAAAATTATAGAAGTATCATGGCCATAGAACAGCACATAGAGAAAAGAAAACAAATAGTCTTTAATTATCCTATGTCCGTAAGACAGTCTTTGCTACCATTTGTGTAAAAGTCCTCAAGTCATTTTTTGTATAATTACATATTTAAATACTAAAATAGCAGACACAGGATAATTACAATATTCTGTTCTTATCTCTGCTGACAGCATGTATTAAATATGTCTTAGTACTGATATATGGTCTTCATAATCATTATTTAATGACATAATAATAACTTATAGTGTGAGCTAATGCAATTTGCTAAGCCCTATCACTAAATATTTGTTGTTTGAAATGTTGCTATTTTGATTATATCAGTGAAGTAGCATATGAGTGAGAGGTAGCAGTGATGAAATATATATATATATACATATAACTACTATATTATATATAAATATATGCTACATATAAATACTATTGTATGTTATATTATATTTATATATATTATTTTTATTTCTATGTAATATATATGTAGTTATATATAGGGGGGAAGAGAGAGAGCACAAAATAGGACAGATATCATTTACTGCAATAGTTTAGATTTTAAATCTGTCAAAGGTCTGTGTTGTAAACAGCTGGTCCACAAGGTAGTGCTATCAGAAAGCGGTAGAACATGTAAGAGGCGATGCCTAACGTGGTCTTTAAATCACTGGTGTCTTAGAAGAGGACTAAGGCTCTCTGGTCTTTCCTGTCACTTTGCTGCCTGGGTTGAGTTATAACAGGTCTGCTAAGTTCTACTACCATTTGTGCTGCCTCACTGTAGGCCTAAGAAAAAGAGTCAGTCAGTCTTGAATGAGCCAAAACCATGAGCCAAAATAGACCTCTTTTCCTTATAAGATGGTTATCTCAGGTATTTTTGTGATAGTGAAAGACAGCTGACTAACACATCTCCCTATCCATCTTCTTAATTCATTCTTACCCTCAGGTGTTGGATTCCCATGTAAGAAAAGCAGAAAAATAGAAATATATTAACACTAGTTCAAGAAGTACCTGTGCTTGTCTCCTAATTATTTAGGTCAATGGACATGGTCATTTTTCTGGCCTATGAGCTTTTTATTACATTAAAAGCTAATGTATAATATACCACATGTCAACTACCTTTACATAAAAATTATTACAAAAAAGGTGACAAAATGAAAGAAAATAACCCAGATTTTGGGAGATATCTAGAAAAGCTCTAATAATTCCTTTTCTCTCCTTAGTAGGCCTTAGTTATATAAGATTATGAAATGAAATTCCTCATAGAAGTCAATATATCTAGGAGATATATATAGATATACATATATTTAGAATGATATAGTCAAAAACAATCTACAGAGCTAAACTAAAATCATAAAGAGTGAAATCAATGACTTCTCATCACTTGAAAAAGTCAAAATGTGATATTTTTAAAACTTTGGTAGCCATTAATTTAGGCTCTTTTTTAAAATTAACAAACAAGATAACCAAAGCCATAGCGCTCTGTCAGAGTTTTGTTAAGATAACAAACTGCTAAACATTATAAGCAAGTCAGGGTAATCCTTTATTCTATTCTCCCCATGACTTGGTAAAATAAATGGCCAGCTTTTCTATTTTATAGTAGTTGAGAGAATTATACAAATGCCAAAAAAGCACAAGTAGGGCTGTTCTATGATTAATATTCTGTGGAGAACTAAGCTTTACTGTTGTTGCCATAATTGTTAGATATTTTTAAATTTAATATGCAATCTTTTCTTTCCTGTCTTCACATTATGGTCTACTAGTTCTTCTGTTATTTAAAAAACAGGGACTTTCCTCAAATGCTCAAATGCCATGCAGTAAACAGCTTTAACTATTTTCACCAAAACTTTCAGAGGGTGGAGCGAGTGAGCAAGTGATTCAAGGAGGTGATCCAGACGGCACATGTTTGCTGTGTGCATTACAGTAAAAACTGCTGGAATCAGTTCAACTTACGTTTTGATTCTACAGCTTGTCAGAGTTTCAAGGTATTCACATTTTAACCCACTTAACATCTATGGAGTGAAGAAGCAAAAATTATGCACAAAATACTCTTTTGTGCAAAAAAGAGGAGAGACACTGCTGTTGATGCTAATTAATGTCTGAGAGCAGCTTCTCAATACAAATGAGAGTATTAGAATTTTAATTAAAATGAAGAGGAATATTGTTTAGTTTTTCAGCTCTGAAGAACATGCTTAGAATGAAGTGCGTATGTAGGTCAGTACGTATATGAATGTGCAGGAGGGCACTGGGGGCAAAACAGGAAACTGGGCCTCCACAAGCTGAGCTGCCTGTTTTCCACTTGTGAGTATTGGAGTGGCTCATGGCAGGGGGCAGGGTTAGACTGCTGTCTTTTGCAATTTTAGCTCTTTCTCTTCTGCTTTATTTCTGTCTCTGTCTTCACCATCACTTTGCAACACTAAAGTCATAATTATTCCTTAAGGGAAGTAGTATAGTAGGTGGCTAAGCCCAGGAACTGAATCTTGTTCAGGACTTTCTACCCAGGCTTTCTTCAGCGAGCTCATTAAAATGTCTAATTGTTTTCTTTTTCTTTCTTTTTTTCTCTATCAAATGAGGAAACAGTGCATGCCTTATAGAATCGCTGGAGTTTTTTTTAAAGACTTAGAATTTAGTGTGAGCATGTACAGCAATGCTAGTTCCCCTCTCGCTGAAGGATATCAGTGCTCATTCTTCTGCAGAAGAAACGCCAGGCCTCTCCCTTGTAGATCCTTCCACATTTTATCAATCTAGTTGCCTGGGATGCCTGCTATCCTCTGTTTTCAGGTCCTTTTTAATTTCATGCCTGAACTATTTCAATAGTCTTAACTTCTCTCATCGCCAGGTTCTTCCTCCTCCCATCTCTCTTGTTCACTGTTGCCAGACTAATCTTTCCACCTTGTCATTCTCCTGCTTAAAAATATGTAACGGATTTCTAAGAAATACAAGGAAAATTCAGAACTGCTCACTGACACGGCAGTGGCTTCATACTACTAGAAAATAGCTAGCATTTATTTCTTAATATCTTTTAAATCTCAGGTGTTGGCATGTCATTTTCTCTATCCTTGGCACAATAAGCAAGACAGGTGTTTTTATTCCCTTTTACAAATAGGAAGTAGAGGATCAGACAAAGCTTTCAATGCAGAAAAATTTGCAGGGAGAAGGTAAAGGAGCCTTCACTCACATCTGGTTTTCTTTGCCTAACGTGTTGGGGACTTTAATCATGACACACCTTCTTCCAAAGCAGTTGTAACCTTGCCTTGCACGGTCTGCGCGTCTATATTTTGTCTTTCCAATTATTTGACTCCATGGCGACATTCACTCTAATGGTATAGGCTCCAAGTAAGACTATGTATTTTTCTTCTCTTCAACTCTTAACACCTGCCTGAAACCAAAGAAACACTCAGTAAAGAGTATATATTGGTTGAATGGATGGATTGATTAAAAACAAAGATGTTAAAAGCATCTAAGGCAGTCTTTGAGGGAAGGGAATGACCTTAGTATAGTGTGGATAACCTTGTTTCAAAGATGAGGAAGGCACTGAAAAATGTGAAAATAGCTTGTGAACATCAGACAAGTGGTTAAGAATGAAAATATGTGCCACATTTCAACTACACCTTCTTTCTCTTTTTTCTCTCATGGTAGCACTCTTACACTACATTGGTTCCAACTTTTTTTCTATATAAAACTATAAATTTTATATTTTTAAAGTTCATGATGTTATGCATGTCCTCTATTCTATAGTCTGTTATATGCCTAATAATAATTATGAAATCAATTGCTGTTCGATTTCCTGAGTATGGGCTCTCCTGATTGTAGCTTTTCTTTGGAAAGAAATAATGTCATCTAACTGCAGGAGCATATCATTACCCAATTATGTTACTCAAGGTCTAATTCTGAACATATGGGTTCATTGAAGATTTAATTTTCAATTTTCAATTTGTGAATGTCTGATGCGAGTTCGATTCAGGTAGCTGGGAGATGATGAGGACATTAATTTCTGCATTTAGGCATTACAAGGGTGTTCAAAAAGAAAAAAAACAATCCACATAATAATTTAATAAAAGATAAAGTTTAGGTAAGTACATTAATCAGTTCGGTGCCTCTCAAATTTGAAAAGAATAACCCCAAAGGGATTGTCACCTTAATTGCTAACAAAATGTAAATGTGTTTGAGGCTTTAAATATGTGAAATTAAAGATCCACTCACACACAAATATACAGCAATGAATTCTTGCAGTGAAGCAGTTTCTTTGCAAGATGCCTATAGTTTAGTCTTTTTATGAGGGTATGAATTTCCTTTGCAGTAGAGAATTGGTAATAAAAACTCTTACTAGGTAATAATTAGTGGAATAAGTAAGGCAAATCTGGCTATGGAAAATCCAATTAATATTAGTTAATCAGAGAAATATTGATATTAAACTTAATTCAAAAGCTGTTCCTTGGCTTGGTCAACATACAGGATGATAAATAAAGGGTACTGAAAGACAAACGAGAAAAAATTCAAGTAGGTAGGGAAAGAATAATTCTGGAAATAGGAGATAAATTTGGGGTTGCTGGAGTCTGATAATTCAATTTTATTCACTGGAGTTCAGATTATCAATTGTTTTATATTATAAAGAATAAGCAACTAAGGAAAAAACACCATGAAGCAATAATGGCTATTTAGCATGACTGTAATAATTATTTTATTTATTTTGTTAGGCAACTTTCTATTCTTTTATGAGAAGACATTTCCAGGGGAACACAATTGGTTTCAGCTGCCAGTCATCTGACAAAGTTAATTATTCCTTGTCTGTGCTGTGGTCCTAGGAGAGTTTCAGTATCTACAGAATTTAGTTTGAAGCAGCTCTATACATAAGAAAGAAAGAAAAATGAAATCTTTATGCTTTCTTTATGTAGGAGATACAATCCACTTCCATTATGGACTTAGTAAATTTATCTTTTCATCTATAACAGTTTGCATTTTCTCTCTCTAAAGATATAATAATTTAAAAACATCTATCAACTGCAAGTCTATTAAATATATTAATTTTAAAATATTTTCTTGTAATGGTCTGAAATCTCACAATTAATGGGGAAAGAATTTGTGTTTTATTGCTCATGTGTACTGTCAGTACAATTGTGTATGTGGATTTCAGGAAGTGAAAAATTTCTAAACGTATTAAATTTTGGTTCCCAATTAAAAATAAATAAATCATTACAACATAACCCTGAGAAGATGGCAATATCAACTTTTACTTATGTGATTGTATGTATATTGTTTTTCATCAAACCTAGAGTCTCTCAAGAGTAAAAGAAGATGTTGATATTAGGTAAAAGTACCTCAATATGCTTTATTTGTGAGTCGAGATGTTCAAATGTTGACAACATTCCGGAGTTCAACAAGTGCTTGCTAGGGCACAAAATAAGAAAAACAAACTGCCGCAAGTGAAGGGAAAGTTGTACATAATTTACTGTTTTATTTCTAGAAATATTTAATTTCATAAAATGTAGCACAGTTCCTTTAAGGTACACAATCATGCAAAGCTTTGTGTTTAAACTAATAGTTTATTCTGTATCTGAGAAACATCTATTACCATATAGCACCTCAACGCCCTTCCAAATTAGAAATGTTAAAAGTTGCCCACATTTCTTGTCATACTTTTATGTGTACTGGCTCCAGGTTAAAACAAATAAGCTTCCATTGCTTGTACCATGTATGTCTGAATGTTTTATTTTATTTTAAATCTCCCTTGTTTCTTCCTGAGCACTGTACCTAGATACTTTTCAATCATTCTTTGTTAAAAGTGCATCTCCAGTAGGATTCTTGGGTCATTGGGAAGTTCTGCTTTTAGTTTTAGGAAGAATCCCCATTCTTGTTATCAAAATAGCTGTACTAAAGGTCACATTTCTCCACACTCTGAGCCAGACACATTTTGTTTTACCTGTTGACAGCAGTCATTTTTAACAGTTGGGAGGTAATATCTCATTGTAGTTTTAATGTACATTTCCCTACTTAGAGGTGAACATCTTTTCATATATATATATATATATATTCATTGTTTTATATCTTCTTTGAAATCAGTATGATGAAAGAACATACATATTCACTGAAACATTCCTCATAGCAAACAAAATTTGGAAAAACCTAATTGCTCACCAACTGATAGGGTTTTAAAATGCAGTAGTTACAAAACACAATGGAATCACTTTCAGCATTAAAAACAAGGAATATGACAACAAGGCTCAATCTAGAAGATATTTCGCTAAGAGAATTATGAAAATACAAGGCTCACATGATCTCTAAGTTAAAGTTTAAAAAAAAACTGAACTCTCACAAGAGAGCAGAATGGAAGTTATCAAAGGCTCAGGTATACAAAGAAGTCTGAAATGTTACTCAAATATACAAAATGTTAGTGAGCAGAAGGAGTAAGTTTGGGTGATCTATTGAGTTGTTTTATGGCTTGTATCAAGATGTCCCCCAAGCGTCACGCACTCACAGGTGGGGGTTTTTAGAGGTGGCTGGATCTACAGTTACTAAATGTGCATTAAGGTGGTGTGAATATAACAACTCAGCCCAGTGACTGGCTTAGCACAGTTCCTAGAATGGATGATGAAAGGCTCCACAATGGGTATGGGTGACACCACCCAGAAGGCTTGCAGGCCGGATGGAATGAAAGGGAAATGGAGGCTTTCTGCTGCTGCTTTCTGCTCTCACTGTCTCCTACGCACTCTGCAGTGGACTGCTTCACTTCTAAAATGCCCCTCTGCCATACCACTATTCCTTGGAGCTGGCCAACTATGGACTGAAACGCTGACTGACTAAGTGTGATCCACAAGAAAGCTTTCCTCCTTTAACTTTCGAGTGTTGAGTATTTTGTCTCAGTCACAAGGAATGTAAATAAGACAAACTACAAGGTGAGTGTAGTTAATGCTGTACTGTATATTTCAAAACTGCTATGTAGACTTAAAATGTTCTCATCACAAGAAATGATAAGTAGAGGAGATAACAAATATTTTCATTAACCTTATTTGCCAAATAAGTAAATTTATTGAAGCATTACACTGTACCTAATAAATATATACAATTGCTATTCATCAATAAAAATAAAACTTAAAAATACACATTCTATTTACTATAAGGAAGTGACTAAGTGACTGGTTATATACTGAAATAGTTTATACTACATTAACAATAAATAATTCAAAACTAATGTGTTTAACTCCCAAGTTGAAAAATTTGCATATCAACAAAATTTGTTAGAAGCCAATGACAAAGATGTGGTGAGCCCAGAAGTGTGCAATGCTTTGGTAGACCAGCTGGTGAAATGTTAGATTGAAGGAATTTCTTCACTATCTTCAAATAAATGCTTATGGAAATTTAATCTACAGATCAACATTGTTATTTCACATTCTTAACATCATTGCACATAGATCTGTAATATTTACTTAACCCAATTATAGAAAAATACTAAGCACTTATGTCACATTCAGAGTGTTTTGTACTTCATCACAAACATCACAATTATAATTATTTTTTACATTGGATGAACAATTATATTTTCTCTATATATCTTACATGATTTATACATCTTACAAATGATTTCCAACCAGGACTATATGAAAATACAAGCAGAAAAGCTCATTTTTTGGAGTATGAGATCATATATTAGTTTTGTTAGGACTCTTGTAACAAACGTAAAGTATCACAGGGATGTGATTTAAACAACAAACGTTTATGTTTGAGGAAATCTAGTTGCACCAAGAAATGAATCAATAAAAAATTCTGGTGAGGTTGTGGGGGAAAGGGGAGGCTTCTTCATTATTAGTAGAAGTGTAAACTGATACAACAACTATGGAAATAACTTTGGAGAGGTCTCAGAAAAACTAAAAAGAGAAATTCTATTCAACTAAGTTATACTTCTTTAGGTATCTTCTCAAAATAGTTAAAACCATCATAGCACAGTGATGTCTATATACCCATGTTCATAGCAGCATAATTCATAATAGCTAAATCTTGGAAACAGCCTGTGTGCCTAAGAGATGAGCACATAAAAAAGTATTTATACCAAATGGAATGCTAGTCTGCCACAAAGAAAGACAAACATGAGCTATTCAAAGGAAAATGGATGACTCTTGAGACTATAATTTTAAATGAAGTAAATCAGACACACAAGTTTTAACATCACATAGTTTCCCCATATGAAAAAGTTAATAAGAAAACCAAGAGAGGATTTTAAAAGTTACTGTATTTAAAGTATGTTTCTGTTGTCAGTTTCTAGTCTCACTCCAATAAGGCATGTCAGCCTACCATTGCAGGATTTCCATTTCTTTGGTAATGTTAAGATCTTTATTAGTGAAATGAGCATAGTCTGTTTTGAATTAAAAAACAAATTCCCAGAATAAAAAATCTATGAAGATGAGAGAGTAGCTCAATGGCTACCTAGGTGTGGAGTGGAGTAGGAATTGGGAGATGATAGCTAGCGGATGCACTGTTTTGTTTTTGGATAACAAAAGTGGTCTAATGTGATTGTAGTCATGGTTGTACAACTATATCAATGAGTTAAAATCAACTGAACCTTATACTTTGAGTTCGTAAATTGTATTTTATGCAAGTTTTAGATAATAAAGCTGTTACTTTAAAACTGAAGAAAATAAATGTTGAGGCTAGATGATAGAGACCTAGGTATTAGTATTAGTGGGTTGGTTTCTGTGGAGACCTCTCTCCTTGGCTTACAGACCTCTTCCTGCATGGCCTTTAGTCTTCACATGGTCTCCCTCTGTGTGTGTTTGTGCCCTAATCTCTTCTTAGAAAGATATCAGTTACTTGGGGCCATCCTAGTTACCTCATTTTCATTTAATTGCCTTTTCTTTTTTTTTTATTTGAAAGAGAATAAAACAAAAGGGGGCAGTACAGAGCAGATCAGAACAGGACAACATAGGCAACACAGTACTTTACATTAAGACAACTGGACATCAACAGTAGCTAACACCATATCTCTTACTCTGCTATAGTTGAGCATAGTTTCAAATACAATAATATCAAACATAACACAATAGTATAAAGCC